>QLTV01002262.1:734205-744228 GCA_003457575.1 Thermophis baileyi | reverse complement strand
ACACACACACACACACACACACACACACACACACACACACACACACACACACACACATATATATATATGAATTAGTGGGGACATGATAACTGTATTCCAGTCCTTGAGGGGTTGTCACAAAGAAGAGGGGATTGACTTCTTTTCTAGGGTACCAAAGAGCAGGAGAAGAAGTACCCTGTTTTCCCCAAAATAAGACATCCCCTGCTAATAAGCCCAATCGGGCTTTTGAGTGCATGGCAATAAGGCCAAGCACTTATTTCAGGGTTCAAAAAAATATAAGACAGGGTCTTATTTTCGGGGAAACACGGTAATGGATGGAAGCTTGTCAAAGAGAGAACCAACTCTGAAATAAGGACAAATTTTTTGACACTGAGAGTGATGGAATAACTTGCCTCCTGGGGTTGTGGATCACTAGAGGTTTTCAAGAATAGATTGGATAGCCATTTGAATGGGATGGTATAAAGCTGCTGCCTTAAGCAGGGGGTTGGATTAGAAGACCTTTGAGGTCCCTTCCAGTCCTGTGATGCTATGTATTTTCTATAATAAACATGGGGGCACACCAGGGGTGGGTTCTAATTTTTTTACTACCGGTTCTGTGGGCGTGGCTTATTTTGTGGGTGTGGTTTGATGGTCATGTGGGCGTGGCCAACTTGATGTCACTCACACACACTCAATCACATGACATCCCCCACCAAGCCACGCCCACTGAAATGGTGGTGAAAATTTTTGGGACTTTTTGACACTTTTTTTTGATACCCCGGCCCCATATCCAGGTCAGGATGCCGTGGGGTGGCGGTGGTTGTCTAGCCTTTCCCTCCATTGCCCTTCCTGGTAGAAAAGCGCCCCTTCTCGCTTCTGACAGGCCTTCCCCACGGTTGCAGCCGGAGCACCCCACTCCTACTGGCGCGCTGAGCCGGGCCGGCCAGGTCCTATCCATGAGATGAGCGTGCAGGAGAAGGCTTCCCTCTGTACCTCAGGGGCGGCTTCACCGAGGACATGCCAAGGCCCCCTGTCAAGAGGGTGATCCTGTTTCCGTGGCCCGCCGGCCACGGCTTTTCAGCTGGGAAGGGCAACAGAGGAAAAGCATGAAGCAGCTTTCTTCTCGCCGGCCGACCAGAGAACATTTCGGCGTTGTTGTTGCCGAGCTCCTGGAGAGCCACGCTCATGCTAGCCAGCATGAGAGTGGAGCCAGCCGGGGGCGAGCCGGGCAGGCCAGGGGCGATGGCAATGGCAGAGTCCGGCACTCGGGGAGGGCAAAGTTAGCATGCTCCCAGCCGCGCCCTGCGCTACCTCCGCCAGCTCACGGCAGCGGACTCAGCTGCAGCCCAGACGAGCCGAGGAACTGTGGGGAGGCTCCCATGTGTTGCAACCCCCTCTCACCCCCTCCTGGCCTTCGCCCGCATCTCCACGCCATTTTCAGCTGCCCACCTCCTTGGCTGGCTGGGTGGTCTGGCCGGCGAGATCGCCGGCTCAAGTTTCAAGTTCTCATGAGTGACTCGGATTCCCGGGAAGCCTAATCCAACTCTTGGCACCCCCCCTGAAGCGTGCAACTCAGCCCTCGCCTTCCTAGCGGGAAAATAAAGCATTCCTATTGGTTGACAATTTGACAGCTCGACTATAAAAGGAGCTGTCAAAGTCTGGTTGCTGTCCATTTTGCTGAGTGGAAGCTTTGGTGCTGAAGTGGAGAATAAAAGGTTCCTGTTTAAATTCAAGCCTCTTTTTTGTTCTGTCAGGCTGGCAAGCCCTAATTTAACAGTATCTGCTGCCCTGGTTGTGTTGTGAAAGATTATCATCAAGATTTAGAAATGTGTTGTACTTTTAGAGATATAGTGATACAACATGTGACCTAGAGGTGGAGCTCTTGCCTCACAATCAGGAGGTTGTGAGTTCGATCCTAGGTAGAGGCAGATGTAAGGGGTCTCCTGCTTGGGCAGGGGGTTGGACTAGATGACCTGCAAGGTCCTTTCCAACTCTGTTAATCTGTTAAACATAGACTACAATTAACAGCTGAATAATTTTCAATGAACACAACTACTATGTGTCACTGTGATGCTCATCTTAGATTATTAATCCATCCTGGATTAATTCTATTTATTAATCCATCCTGGATTAATTCTACAGATGTTCTCCTGAGCCCGGCAGCTTCATTTCCAGAGAAGGAAGGAAGAATTTAAGAAAACAAGAGTACTTTTAAAAAAAAATCACATTTATTAAGGATTTTTTTTTAGAAGGTCAACACAATTCAAATGAAAGAAAACATAAAAAGGAAAAAAAGAAAAAGGATAAATAAATAGAAAAGAAATGAAAGAAAAAAGACAAAGAAAGAAAGAAAAATGGAAAAAATATAAAGAAGTGGTTTAGGATCTTCTTCACTGAAGATATAAATGTGTTTATATTTTATCTTCTCTTTCTAACATTACACTGTGGCTCCCTTCTTTCTGATCATCAAACTCATAAATCAAAGATTCATTTTTTCCAGGACCTAAACATTGCTACACAACTAACAAAAAAGCTTGGATATATCAAAGAGGGAAGCAAATATTCTATCAACTCACTACTTCAGTGCTTCCCAAAAAAATCAGAGAACATTTTAACATGAAGCTGATTTTTTGGGCAAAAAACAGATTGGGAATCTTATTCACGTATTCTGAGCTAAAATTAGAAAAGCATCTAATTTCTCAATTAAAGTTGGTTATTTCTGGTATCTAATCATGGGAAATATAAAGGTTAATATGCAACTCTAGTAATACAACACATAGCTTACAAAAACTCAGCTTGTGATAAACACGAAGTCACATACACACTTGGACATACGTATCGTGTGAGTTGAATACAAGACTTGGAGACATGTTCATGTCATATTTCTTAGGAAAAGCTAATAATCATTCTGTCTGCACAATTGTTTTTTCATGTTTGAAGTTCTGGGAATATTAATCTTTCTTGCCAGTAAAGGAGAATATTTGTAGCTTAAGTATCAAGACTGATCCACACTTTCACCTTCATTTTTCCTTCAGCTTGACAATAACAGGGAGGAGGGTGGATGGAATGCAAGGGTGGGAAAATGGTATTCAAGCATCCGTCGGCTTCCATGAGACATTGCTGTCATCTCAAGAACACACCGAGTAGATGTCCCAGTGTGGCTGGCTGTTTCCCATAAGAAAATGAACAGGAGTGATTGTTGGACGTTTTGGATTGTGGGTTGCCTGTAGGAAAAAGAGGGAATTAACTATGCTCCTGCGAGTCCCTTGGACTGCAAGACGATCAAACCGGTCAGTCCTAGAGGAGATCAACCCTGTCTGCTCTTTAGAAGGCCAGATCCTGAAGATGAAACTCAAATACTTTGGCCACCTAATGAGAAGGAAGGACTCACTGGAGAAGAGCCTAATGCTGGGAAAGATTGAGGGCAAAAGAAGAAGGGGACGGCAGAGAATGAGGTGGCTGGATGGAGTCACTGAAGCAATCGACGTGAGCTTAAATGGACTCTGGGGGATGGTTGAGGACAGGAAGGCCTAGAGGAAAGTTGCCCATAGGGTCGCGATGGGTTGGACATGACTTCATGACTAACAACAACAACAACAACAAACTATGCTTGCTTTTGCATGGGAAACCCAGAGCTGGTTTCGCTTCTTCTGTTCCAGTGTGGTTTATTCAGTAAAGTTTTATATTCTTGGCAAAATAATGTCCCAGGAGTTAGGGTTTCACCAACTGGATAGGGTTGAAATGAAGGGTCCTTGGTCTTTCAGAGCTTGCCTGTTTTCTTGCAGACCTTTCATTACCCAAACTAGGCAATATCATCACTGTTACTATTACTGAGGAGTGCAGTTTGCTGTCAGTTTATGTTCTAGTGCAGTGGTTCTCAACCTTTTTAATGCCGCGACCCCCTCCCCGCTGCTGTAACCCCCGCCCCCTCCCTGCGCGCGATGAGGTGACAAAGGGGGTGTGACACCAGGGGTGAAATGTTCCCAGTTCGGCCGTGCCTGCGGGTCGCCGGACAGCTGGTAGCCATGGAAGCGGGAGACTTTGCCCACCCGCCCGGATGCCGCCATTTGAGTTCTTTTACCCTCTGCGCATGCGCAAAGCATTCTGTGCATGCGCAGAGGGTAAAAGAACTCAAATGGCGGTGTCTGGGCGGGTGGGCGAAGTCTCCCGCTTCTGTGGCTACCAGCTGTCCGGCGACCCACAGGCACGGCCAAACTGGGAGCATTTCCAAGATGGCGGGCTAGCACGTGCAGCGACCCCTGTGAAAAGGTCATTCGACCCCCAAAGGGGTCGCGACCCACAGGTTGAGAACCTGCTGTTCTAGTGGCTTGGCCAGGCAGTGTTAGGGGATGGTGGTTTTAGAGATTCTTTGGACTGAGTCTTTGGACTGCAACAACCACTGTTTAGGACAAACAGTCAGAAGACTGGCAGAACACATCCATGAACACCAATTAGCAGTCAGAAGACATGATGAAAACTCTTTCATTTCACAACATATAGACAGACCTACCCACAGGTTCAATTGGGAAAAGGTGACCATCCTAGACCAAGCCAAGTCCAAAAATACCAGGGGATTTTTAAAAGCCTGGCACTCTGACAAATTCATCATCAGTAGACACATAGACATTAACAACATCTAGATCAGCGGTTCTCAACCTGTGGGTTGCGACCCCTTTGGGGGTCAAACGACCCTTTCACAGGGGTCGCCTAAGCGCGTGCTAGCCTGCCATCTTGGTGCCACGCAGGGGTGAAATGCTCCCGGTTCGGGCGTGCCTGCCAGTGGTCGGAGAGCCGGTAGCGACAGCAGCGTGAGGCTCCACCTGGACGCTGCCATTTGGGTTCTTTTACCCTCTGCACATGCGCAGAACGCTTTGCGCATGCGCAGAGGGTAAAAGAATCCAAATGGCGGCATCTGGGCGGGTGGGCAAAGCCTCATGCTGCCATCACTACCGGCTCTCCGACCACTGGCAGGCACGCCTGAACCGGGAGCATTTCACCCCTGGTGCCACGCCCCCTTTGTCACCTCATCGCGCACGGGGAGGGGGCGTGGTGGGGGTCACGGCAGCGGGGTGGGGATCACGGCATTAGGAAGGTTGAGAACCACTGATCTAGATACTATGCAAAAGAGACAATCAACCAGCCAAAAAAGGAAGAAAAAGACCCAAGCACCTCTCCACCAGCAATCAGCATCCAGATCAGCATAGATCCAAGATTAACATCAGACCAACAATCAAATAAATAATACCCCAATCAAGAAACTGCCAAAGAAGTCAACTGTAGCCAACAGAAGCCAACAAGACCAGCCCCACAATACTGACAAGGCAAGACACTAGAATATAAACTGACAGCAAAGAGCATTTCTTACTAGCAATGATAGTATAAACAATAAAACAATAATAGTATAAACAATAATTCTCGAATACAGCTCACCTGTCTGTAACCCGCACTACGTATCGGACATTAATACAATTGAGAATGTCCAGAGATATTTCACGAGACGAGTACTACACGCCTCCGTTCACAACAGACTTATGCCACCAGACTTGAAATTTTGGGCTTAGACAATTTAGAACTATGCCGCCTTAGGTCTGACCTAAGTGTAGCACATAAAATTATCTGCTACAATGTCTTACCTGTCAATGACTACTTCAGCTTCAATCGCAACAATACACGAGCACACAATAGATACAAACTTAATGTAAACCCCTCCAAACTCGATTGCAGAAAATACGACTTCAGCAACAGAGTGGTCAATGCCTGGAATGCACAACCTGACTCTGTGGTTTCTTCCCCAAATCCCTAAAACTTTAACCTTAGACTGTCTACTGTTGACCTCACCCCATTCCTAAGAGGTCTGTAAGGGGCGTGCATAAGCGCACCAGCGTGCCTACCGTCCCTGTCCTAATGTTCCCATGTACTCATAACCATCTCATGTATACATGTTTATACTTTTACTGTAATCTTATATATGCTTGACAAAAATAAATAAAAAATGATGATATTACCTAGTTTGAGTAATGAAACGTCTGCAAGAAAACAAGTAAGCTCAGAGAGCACCAAGCCCTCCCCCCCAATCTTTCTTGGTTTTGAAAATGGACATAGACAGAGAGTGTTGTTGGCTATTCATTATTTTACCTCATATACCATTATTTTACCTTATATATTCAAATAATGTTCTGTCCTTGATTAGGTTTTTAAGAAACCCAAGAGGTCAAGATGAGGAGCAACAAAGCAGGAAAAAATTTAGTGGAAATGACTGAAGGGACTACATAAATTTCATTGGGATCATGATCTCATACCAATTTTCTTTCAACATTAATTATGAAGTGAAAGAAAAGCAAAGAAAGTTTTGTATTCTCAATGGTATTATGCAGAATCCCTTACTGATCTGTATGTGTTCATACATTGTAATAATTGCAAGACTTCTTCAGAGTATTATTCTCCTATGAGAATTTAGGTGTTCTTAGTGGTCATGAATGTTGAGCTCCTGCCCAAAAAACTGTTTCAGTTTTCACTAAGAAACCTTCGGTGACAGTTTCTGTGGGATCTTCCAAGAGAGAGCCACCAATTCCAGAACACATGCACAAAATCTGGCTTTCATAAAAAGCAAATGGATCATCTTGCTGGGCACTTTAGTAGCAACAGATAACATACTTGTCTCTTTTTTGATGGATGAGGAACATCCTGGGAAGCAGAAAGGTCAAATTGTTTTCTGCAATTGGAGAAAACAGATAATCTGCAACTCTGGAAATCCTTGGTCATCTGTAGCCCAAGTACTAACCATATTCACTTTTGCTTACTTCCTAATCCAAAGAAGGTAATGTAGATCTGATGAAATCATCTTTGTTCTCCTAGAAAATTAATTTGTGTTAGTAGACTAGGTTAAGTTTAAAACTGGTATGTTCTAATTTCTTTATTCAAGTACTAAATAGACATTGTTAAAACAATTTCTATGGTGTTTGTTTTTTGAAAAATTCTTTCCTGATCTTCCCTGAACTTCCCTGAGTTCCCTTTATAATCTCATTATAAAATTCTGCTGAGATATCTTTTGTTTTTCTAGAAAAACAATCTGTGTTACTAGAATAAAGAAAGCTTAATATGGGCGTGTTCTAACTTGTTTTCTAATTTGAATTTAATTGAAATAAAGATCGATGAAGCAAGCACAGGTATTTCTTTTCTTTTCTTTTGGAAAGATCCTAGAACTTTTCCTCTCACAAGTATTACTTCTTAAACTGTTACTGAAAATACATATTATGTTTCAAAGTGCTATTCAAGCAATCTAGAAATAGAATCCTTCAAGAAACTCACAACTATATTTCTTTATTTTGTTGCCCATCCATGAGTTTCAAACCAGAGATATAACTGCCTGAAGCTTTATTTATTTATTCTGAAGCTTTATTTATTTTTCTTTTGGAAAGATCCTGGAACTTTTCTTCTCGTAAGTGTTGCTTCTTAAACTGTTACTAAAGTATGTACAATATTTGAGATTTCTATTCAAGTAATCTTGATATGGAATCATCCAAGACATTCACATCTATGTTTCCTTATTTTGGTTGCCATCCATGAGTTGCAACTCATGATTAGAAGTGCCTTACATATATTTTCCAGCAGGGGAAAATGCAGTTTTTGAAGCTCTGGCAATTTTTTCACAATTACCTAATTGTACCAAATATTTTCAATCTTTTTAGTCTGCAGTGCTAAAGAAGAAATAACTGAATATATTACTCTAAGCCTGCAAAAGTTCATAAAGTCTAATTTAAGTCAATCCCTAAAAGTAGCTAATTAATCAAGCCAATTATTTCTGTTTTGTTCACTTTTGTTTGTCTGTCAGGACTACAGTTACTGAAAAAATTCTTAACATGAGATCAAATATTCAGATTTTCTGAGAAGAAACTTTTTAACTTTAACTTTTATTTGTATTTCTATGCCGCCCAACTCCCAAGGGACTCTGGACGGCTTACAGCAAACTGCTCCACGCACCCCCATAAAAGCCACAACTGGCAGAAAACATGACTTCACCCCAAATAAGTTAGTTAGGTTCTTTAGATTCTCGTTAACATATTTATACAGTAAATTTATTTTGCTTCAAATATAGGAAAACAAGACCAGGAATATATATATATATATATTTACCTGATGGTAATTTTGATATTCCCTGCATCAAAGCACCCTTATCTTCAAATGTTGATAATATGATTTCCTGGAATAATTCCTGATATGAGGAATGGCTGTTGGTTGTCATGGCTGTGTTTTGGTGTAATTCCATATTTAAAAAATGATAGTCAGTCTAATGGTCCCTCATTCTTTTTCCTTCTCCTCAGACAGGAGACCATGACAGAAGCTGAGAACATCACCTTTGTCAAGGAATTCATCCTGCTGGGACTCACGAGGCACAGAAATATCCAGCTTCTCCTCTTTGGGATCATTCTTATCATCTACTTGCTTACAGTATTGGGGAACCTGCTGATCATGATATTGGTACAGGCTGATGCAAAACTCCACACCCCCATGTATTATTTTCTTTCCCATCTTGCAGGGGTAGATATCTGTTATGTTACCAGCACCATGCCTCTCATGTTGACTCAGCTCCTGGCTGATGATGTAACCATTTCTTTTACTTTCTGCATGATCCAGATGTACATTGCATTGGCCACAGCTTCTGTAGAGGTTCTTCTGTTGGGGGTCATGGCCTATGACCGCTACCTGGCCATCTGCCACCCTTTAGTTTACCCTGTTATCATGGGCAAGCACTGCCAGTTGCAGTTCGCTTTAGCAAGCTGGATCATAGCTCCTTTGATCTGTGTGATTTGTATTGTCTGCCTTGTTTGCCAAAACTATTGCGGTCCCAATCGGATCAATCACTTCATATGTGAAGTGCCAATGGTGTTGAAACTTGCATGTGGTGATACAACTATTACTGAGGATGCTATGTATGAAAGTTTCCACTCAGGTCCGCAGTCAACAGGGGGTGCACGCTGTCTCCTGATTGGCTGCCTGTTTGACAGCTCACTATATAAGGAGCTGTCAAACAGGTTTCGGCCGTTGCCAACAGCTGAGTGAGCGCGCATGTTAGCAGCCGCGTTCTGGCAACCTGTTAGCTGTCACTTAAATAAAGAGCTGTTAGTTCTAAATAAGCCGGGCTCGCCTCAGTCATTCACCCGCCGTTCCAAGTACGGAGCACTGGCGACGAAGGTGAGGGATCCCTGACTGAGGCACCACGGTTAGAACTAAGTCACTAAGAGCTGAAGTCCCTCACGAAGGTGCTGAAATTACCTCAGAATGGCTTCGATGACTACGCTAGCAAGCTTCAATTGTGCCACAGAGACGTGGGAGTCCTATATCAATCGTTTCGAATGCTTCCTGGTGGCCAATGATTACACAGGACTTTCGGGCAGCAGAAAAACAGCGTGTTTCCTGAACCTATGTGGCACGGAGATGTTTAATATAGCCAGCACGCTCCTCGCCCCTCCGCCAGTTCAGGAAGTTTCCTGGGACATTTTAATTTCCAAGCTGAAAAGTCACTATGCGCCTGCCCCATCCAGAGTAGCCCGCCGTCATGCCTTCCACCGTCGCTATCAAAAGGAGACTGAATCTATCAATGACTATGTGGCCGCCCTCAGGGCAGCCGCTCTATATTGTGAATTTCGTGATCTTGATGAAGTCTTGCTAGATCAGATTGTCTCCGGTGTCAAGGATTTGAGGATACAGTGCCGCCTCCTGGCGAAAGCAGATTTGACACTCAAATCTGCTCTTGACGAAGCCAGGGCTATGGAGCTGTCCAGCCAATCCACTGAGGAAATGCGGATCAGAAATGTACCTCCAGCTGCCGGCAAGCCCTCCTCTGTTCATTATGAAGACGCTAGCCCTGACAACGTCGATGATGATGACACCGAGGTGCACCAACTTAAACCAGGTTGAGGCAAAGGTCGGCTGGGTAAGCAAAATATGGGACCATCTCCTTGTACTGGGTGTGGAGGTCGCCATCCTAGGGCTGAGTGCCGTTTTAAAACTGCAACCTGTCTCAGGTGCGGCAAGCGTGGGCAC
>QLTV01002262.1:705155-715605 GCA_003457575.1 Thermophis baileyi | reverse complement strand
AACAGAAAGAAAGTTTAATGTGGGCATGTAGTAACTTGTTTCCTAATGTGAATAAATTCAAAAATATATTTGTGAAGTAACAGAGGTGGTTCTATTTTATTTCCTTTTGAAAAGACTCTAGAATAACATTTGTTTTCAGGAAGTATTTTTTCTTAATAAGTTACTATTAAGTTATTAATAAATTATTATTCTAGCAATCTTGAAGTAGAATCCTTTAAGAAACTCACCACTATATTTCTTTATTTTGAGGAGGAAACCAACAACAGAATTATCTTATGTATAATTTACAGCATGGGAAAATATTTGTAGTTTCTGAAGCTAAGGCGATGTTAGCACAATTATCTGGTTGTAACAAATTCCTTTGATATTTTTTAGTTTGCATTGCTACAGAAGAATAAATAACAGAATAAAATTTTACTAACCATGAAGCCTACTAAAAGTACATGTAGTTAAATTGCCCAAAGTAGTTAATTATGGAAGTTGTTTCAATTGTTGTTGACTTTGCTACTTTGCTACTTTGCCTAAACTGCAATAATAACACACACAAAAATCTTTCTATAAGGTTAAATATTTACAATGGTGATTGGTATAAAAGCACATTCTATCAACAGAAACACACACACACACACACACACACACACACACACACACACAAACACCAGCTACAGGTGGCAAGAAAATAGACATCACCGAAAATAAGTGATTTAGATTCTGCCTCTTTAAACCTGATTTCTAAAGCAAATTGTCTTGTCTCAATTAAAGGAGAACTCATAGGAAAGAAATAAAAACAAGATTATTTTTTCCATCTTGTAGTACTTTTGATCTTCTCTGCATCAAAGCATGCTCATCTTCAGATGATGATACTCACCGTAATATTTCCTGGAATAATTTCCGTACCCTGATTTCAGAAATGTTTGTGGGTATTTAAAAGTGGTAGTTGATCTAATGGTCTCTAATTTCTTTTCTTTCTCTTCAGACAAGTGGCAATGATAGAAGCAGAGAACTTCACTTCTGTCAATGAATTCATCTTGCTGGGATTCATCAGCCACAGAAAAATCCAGCTTCTCCTCTTTGGGGTGATTCTCATCTTTTACTTGATTACAGTTTTGGGGAACCTGCTGATCATCATGTTGGTAGAGTCTGATATACAACTCAACACTCCTATGTACTATTTTCTTTCTCATCTTGCGGTGATCGAAATATGTTACGTCACCAGCACCGTGCCCATAATGTTATCTCATCTCATGGCTGGGAATGGAGCCATCTCCTTCCCACTCTGCATTGCCCAGATATTTGTGACAGGGTCCATGGCTACTACCGAGTCTTTGCTACTGGGTGTCATGGCTTATGACCGTTATCTAGCCATCTGTTCTCCCCTAAAATATACTCTTGTCATGGACCAGCGATGCCAGTTGCAGTTTGCTTTAGCCTGCTGGATAATTGCACCTCTGCTCTGTGGCATTTGTGTTGCCTTCCTGGTTTCCCAAACTTTCTGTGGTCCCAATCATATCAACCATTTCATGTGTGAAATTCCTGCGGTATTAAAACTTTCATGTGGTGATACCCAATTCGTTGAGAATATTGTATCTGGTGCAGGAGCCTTACTCCTTCTGCTTCCCCTTTGTGTCATCCTGACTTCCTATGTGTTTATTCTTTATTCTGTATCACTCATGAAGTCTACAGTTGGACAGCGCAAAGCATTCTCTACCTGTGGCTCTCATTTGCTTGTGGTCACCTTGTTTTATGGTCCTTCCTTTTTTATATATGTAATTCCAAAATCAATCTCAGCTCCTGATCATAATAAACACAGTGCAATTTTATACGTTCTGGTCACCCCTCTGCTTAACCCTATCATTTATACTCTAAGGAACAAGGACATCCATAGGTCAGTAAGAAAGATATTGCACAGAAAAGACTTTGACCAGAAAACATGAATGTTTGTGTCTTACTTTGTCATTCTTTTTTTCATGTCATGTCAGATTGGCTGATCATGCGTATTAATTCAGAATGCCTTAAATGTTGATTTGTCTAACCATAAACTCAACACAATAATTCTATGAATGACCTCTCAGACTATTATTATCATGGTATTTGGGTGCAATGTAAATACTTTTTTTTAATAGAAAAAATGAGATATGTATGGTGCTATTATATCTGCTTCCTGGGCTCTTTACAAAAGGCCCTTTAACAGCCTCATTAAATCTGGAGAAGAATTGACATAATCTAAAGTATTATTTGGTGTGTGTGAAATGAAATGAAATGAATTGCCTAAAAGGGACAGAGTCTACTGCCTACATTTCACAAAGTCTTATTAGTTGGGAATATTCAGTGGTGGGATTCAGCCAGTTTGCACCTATTTGGGAGAACCATTTGTTAACTTTCTGAACAGTTTGGAGAACCGGTTGTTGGAAGAAATCTTCCAACAGCCTTTTGTTTTTTCCAATTTACAGGGCTACTGTCAGGAAGGCAGGAAGGAACATTCTGGTGTTGTTTCTAGCCTAATCCTTGTCTTTATTGCCCTGCTTACAGAAACTGCCTTATTACATTGTAACAGTTAATGGTTCTTGGCAGTATGCCCAGACTTTCTGTCGCTTCTCCGGAGGTTTTTTTTTTTCTTTGCTGGTATTTCTTAAAGGGGAAGGGTTGTTTTAAGCTTTTTTACACTGCTTTAATGGTTCCCGGCACTGTCCTTTTGGGGTGTACTTCCAAGAGGAAGGATGCAATGGTCATAAGTGTGAAAAATGATCATAAGTCACTTTTTTCATTGCCATTGTAACTTTACAATGAAGGAACATTGCAATGAAGCAATGAAGGAACATTGCTATCATGTCACTGCTAGACCTTCTTTTCATCAAAGTAGACATACCCAATTCCTGCAACTGTTTTTTGTTTTACTCTCCAGTCTGTGATAATTTTTGTTGATCTTCTCTGCTTTCTTTCTAGAGTCTCAACATCTTTTTTATATTGTGGCGACCAAAACTCAATACAATATTCCAAGTGTGAGCTTATCAAGGTATTATAAAGTGGTAGTAACACTCATGAATGAAGATAAATATGCATGTCCCAGGATAATGTTGCAGGATCCCATGTGAGTTGGTCACCAGGACCAAAGGTTAATTATTCCAGTTTCTGGGCTTGTGCTAGAACCTGCCATCAGAGAACTTCTCTGGGCTGTTCTATGCAATGCATTTATATGGTAACTGGTTGTGTGTAGTTTTAGTTATTATTTAGGGTGGCTATTAAGTCATTGATTGTTGTTTCCTTGTGTCGCTGTGCCCTTGGCTCCTAAGTACCTGATAAACTGGTGGCAGATCAGCACTCTGTTGAGTGACAAGAGGCTCGTTTCCCAGGCATCAGTCATTTCTCTGGCTATTTTCTTCCCTGCTCAGCCAACAATAGTAGTAGCTGCAAAATTGAATGCATGTCCTTGTTCATTGCAATGTGAGGCTACCACTGAGTTTGGGTTTCTTTGTCTAACCACTCACTCATCTTCTTGCAATCTGGTGGCTAGCTTCCTCCCTGTTGGTCCCATGTAATCGCAGGGGCAATCCATGTAGGGAATCTGGTACATTTGAAGTTTCTCCCACATTCAAATGGGTAGTGATAGTAACACTTCAGGTGATCTTGTTTCTATCCCTCTACTAATGCAGCCTAGAATGGTGCTGGCTTTTTTTTGGCAGCTAAAACACACTGCTTGCTCATATTTAAGTGATTGTCCACTAGGATTCCAAGATCCTTCTCACAGTTACTACTATTGAGCCAGGTCATTGGGTATTGATTTATTTTTGGTTAAAAACATCTATTCAAATGTTTTCTTTTCCATTATTAAAAGTAAGAAATATCAAGCTCTGAATAAACCTATCAAGAAGAAAATAACTGGAGCAATATCCCTACAGTTGTTAACTGCTATCAATTTCCTTTCGGTAGAGCCTCTGAGAATAAACAGATACAAAGAAAGTTCCATATTCCTGTTGAAATAATGCACACTTCATGGATTTCTTGTGGATATGAATATGCATGTTAATTATAATTAATCCCAAAGGTATCTCCAATACTGTGCGTTTATATTGTGATTCATCCATAAGAGTTTAGATGCTTTGAAGGTTTATGAACAGATAAGTTACTGAGAAAATTTTTATTTTTTATTTTATTTTACAAAAACATCTTCAGTAAGATGGACCAAACCTCCTCCAAATAAGCATCAGATAGTCTACTGAGTTGGACAGAAGCTGAGAGAATGAATGGCTCTTTGTGGTTGCTGAAATGTTCTTGCTAAAGAATCAAGGTTAGCTCACATCTTGCTGCTGGATAACAGGTTGATTGATTGATGCTCCATCAAGTTGTTGAATCTTAGAGACCACACAGATAGTTTTGCTTCATGACATTCTGCTCCCAACCTGGACTTTCAAGTCTTTCAATGGTGTCCTCTTGACTGCTATAACAGTCCATCCATCATCCTACTGGCCATCCTTTTCCCTTTCCTTCTCCTTTTCTCAGAATTAGAGTCTTCTCCAGAGAGAAGCATGTGTCATATGTAGGCTAATTTGAGCCTGATCATTTTTGCTTCAAGCATTGAAGAGTCATTGATAGAGATGCTAAGAAATGACTTGCGACATCTATGGCACTATACTTGTTCTTGTTTAAGCTTATCTGGAAACCATTCTGTGAAGAAGAAAAGAAAAGAGAAAACCTTAGTTTAGCTCTATGTTACTTATGCAGGATAAATAGAATTTGTTTATTTATTTAACCAGTTCTTTCCAACTGCTTTGTCTAATTTTCCTCCATATTCTATCCACAGTCTTACATGTTTTTCTTTTTTAAAAAAATTTGCTGAAAAAAGTTTGTCTCCAAGACAATATTATATGTTTTTTAAACAAAAATTATATGGAATTATGTATTTTTAAACCAAAAAAATGGCCCTTATGAAAAAATTAGTATACTAGTTAGATGCCTTTGCAGGATGTGCTGGTGTTTCTGCTAACCTGTGACTAGAGGTAGTCCTCAACTTACGACCAAAATGGAGTCCATAATTTCTGTTGCTAAGTAAGACATTTGTTAAGTGAATTTTGCACCATTTTTCAGACTTTTGTGTGTGTGCCAGAGTTGTTAAGTTAATCACTGAAGTTGTTAAGTTAGTAACATGGTTGTTAAGCGAATCTGGCTTCCTCATTGACTTTCCTTGTCAGAAGGTCACACAAAAAGTGATCACATGACCCCAGGACACTGTAACCATCATAAATATGAGCCAGTTGTCAAACAGCCAAATTTTGATCATGTGACCATGGAGATGCTGCAATGGTCATAAGTGTGAAAAATGGTCATAAGTCACTTTTTTCAAAGCTGTTGTAACTGAATGGTCCCTAAATGAACTGTTGTAGCAATAGCAATAGCACTTAGACTTATATACCGATTCACAGTGCTTTACAGCCCTCTCTAAGAGGTTTACAGAGTCAGCATCTTGCCCTCAACAATCTGGGTCCTCATTTTACCGACCTCAGAAGGATGGAAGGCTGAGTCAACCTTGAGCCTGGTGAGATTCGATCTGCCAAATTGCAGTCACCCGGCAGTCAACAGAAGTAGCCTGCAGTACTGCACTCTAACCACTGTGCCACCGTGGCTCATGTAAGTAGGTATTTGTGTACATGCTCATAAGGATAACCACTTGGTGAAAATGGACAAGCAATGACAGAGTATTTTGGAATAAATAATTCCAAGATGTTTTCAGAGAATGTATTATTCTTCCATGGTATGCTCTTACTTGTTGTGAGCTGCTGAGATCCTGCCAAAAGAATGATTTCATTTTTTACTAAGACACCTTCTGCAACAGTTTGTGTAGGTTGTTCCCTGAGAGACTTATAAACTCCACAACAGGTGCACAATATCTGGCTTTCATAGAAAGCAAATGGAACATCTTCCATCTTGCTGGATGGGCCCTGTAAAAGAAGCTGATAATACTTGACTTGACTCTTTCTTGACAGATGAGGACCATTTTATGAGGAAAGAAGAAAGATAAAATTCTCTTCTACCATTAGAGAAAACGATAATCAGCAGCTCCAAAATCCCTGGTCATCTCTAGTCCAAGTACTAACCATATCCAACTTTGTTTAGCTTTCTAATCCAAAGTAGGAAGTGTAAGTGATGAATGTGTGGAGATAATCTTTGTTCTCCTTCAAAAATAATCTGATTTAGTAGACTAGAGTAAGTTTAATATGGGTATGTACTAACTTCTTCATTCACGTTCAAAATAAACATTGTTGAAGCAATTTGAATATATTCTTTCCTAATCTTCTCTGGAAAGGAATCCTTCTATAATCATATAACAAAATTGACAGAACTTATTTTCTATCCTGTGGTAATTTTGATCTTCCCTCCACCAAAACACGCTCATCTTCCAATAATAATACCAACAGTTCCTGTAATAATTTCAGTGTCTTGATTTAAACAAATGGCGGTTGGTTGACACAAGCCTGTTTTTGTTTATTTACATATGTAGACATGCTATTTGATCTAATGGTCTCTCATTCTTTTTCCTTTTCTTCAGAAGGAGGCCATGATAGAAGCTGAGAACTTCACCTCTGTCAAGGAATTCATCCTGCTGGGATTCACCAGTGACAGAAAAATCCAGCTTCTCCTCTTTGGGGTCATTCTCATCTTTTACTTGATTACCGTTTTGGGGAACCTGCTGATCATCATATTGGTACAGGCTGATATACAACTCAACACTCCTATGTACTATTTTCTTTCCCATCTTGCGGTGATCGAAATATGTTACGTCACCAGCAGCATGCCCATAATGTTATCTCACCTCATGGCTGGGAATGGAGCCATCTCCTTCCCACTCTGTATTGCCCAGATATTTGTGGCAGGGTCCATGGCTACTACCGAGTCTTTGCTACTGGGTGTCATGGCTTATGACCGTTATCTGGCCATCTGTTCTCCCCTAATATATGCTGTTGTCATGAACAGACGCTGCCAATTGCAGTTTGCTGTAGCCTGCTGGATAATTGCTCCACTGTTCTGTGGCATTTGTGATGTCTTCCTGGTTTCCCAAACTTTCTGTGGCCCCAATCATATCAATCCCTTCATGTGCGAATTTCATGTGGTATTAAAACTTTTATGTGGTGATACACAAGTCATTGAGAATATTGTATCCGGTGCAGGAGGCCCTCTCCTTCTGCTTCCCCTTTGTGTCATCCTGACCTCCTATGTGTTTATTCTTTATTCTGGATCCCACATGAATTCTACAGTTGGACAGCGCAAAGCGTTCTCTACCTGTGGTTCTCATCTGCTTGTAGTCACCTTGTTTTATGGCCCTATCATTTTTATGTATATAATTCCAAAATCAATCTCAGCTCCTGATCATAATAAGGACAGTGCAATTTTCTATGTTCTGGTCACCCCTCTGCTTAACCCTACCATTTATACCCTAAAGAACAAGGACATCCATAGGTCTGTAAGAAAGATATTGCAAAGGAAAAACTTTGAGCAGAAAACATGAGTGTTTGTGTCTTGCTTTGTTAGTCTTTTTTTTTTAATGGTCATGTCAGATTGGCTGATCATGAGTATTAATTCAGAATGCCTTAAATTTTGGTCTGTCTAGCCATAAACTCAATCCAATGACTCTGTGAATGACCTCTCAGACTATTATTATCATGGTATGTGGGTACAATGTAAATACTTTTTTTTTTAGGAAAAATGAGATATGTATGGTGCTATTATATCTGCTTTCTGGGCTCTTTACCAAAGTCTCTTTAATAGCATAGTTAAAGCTGGAGAATAATTGATATAATCTAAAGTAAAAAAAAATGTGTGTGAAATGAAGGGAAATTATTTGGCCGAGAGGGATTCAGTCTACTGCCTACATTTCACAAAGTTCTATTAGTCTTTCCAAATTTATTGTTTTTAAATCCATGTTGGTCCAAAATGAATAATTGACATTTGTTATTAATATTTATCACAGGTTGACCATATCGTAATCTGTTCTAAACTTTTGCCCAGTATCAATGTTAGTTGACCAGTTATAGACTCTTCTTTCTCCCAGGTACTTTTTGTAAACAGACAAAACATGCTGGCTGTGGAATTCTGGGAGTTGAAGTCCAAACTTGTTAAAGTTCTTAATGTTGAGAAATATTCTAGCAGGGAATATGCATCTAATGATATCAGTGACATTTTTCTCTGAATAAACATATAAAAGATTGTATTGTAAAGTCTATGAATTTATTCCACTGTACAAGTTTGTCTGAATGCCTAATCTCCATTAGAATTAGAATTATTTATTGGCCAAGTATGATAAGACACACAAGGAATTTGTCTCCAGTGCATAAGCTCTCAGTGTACATACAACAATAGTGATAGAATATTGAACTGAATATTAAAATCTTCAAGATTTAGTAGGAGCAAGAGAAAACACCAAGCTGATGTCCATTTTCTTCTTCTTACAACCATTCAGGAGATGGTCTATCTACTGTCTTTGAGACTCATCCAAGAAAGCTTGGCCAAGAAACAAGTTATACTTGATCTTAGTCATCCATGTATTTAAACATGGAGAGGCATTTAACTTCACAGTTAATGAGAAAGTCCCTTATTTAAGACATCTAAGGAAAACTATGCAAGAGTTGAGATATGTGGTATAAAATTAGAAAAGTAAAGTTACTCTCTCCCCAGATGCACGTCTCAGAGAAAGACCAAAGGGTGCTGATAGGATGTCAAAAATATTAGAAGCAAACAGAATTCTAGGAAAGGGCAGCATAAGATAAAGAGAGCCTTAGAAAGTAACTATGTTCATGAAATATTGCCTCTTTGTTCTTCTGAACTCCCTTCTCTTTCTAGTCCTGACCATCATTTCATAGTTATGCACAAATCCCCTTTTTCTGACTGAGCTAAATGCAAAGTAATTTACCTGAGAGTTATCAATTTTAGGGATTGTTCCCCTTAGCTGGTGAATCTAAAATCAACCAGATGTTGTGGATAGGCAGACTGGAGATCAGCAAAGTGGATGATTTCACAAACTCATTTGTTGTTGTTAGCTGCAAAGTCATGTTTGACCCATCGCAACCCCATGGACAACGTTCCTCCAGGCCTTCCTGTTCTCTACCATCCTCTGGAGTCCATTTAAGCTCACGCCTACTGCTTCAGTGACTCCATCCAGCCACCTCATTATCTGCCGTCCCCTTCTTCTTTTGCCCTCAATCTTTCCCAACATTAGGCTCTTCTCCAGTGAGTCCTTCCTTCTCATTTGGTGGCCAAAGTATTTGAGTTTCATCTTCAGGAACTGGCCTTCTAAAGAGCAGTCAGGGTTGATCTCCTCTAGGACTGACCGGTTTGATCACCTTGCAGTCCAAGGCGACAGTATACAGCCTTGCCGGACTCCTTTCCCAATTTTGAAGTAATCAGTGGTTCCGTGTCCAGTTCTCACTGTTGCTTCTTGACCCGCATATAGGTTTCTCAAGAGACAAATAAGATGGTCTGGTACTCCCATCTCTTTAAGAACTTGCCACAATTTGTTGTGATCCACACAATCAAAGGCTTTAGCATAGTCAATGAAGCAGAAGTAAATGTTTTTCTGGCACTCCCTAGTTTTCTCCATGATCCAGCGTATGTTGGCAATTTGATCTCTAGTTCCTCTGCCTCTTCAAAATCCTGCCTGTACTTCTGGTAGTTCTCGATCCACATACTTCTGGAGCCTAGCTTGTAGGATTTTAAGCATAACTTTACTAGCAAACTCATTACCAACACATATACATTTATTCCTTCTCATCCACATGGACACAACCTTCAGGGATGGAGCCTTGACAGGTTCACTTGATTGGCCTGGAATTACAGAGCTGAGGTGGCGCAGTGGTTAGAGTGAAGTACTGCAGGCTACTTCAGCTGACTGCTAGCTGCAGTTCGGCAGTTCAAATCTCACCGGCTCAAGGTTGACTCAGCCTTCCATCCTTCCGAGGTGGGTAAAATGAGGACCCAGATTGTTGGGGGCAATATGCTGATTCTGTGAACCACTTAGAGAGGGCTGTAAAGCACTGTAAAGCGGTATATAAGTCTAAGTGCTATTGCTATTGCTATTGCTATTGCTATCAAAAAATATAATTATGATGATACTTGAATACCAAACCTGTGGATGACCTCATCCAACCGTTTCAACAGTTCTGCAACACTTTATAACAGTAGATGTTAAATTGGACAAGGGTAAGACTTAACCCAGACAAGACCGAGTGGCTATGGGTATTGCCTCCCAAAGACTATGTCGACTGTCCATCCTTGGTTCTGGGGGGGGGAAAAACTGTCCCCCTCAGAACGGGCTCGCAATTTGGGTGTCCTCCTAGACCCACAGCTAAAATTAGAACAACATTTGGTAGCTGTAGCTAGGGGGACCTTTGCACAGGTTCGCCTGGTGCACCAATTGCGACCCTACTTGGATCAAGAGGCTCTCCTCACAGTCACCCATGCCCTT
>QLTV01002262.1:649465-661457 GCA_003457575.1 Thermophis baileyi | reverse complement strand
GTTTTAATCTCTTTCCTTGTTAGTCATGGGTCCCGGGTTCTAATCCCATAAGTGCGTGGCTAGCTGATGAGAGCTAAATAGCTTGAAATAGATCTATACTCGTCTCCCTTTATTTATGTAAAAATAATATATATATACAGTATATATAAGTGTGTGTGTGTGTGTGTGTGTGTGTGTGTGTGTGACATATTTTTACTGATAAATAAATAAATAAATAAAGGGAGACTAGTATATATCTATTTCAAACTATTTAGCTCTCATCAGCTAGCCTTACCCCTTATAGGATTAGAACCTGGGCCACTTGCCTTGTTAGGTGAGTGCTTTAACCTCTGAGCCACAGGATCTTCCTCCTTATCAGCTTGTTGGGAAGAGGATATATCTATATATATATATACAGTATATATATATATATATATATATATTTCCTGTTAAATCACCTGGTATACCCAAATATGGGAGGGAGCATACTGCTTCCTTTTGCCTTTCGGCCCCCCCAGGGGCCATCCAGGCAGTTGCTTACAACGACAGGCCGTTTCTATGTGTGATATATTTTTACTTAAAAATAAATAAATAAAAGATATATATATATATATATATATATATATATATATATATATATATAGTTTTATCCATAAACATTTTTGAATACAGTGTAGTCAGGGTATACCATTTACACACACATACACACAAAAAAAGACCAGAGAAAAGGTAATAATAAATATTAACACACGAACTAATAACAGTAATAATCATATAAAAACACATGTACTAATAACAATAATAATAATATAACCAAGTGATTTTAACTAAGTTTCTTTTTACATTGGCTTATTTACATTTTTGTTAATTATAATGATTGTAGTTATATACCATCTCTGTTTTTAATACAAACATTCATAGTCTTACTCTCCCTAATTTCTACCTCTTGCCTCTATCAACTCATAAAATCTATTCCAAATCAAATAATATTCTGTGTCTTCTTTATCATTTATTTTTAAAGTTAGTCTGTCCATTTCAGCACAGTCTAAAATTTTTCGAATTACATCCTCATCTGGCGGGGTGTTCTCATTTTTCCAGTACTTTGCAAATATGATCCTTGCTGCTGTCAGTATATGTAAAACTAAATATGTGGTCCCTTTATCATAACCCTCCGGTATTATACCTAACAAACATATTTCTGGTTTCAGCTCTATATTCTGTTTGATTATCTTTCCAGCCAGCTACGTATTTTCTCCCAGTATTTTCTTGCTTTGATACACGTCCACCAATCATTTATTGATTAGGCTGGAAGAACATAGAGGAGTAAGATTTTCAAATTAAATTTATGAATTAAAATAAGATTACTGAAATATTGATAATGACTTTAAGGAATAGGCTTTGAGTCAAAAGAGATGAAGATAAGAATCTTCATGGTTTTTCTTTGAAGTTCCTTCTTTTCCACACCTTGATCACAGCCCTGTGGATATCCTTATTCCGCAAGGTATAAATGATGGGGTTAAGCAGGGGAGTGACCACAATATACAGAACCGCAACCTTTTTGTTCTTATCAGGAGATGAACTTGAATGGGGGGTTATGTATATAGAGATGATGGTACCATAGAACAAGCTGACCACAACAAGATGGGAGCCACAGGTGGAGAAAACCTTATAACGCCCCGCAACTGACTGCATTTGAAAAATTGAATGTAGGATGCAACTATAGGAACACAAGATAACCGAAAAGGGAACCAGAACTACAAATACTGCTACACCATTAAGTATGTCTCTGGTGCGGCTTACATCATCACATGCAAGAGCTAGCAAAAAACGCAGTTCACAGATAAAGTGGTTAATGTGATTGGGACCACAGAAGGAATGACGAAAGATGCAAACAATAGTGACCATTGAGACAAGGCAGCCTATGATCCAGCAGGAGATGGCAAGCAGATGTTGGTGCTTCCTGTTCATGGCAGAGGCATATCTCAAGGGGTTGCAGATGGCCAAGTAGTGATCATAAGCCATGACACCCAACAGCAAACATTCAGTACTGCCTAAGCTCAGAGCACTGCCTCCCTGTAAGATGCAACCTATCGAGGAAACCACTCCTTTTCCAGCCAAGAGGTGGGCTAAAGTCTGAGGCAAAGAGCTAGTGACATATGCTATGTCCAAGCTTGCAAGATGACTGAGAAAGAAGTATATAGGTGTGTGCAGTTTAGCATCTATGTGCACCAATATGATAATTAGCAGGTTACCCAAAACTGTGAGCAAGTACATTGTCAAGAAGACCACAAATAGCACAATGCGTTGATTTTGATGAGAGGTGAGGCCCAAGAGGATGAACCCTGTTTCTGAAGTGAAATTCTCAGCGCCCATCTTGGCATTCTGTCTATAGACCAGAGATAATAATGGACAATAACTTTAATCACAAAACATGGATAGGGAAGAGGAAGAACAATCAGTACATCCACTACAGCACAATGTCAGCTGAGAAATCTTGATTTCCAATGCATCTGTCTGGATTCTACCTTTTGATTAGTACAGAACAGGGCCAAAGACATTGTGAACAGATTATCACATTGTGTTGTATTTCCCAGATAATGAATCAACTCCTATCTTGGATTGCTGTTATTAAACTTAGATGTTGGAATGATTCATACACAATTTATCCTGTAGACAGAAATCAATGCATTGATAGAATCTGGAACTTCTGCCTAATACCTGTTGGAGGGCTATAGACCATTTTTAGCAGGAGTGAGAAATATCAGATGGAAGGACAGTAAGAAGTGATACGACACACTGGCTTCCTTTGTCTCTAACCTCCACAGAATGAATATATGTCCTTAAGTAACTTTGTAAGAAGTCCTTGGACCATTGGGAAAGAATGCAGTCAGGATCCTCTTCATTCAAAGTTACCAATAACATAGAAATTTATAAACTTCTAACCCATATCAATCATTTCAAAGTTCTCAATATCTTTTGAACAGTTCCTTTACATTATAAACTAAGTAGATTGTTAGTTATGCATTTCTTAGATTGTCTTATGACCCTATAGGGATCATAGACTCTAAGATCTGTTCTATCGACCCTACTATTACGCATGAATTATGGTGACAATATCTCAGGGGGTTCTGAAATGATAAGATTTGCCGATGTTTAGGCATAATTCACTGGGAATTGTGCAGCAATCACAGGTCCTGCTTGGGACTGGGAAGTTGAAGAGACATCCTAGAAAAAGAAAGAAAGAAAGAAAGAAAGAAAGAAAGAGAGAGAGAGAGAGAGAGAGAGAGAGAAACAGATCGTCTTTGATTGCCAAGAAAATGGTATCAGTTAAATCCACAGGAGCTGAATTCAACTTGAAACATACTTTACCTTAATGAAGCAATTATTCAGGACCTGAAGAGAAGTGGGAACATGTTATCTTCCTTCTTTAATATAAGGGGAGCTTTTATGAACTAGAGGCCCACTTAATGGAAATTACTCCACTCCCCTTGGACCTCTTCAGTAAATCATTATAAATGTTTTGCTCCTTCTTTAAACTTCACAATTAATGTTATGATGTGTAAAGAAAATAATTTTTCACCTCATCAATTTGTGTTAAATTGTTATGTTGCTATGAGCTGGTTTCCAAGTAAGTATGGATGATGAAGAGTTTGGGAATTCGGTGAATTAGGGGAGAATACATATATGGATACATGTTGGGCTTCTGATACTTTATTTACCTAAATCAAATATGACAATTTAGAATGATTGTTCTGGTAATGTGGACTAAATAGGAGGGAAAATATATGTTCATTACTAAATGTTCAGTCACATTAAGATGATTTTTCAATTTTCATGAGAGGTCCTTCAGGAGAAAATTCTCCATGATTGTCAGGTGAAAGCAACCAGAACTACTTGTTAAGAGTCTCAAAGAGACATTTTATTGCTTCACAATCATGATACAAGAATCTCACCACAATGACTGCATTCCCTTGGGAACGACAAACTAAGTCTAAATGACTTAGATGAGGGAATAGAAGGGGAACTCATCAAATTTGCAGATGACACTAAACTGGCAGGAATAGCCAACACCCCAGAAGACAAGCTCAAGATCCAAAAAGATCTTGACAGACTTATCCAATGGGCCTTATCCAACAAAGTGAAGTTCAGTGTGGAGAAAAACAAAGTTTTACATTTAGGCAGGAAAAATCAAAGGTATAAGTACAGATTAGGTGAGACCTGGCCCCAAAACAGTAACTGTGAGAGGGACCTTGGAGTCTTAGTGGATGATCACTTGAATATGGTCCAGCAGTGTGCAGCAGCAGCCAAAAAAAGCTAATAAAATCCTGGGTTGTATAAACAGAGGCATAGAATCAAGATGATGTCAAGTATTAGTACTGCTTTTTAAAACCCTAGTAAGACCACACATGGAATACTGCAACCCATTTTGTTCACCATACTGCAAAAAAGATGTTGAGACTTTGGAAAAAGTTCAGAGAAGAGCAACTAAGATGATCAAAGGCCTGGAGACTAAAACATATGAAGAACGGCTGCAGGATTTGGGTGTGGCTAGTCTAAAGAAAAGAAGAATTAGGGGTGACATGATAGCAGTATTCCAGTACTTGAGGGGCTGCCACAAAGAATAGGGGGGGGGGTCAAAATATTCTCCAAAGTACTGAAGGGCAGGACAAGAAACAATGGTTGGAAACTAATCAAAGAGAGAAGCAATCTGGAATTAAGGAGAAGCTTCCTAACAGTGAGGACAATTAACCAGTGGAACAATTTGCCTCCAGAAATCATGGGTGCTCCACCACTGGATGTTTTTAAGAAGAGTCTAGAATTTAGACAGTCCCTTGTCTGAAATGGTATAGGTTCTCCTGCTTGATCAGGGGGCTGGACTAGAAGACCTCCAAGGTCCCTTCCATCTCATTCATTCTATTCTAAACTAAGGCTTCAAGGATTCTGGGGAAGGACCGGCTTGTGCTACTCACTGCAGTGCAACGACTCTAAACTTGGACCCCTCTTGACCTCTCCCTCCTGTCTAGCTGGAGATTCCACCACAATGATTAGAACTTTATGAAGTCACTTATGGAAGGCAAGACATCTAGAGTACCTTTGATGACTAATTGTTAGATGTTCCAGAATAAATAATAAGCCATGGAAAAAGAGATACGCCTAAGAAATAGGAAGATGATGCCTATGAGTTCTACCATTCCTTATTCCCACACATTCTACTCTTCAGAGGGTTGATTAGAAAGGGTTGGAGGAACATTCTACATGGTGCTTTTTAGTTACTCCCTGTTGTTGAACTGTGAGAGGAGTTGCTTTTCAATCGGCACTACAGAGGGTCATGGATTTCCAATTTTACTTAATACGAGTCATTGTGGCACAGTGGTTGGAGTGCAGTACTGCAGACTATTTCTGCTGACTGCCGGCTGCCTGCAATTTGGCAGTTCAAATCTCACCAGGCTCAAGGTTGACACAGCCTTCCATCCTTCTGAGGTCGGTAAAATGAGGACCCCGATTGTTGGGGGCAATATGCTGACTCTGTAAACCGCATAGAGAGGGCTGTAAAGCACTGTAAAGCGGTATATAAGTCTAAGTGCTAGTGCTATATTAGGCAGAAAAATTCTAGCCAGACAATATTTCCTCATTATTATTTGAGATCTATTAATTGTAGATTTTGAAACTCAGAAAACCCTCAAACTTCACAGATACCAATATTGTCAATCAAATTATGTATGTGATATACCAGAAAAGTTACCTTTGATTCACTTTGGGAATAAATGATCCTTTTTGCAAAATATAATAGGCCGATATTTTTTATGTTTACTACAGGATGGACAAATGTTGATGGACTTGTTAGATCCTTTTAATAATTTTGCATTTATATAAAATAAATATCATTTTAAAATATTGTGGTCTTTGTCCAACATTTAGACAACATCATGTATTTTTTTTAAAAAAGAAATAAAGAAAAGTAAAAATAATAATTTGTTATTTTTAACTACAAAAACACAATCATAAAGAATTTTTATTTTATTTTATTAAATTTATTTTATTAAATTTCTTGACCACCCATCTAAGCATAAGGTAGCTCTGGGCAGTTTACAATACAAATATTTACAATATAAAACATAACATTATTTTGTTTTCTTGCGTACACATTATGTCAGCCAAAGGAGTCCTTCCCAGCTGCTGATCAAATTAGGATGAAGGAAGTCTGCATAATGCATATAAAAAAATACTGCCTGAATATAAACTTCTACAGGCTATGCATTAAAAGGGATAAAGGTTAAGCTCTCTGGAAATCATAAATAGAATAGAATAACCCATGGAAACACAGCAGCATCTTTCCAACCTCCAAAGACTTCTCCTCCCTGTTAGAATTTGAGGAAAATCAATTCCTGCTCCAGAAGGGGATGGACTCTCCTTTGTTATAGATCGATTAACACAAACTGGATTGCCACTGTGAAATATATTTTAGATTCCTTGCTATTAACAGTGGACAGGAGAAATTCAAAGTCTCCTTCCATCTCAATGTTCCCATTTCAGCAGACTCGATGAAGTACAGAGATGCCGATAGAAGACGTTAGTCCTCCAATTTCACATCCCTTTCCCTTAACATGCCAGCCTGCCTGCTCCAGCCATATTGTCTTGCAATGTTCTGCTTCCGATATGGAAAGCAAAAACTTTCCATAAATTTGGCAAGATCCCGGATTAGGAATGTCAGTAAGCAGAAGATTTAGAAGATGAATTCTAAAATAACCTTCAGTGAAGAAGGTGAGACGAGATAACTTCTGGGCCTTTACGAACTAACTGCTTGAGCTTTAGATGGCCCCAATTTAAGTCTTACATTTTGAGCATACAATGGTTTTAATTGCAAAAGTATATGTCTATGAGCATACATGAGTGTGCCTTTTATATTGTAATTCAGGACAGTATTGTTATTTTTGTGTGTGGTTGGATTCGGTTATAAATCTTCCTCACTTTCTTCCTCATTATCTTTTTTTTCATTTCCAGAGTTAAACTGGCTACCTGGCAAATTTTAGACATAGACTTCAACAGCTTCTATTGTAATACCTATTCAGCATTTCCCAGGGTTATCTTTCAGAAACAACCTTTTCATCATATGCTAGGGAGTATATGTTAGGCAGTACAATATTATTATGGTTGGTACAATGTAGAGCTACAATTTTTAATCCATTAGTATTAGATTGCACTGAGTGATGAAAAAGGTACAATCTTTGCAGTGCTATGTCATTTTATCGTGAGTTTGAACCACATTAACAACATTTGCCTGAAAAATTCTCTTCATATTGTTCCACTTTTCTTACCCTTTCAAAGTAGGAAGCATTCTGCATTAGCTTTTCAGCAATTAAAAAAGATTGAGCTTTCGTAGCTTTTTGTTCCAAGGCTTTCTTTGAACAAAGTTAGAGGAATCAGAGTTAAATTGCATTCCATTCAATTGATCATCATGCCTGAGGTTTCAGAAAACTTTTCAGAAATAAACAGCTGAATTACTGTATTTTAGTGACATATGGATAGTGACTTTAAGGAAGAGGCTTTGAGTCAAAAGAGATGAATTCAACAAAATAAGAATCTTCATGGTTTTTCCCCAAAGTTCCTTTTTTTTAACACCTTGACCACAGCCCTGTGGATATCCTTATTCCGCAAAGTGTAAATGATGGGATTAAGCAGGGGAGTGACCACAAGGTACAGAACTGCAACCTTTTTGTTCTTATCAGGAGATGAGCTTGAATCAGGTCTTATGTATATAGAGATGATGGTTCCATAGAACAAGGTGACCACAACAAGATGGGAGCCACAGGTGGAGAAAACCTTATAACACCCCGCAACTGACTGCATTTGAAAAATTGAATGTAGGATGCAACTATAGGAACACAAGATAACCGAAAAGGGAACCAGAACTACAAATACTGATAGACCATTAAGTATGTCTCTGGTGCGGCTTACATCATCACATGCAAGAGCTAGCAAAAAACGCACCTCACAGAAAAAGTGGTTAATGTGATTGGGACCACAGAAGGAATGACGAAAGATGCAAACAATAGTGACCATTGAGACGAGGCAGCCTATGATCCAGCAGGAGCTGGCAAGCAGATGTTGGTGCTTCCTGTTCATGGCAGAGGCATATCTCAAGGGGTTGCAGATGGCCAAGTAGCGATCATAAGCCATGACACCCAACAGCAAACATTCAGTACTGCCTAAGCTCAGAGCACTGCCTCCCTGTAAGATGCAACCTATCGAGGAAACCACTCCTTTTCCAGCCAAGAGGTGGGCTAAAGTCTGAGGCAAAGAGCTAGTGACATACGCTATGTCCAAGCTTGCAAGATGACTGAGAAAGAAGTACATAGGTGTGTGCAGTTTAGCATCCATGTGCACCAATATGATAATTAGCAGGTTACCCAAAACTGTGAGCAAGTACATTGTTAAGAAGACCACAAATAGCACAATGCGTTGATTTCGATGAGAGGTGAGTCCCAAGAGGATGAACACTGTTTCTGAAGTGAAGTTCTCAGTGCCCATCTTGGCATTCTGCCTATAGACCAGAGATAATAATGGACAATGACTTTAATCACAAAACACAGATAGGGAAGAGGAAGAACAATTAGTACATCCACTATAACACAAAGTCAGCTGAAAATCTTGATTTCCAATGCATCTGTCTGGATTCTACCTTTTGATTAGTACAGAACAGGGCCAAAGACATTGTCAACAGATTATCAAAATGTGTTGTATTTCCCAGATAATGAATCTACTCCTATCTCAGGACTGCCCTTATGAAACCTGAATTTTGGTATGATTCACACATAATTTATCATCCAGACAGAAATCAATGCATTAATAAAAACTGGAATTTATGCCTAATACCTGTAGGAGGGCTATAGATCATTTTTCGTAAAAGTGACAAACATCAGATGGAAAGACAGTAAGGAGTGATATGACACACTGTGTATACTTTGTAACCTCCACAGAATGAATATACTGTATGTCCTTAAGTAGCTTTATAAGAAGTCCTTTGTCCATTGGGAAAGTATTCAGTCAGGATCCTCTTCATTCAAAGTTACCAATAACTTAGAAACTTATAAACTGCTAATCCATACCAATCATTTCAAAGTTCCCAAAATCTTTTGAACAGTTCCTTTACATTATAAACTAAGTAGATTGTTATTTATCCATTACTTAGATTGTCTGGTGACCCTATAGGGATCATAGATGTCTATGGTCTATTTGATTGACCCTACTATTATGCGTGAATTATGGTGACAATATCTCAAGGGGTTCTGAAATGATAAGATTTGTTTATATTTAGGTAGACATCATTCACTGAGAATTGTATAAGCAGCCACCCCACGACTTGATTTTGGAACCTTTTTGCTGTTATACATGAGATGTAGTTTCCTGGTAACCTAATAGAAATAATGCCATAGCTGGACTGGGAAGTCAAAGAAACATCCTGAAAAAAAAGAGGGGGGGGAGAGGGAGAGGGAGAGGGAGAGGGAGAGGGAGAGGGAGAGGGAGAGGGAGAGGGAGGGAGGGAGAGAGAGAGAGAGAGAGAGAGAGAGAGAGAGAGAGAGAGAGAGAGAGAGAGAGAGAGAGAGATATCGTCTTTGATTGCCAACAAAACGGTGTCAGTTAAATCCACAGGAGCTGAATTCAACTTGAAACATACTTTACCTTAATGAAGCAATTATTTAGGACCTGAAGAGAAGTGGGAACATGCTATTTTTCTTCGTTAATATAAGGGGAGCTTTTGTCAACTAGAGGCCCACTTAATGGAAATTATTCATTTCCCTTTGATCCTCTTCAGTAAATCATTATAAATGTTTTGTTTCTTCTTTGAACTGCTTAATTAATGTTATGGGGTTTAAAGAAAATAAATCTTCACATAATCAATTTGTGTAAAATCTTTGGGGTTGCTATGAGCTGGTTTCCAGGTAAATATGGATGATGAAAAGTTTTTGAAATTCAAAATGAAAAACATTAATTAAGAGGGGAATACAGACATGGACATCTGTTGGGCTTCTGATACTATATTTACCTAAATCAAATATGATGATCTAGGATGATTGTTCTGGTAATGTGGACTAAATAGGAGGGAAAATATATGTCCGTTACTAAATGTTCAGTCACACTAAGATGATTTTTTCCATTTTCATGAGATGTCCCTCAGAAAAAAGTTCTCCATGATTGTCAGGTGAAAGCAACCAGAGCTACTAGTGAAGAGTCTCAAATAGAAACTTTATTGCTATACAATCATGTTACCAGACTCTCATCACAATGGCTGCATTCCCTTGGGAATGACATACTAAGGCTTCAAGGATTCTGGGAAAGATGTTGAGACTTTGGAAAAAGTTCAGAGAAGAGCAACTAAGATGATCAAAGGCCTGGAGACTAAAACATATGAAGAATGGCTGCAGGATTTGGGTGTGGCTAGTCTAAAGAAAAGAAGAATTAGGGGTGACATTATAGCAGTATTCCAGTACTTGAGGGGCTGCCACAAAGAATAGGGGGGTCAAAATATTCTCCAAAGCACTGAAGGGCAGGACAAGAAACAATGGTTGGAAACTAATCAAAGAGAGAAGCAATCTGGAATTAAGGAGAAGCTTCCTAACAGTGAGGACAATTAACCAGTGGAACAATTTGCCTCCAGAAATCATGGGTGCTCCACCACTGGATGTTTTTAAGAAGAGTCTAGAATTTAGACAGTCCCTTGTCTGAAATGGTATAGGTTCTCCTGCTTGATCAGGGGGCTGGACTAGAAGACCTCCAAGGTCCCTTCCATCCCATTCATTCTATTCTAAACTAAGGCTTCAAGGATTCTGGGGGAGGACCGGCTTGTGCTACTCACTGCAGTGCAACGACTCTAAACTTGGACCCCTCTTGACCTCTCCCTCCTGTCCAGCTGGAGATTCCACCACAATGATTAGAACTTGATGAAGTCACACTTATGGAAGGCAAGACATCTAGAGTACCTTTGATGAATAATTGTTACATGTTCCAGAATAAATAATAAGCCATGGAGAAAGAGATACGCCTAAGAAATAGGAAGATGACGCCTATGAGTTCTACTATTCCTTATTCTCACCCATTCTACTCTTTGGAGGGTTGATTAGAAGGGGTTGGAGGAACATTCTACATGGTACTTTTTAGTTAGTCCTGTTGTTGAACTGTGAGAGGAGTTGCTTTTCAATTGGCACTAGAAAGGATCATGGAATTCCAGTTTTACTTAATATACTGGGCAGAAAATTTTAACCAGACAATATTTCCTCATTATTATTTGAGATATTTTAATTGTAGATTTTGAAACTCAGAAAACTTCAAACTTCACAGATACCAATATTGTCAATCAAATTATTAACTTTATGGGCAAGTTACATTCATGGGTCTTAACGACAGCCCATATCAAAGTGGTGTTTTCTTTCTGACAATTTATTTCCCTATAGACTACCCTTTTAAACCATCTTGGGTTGCATTTACAACAAGAAACCTAGGGTTGCATTTACAATGCAATTTTCTTTTTTGTTGGCCAGTTTTTAGCCATGTTTTATGTGTGAATGTAGTGGGTTGTCTGGTTTGATTATGAATGGAAGAATCTGTCTGATTGGTTGTGTTAGTATTTACGATGCAATTTTCTTTTTTGTTGGCCAGTTTTTGGCAATTTTAGCCATGTTTTGTGTGTGAATGTGGTGGGTTGTCTGGTTTGACTGTGAATGGAAGAGTATGTCTGATTGGTTGTGTTGGTGAGAATGTGGGAGCCGGGGGAGGGAAATGGAGCCCCCTCTGCTGAGTGTACTAACAGAAGCAGACGGGGGCCCAGATCTGACCCTGGGCTTGGTATGAATGATATTGTTGGCCTGCCGGATAGAGGGGGGGGCAGTGAGGTGGGGGATGGGATCTCAAGGAGGGAGGCGGGTCGGAGCATCCCAGTGGGGGTTGGGAGAGGTAGGTATGTCGGGAACCGAAGGGCAGACCATGTGTGGAGAACTAGTACTCGCTGTATCAAAGC
>QLTV01002262.1:630202-647361 GCA_003457575.1 Thermophis baileyi | reverse complement strand
TTCTTCAGGTCCCGTCGGCCAGACAGTGCCGGCTGGCGGGCACGCGGGGGAGGGCCTTCTCTGTAGCCGCTCTGACTCTGTGGAACCAACTTCCCCCCGAGATCCGTACTACCCCCACCTTACTGGCCTTCCGTAAAGCCCTTAAGACCTGGCTTTTCCGGCAGGCCTGGGGCCAATAGTTGTTCTGATTGGCCCATGCATGGTTGTGTGAATGTTTTATTTTAAATATAGTTGGGGGTTTTTTTTCCCCTTTCTTTTTTAAATTGTTTTTATATGTTTTATTTTTTATGATGTAAGCCGCCCAGAGTCCTTCGGGAGTTGGGCGGCATATAAATTTTATAAAATAAATAAAATAAATAAATAAACTTGGCAGATGCAAATAACATTCTGATCTCTTGTCTAAGTATTCACAGCAAATTTCCAAAGATTTATATACAAGAGTTGCTCCTTAGCCAAAATTCCTGTAATCTGAAACAAAGAAAGAGAAATGGTTTTATGGGTTGTACCAGAAAAATTACCTTTGATTCATTTTGGGAATAAATGACCCTTTTTGCAAAATATAATAGGCCAATATTTTTTATGTTTACCACAGGATGTAGAAATGTTGCTTGTTAGATCCTTTTAGTAAGTTTGCTTTTATATAAAATAAATATCATTTTAAAATATCGTGGTCTTTGTCCAACATTTAGTCAAAATCGTGTATTTTTTTAAAAAAGAAGTAAAGAAAAATAAAAAATTAAATAATTTTATTTTAAACTATAAAAACACAATCATAAAGAAAAAATGTTTATTTTATTTATTTTATTAAATTTCTTGACCACCCATCTTAGCATAAGGTAACTCTGGGCAGTTTACAATACAAATATTTACAATATACAACATAACATTATTTTGTTTTCTTGCGTTCACATTATGTCAGTCAAAGGACTCTTTCCCAGCTACTGATCAAGTTCAGATGAACGAAGTCTGCATAATGCATATAAAAAAATCACTTTAATATATATTTCTGCAGGCTATGGATTAAGAAAAGGGACATCATCAAAGCTTAAGTTCTTTGGAAATTATGAATAGAATAGAACAGTGATGTTGAACCTTTTTCTGGTTGCGTGCCAAAAGTGTGTGTGTGTACGCGCGCGATAGTGCGCGCGCGTGCCGGCACCCACAATGCAATGCGTGCCCCACCTGCACATGGCCCCCCGTGCATGTGCCCCGCACTGAGCATGCATGCATCCCCATGGATGTGCCACCCGCGCATGGCCCCCCAGCCCATTTTGGGCCTGGAAAGCCTCCTGCACCAAACTTTGCTAGCGTGAACGGTCTGCCACCACCACCCCTCCTCCTCCTGCCAGCTTCGTGCTCCGGGCAGCGTCCAGCATGGCCATTCACGCCGGCAAAGGTTGGTGCAACCCTCTTCCGCCACAAGAGAGCATGACCGCTTCCCGGCCGGCGCGCCTCTTACCGCTTACGGCACTCTCCTCCGGTCCTCCTGGGGGGAGCTCACCTCCCCGCCGGCAGCTTCTCCTTCTCCTGGCTGTGAGGGGCGAGGGGGCACATTGGAACCCAGAAGAGGAAAAGGAGCAGAGCTGCCAGCCATGCTGGGGCTTCCCTGTATCCCCACCCAAGCGGGCTTCTGCTGCGGCCCCAAGCCTCTGGCGGGGAGGGAGAGAAGCCCCAGCCTGCTGTTCCTGCCGCCCCCACCCCCTCGTGCCTGATGGCGGTGGTTCTCACACTGCTGTTTCCCCGGTGGCTGCAGGAAGAGCAGGCTGGGATTTCCCTCCCTCCCTGCCGGAGGCTTCTCCTTCTCCTGGCTGCGAGGGGCAAGAGGGCATGTTGGAACCCAGAAGAGGAAAAGGAGCAGAGCTGCCAGCCATGCTGGGGCTTCCCTGTCTCCCCACATGAGAGGGCTTCCGCTGAGGCCCCAAGCTTCTGGCGGGGAGGAAGGGAAACCCCAGCCCGCTGTTCCTGCAGCCACCAGGGAAACGGCAGTGTGAGAACCACCACCACCAGGCGCAAGGGGGTTGGGGGTTGCAGGAACAGTGGGCTGGGGCTTCTGTCCCTCCCCACCGGAGGCTTGGGGCCATGCTAAAAGCCTGCTCAGGTGGGGAGACAGGGAAGCCCCAGCCTGCTCAGCCTTGATGCCACCACCCCCTCACCCCTGGCGGTAGCAGTTCTCATGCAGCCGCTTCCCTGACAGTGGCAGGAGCAGCCGGCGGGGCAGAGAGGGTGGCGGCAGGCTGCAAAAGCAGGCCCTTTGTGCTGGCTAAGAGGCAGCGGCAGCTCCTCATCCTCCTGCTAGCATCGCGCTCCAGGCAGTGTCCAGCCAGCCATGCCAGGCCTCCCCCTGCAGCAGCCCACGTGGATCCCGGGCAGTGCAGCTTGGGGGCCTTTCCTCGTGGTGGCGGTGACAAAGCAGGCAGGCAGGCATGGGAGCAACTGGCGGCAGCGCTCCTGGCTGGCAAGTTGGTGGATGTCCCGGGGCACGCATGCACACCAGCCAGCTAGTCTTCTGGTTACTGGCACACATGCGTCTGCAACGATCAGCTGGCTGGCTGATCTTCCGGTTTCTGGCACTGCCGCACGCATGAAGGCCAGTTGATTGTCGCGCGTGCATGCGCACCAGTAACCAGAAGACTAGCTGGCCGGTGCATGCACTGGAAACCAGGAAGAGGAATGGGTGATGCCGCACGTGCCACTTCGGGCATGCGTGCCATAGGTTCACCATCACGGGAATAGAATAAGCCATGGAAACACAGCAGCATCTTTCCAACCTCCAAAGACTTCTCCTTCTTGTTAGACTTGGATGGAAATCAATTCCTGCTCCAAAAGGTGATGGACTCTCCTTTGTTATAGATTGATTAGCACAAACTGGATTGCCACTGTGAAATATATTTTGGATTCCTTGCTTTTAACAGTGGACAGGAGAAGTTCAAAGTCTCCTTCCATCTCAATGTTCCCATTTCAGCAGACTCGATGAAGTACGGAGATGCCGATAGAAGACATTAGTCCTCTAATTTCACATCCCTGTCCCTTAACATGCCAGCCTACCTGGTCCAGCCATATTGTCTTGCAATTATTCTGCTTCTGATACTGGACAGCAAAAACTTTCCATAAATTTGGGACGATCCCTGATTAGGAATGTCAATAAGCAGAAGATTTAGAAGATGAATTCTAAAATAACCTTCAGTGAAAGAAGGTGACTCAAGATAACACCTTGGCCTTTATGAACTAACTGCTTGAGTTTTAGATGGTTCCAATTTAAATCTTACATTTTGAGCATACAATGGTTTTAACTGCAGAGGTATATGTGTATGAGCATACACAGCAAAATTGTGTGAGTGTGCCTTTTATTGTTCAGGACAGTATTGCTAATTTTTTGTGTGGTTGAATATTGGAGTAGGATTCATATTTTAATACAGAATATTCTTAAAGTGAAGATAAAGATGAAACTAGAAACTTTTGTTTTGGATTTAATGGAAAAAAACTTGGGAAAAAATTGGAACTTTGATCTTATACATATTGACGGCAGCAACACTACTGTATGCAGAAAAATGGAAGGACATTTTGATTTCCACTATGGACGAATGGCTACAGAAGCTGACGGAGTTGGCAGAAATGGTTAAATTGACCGTTTTGATCAAAGAAAAGATTATAAGTACGTTTGTTGCTACATGGAGACCGCTTCTGGACTTTCTGCTTGAGGTGGTGGTGGTGGGGAAATGAAACTTTGATTTTGGGTTTTACTGATTTGATTCATTTGTTGTTATAGAAATGGCTAGTTTATACAATTATGGAAAAGTAAAAAGTCGAGGTTTGATGGTAATGCTTTATTCTACTGCCGCAAAGGGAGTCGGAAGTCTGTGCTCCCCCATCTTCCCTCCTCACTTTTTTTTCTCCTTCCCCTTCACATTGTGTCCTCCTATTTGTTTTTGTATTTTATTTTATAATCTAATAAAATGTTATAAAATTTAGGGGGGGGGAGAATTTGGTTATAAATCTTCTGCACCTTCTTTGTCATTATCTTTTTTTTCATTTCCAGAATTAAACTAATATGGGCTATCTGGCAAATTTTAGCCATAGGTTTCAACAGCTTCTATTGTAATTCCTATTTAGCATTTCCCAGGGTCATCTTTCAGAAACAACATTTTCATCATATGTTAGGTAGCATAAATTAGCAGTACTACATTACTATAGCTGATACAGTGTAGAGCTACAATTTTTAAACCGTTATATTAGTATTAGATTGCATTGAGTGATGAAAAAGGTACAATCTTTGCAGTGCTATGTTATTTTATTCTTTCAACCAAATTAAGAACATTTGCCTGAAAATTTCTCTTAATATTGTCCCACTTTTCTTACTCTTTCAAAGCATTAAGCATTCTGCAGTTCCTTTTCTGTAGTAGCTTTTCAGTAATTAAAAAAGATTGTACTTTCTTAGTTTCTTGTTCCAAGATTTTCTTTGAATGAAGTTAGAGGAATCAGAGTTAAATTGCATTCCAGTCAAGTGATAATCATGACTGATGTTTCACAAACTTCTCACAAATGAACAGCTGGATCATTTTAATGAAATATTGATAACGACTTTAAGGAATAGGCTTTGAGTCAAAAGAGATGAATTTAACAAGATAAGACTCTTCATGGTTTTTCTTCAAAATTCCTTCTTTTCCACACCTTGATCACAGCCCTGTGGACATCCTTATTCCGCAAAGTGTAAATGATGGGATTAAGCAGGGGGGTGACCACAAGATACAGAACTGCAACCTTTTTGTTCTTATCAGGAGATGAGCTTGAATGGGGGGTTATGTATATAGAGATGATGGTTCCATAGAACAAGGTGACCACAACAAGATGGGAGCCACAGGTGGAGAAAACCTTATAACATCCTGCAACTGACTGCATTTGAAAAATTGAATGCACGATGCAACTATAGGAACACAAGATAACCGAAAAGGGGATCAGAATCATAAATGCTGATAGACCATTAAGTATGACTTTGGTTAGTTTTATATCACCACATGCAAGGTCTAGCAAAAAACGCAGCTCACACATAAAATGGTTAATGTAATAGGGGCCACAGAATGAATGACCAAAGATGCAAACAACATTGACCATTGAGAAGACACCACCTATGAGCCAACAGGATGTTGCAAGCAGATGTTGGTGCTTCCTATCCATGGCAGAGACATATCTCAAAGGGTTGCATATAGCTAAGTAGCGATCGTAAGCCATGACACCCAACAATAAACATTCGGTACTGCCCATGAACAATCCACTGGAACCCTGCAGCATGCAACGTGTCAAGGAAAGCTCTCCTTTTCCAGCCAAGAGGTGGGCTAAAGTCTGAGGCAAAGAGCAAGTGACATACACTATGTCCAAGCTTGCAAGATGACTGAGAAAGAAGTACATAGGTGTGTGCAGTTGAGCATCCATGTGTACCAATATGATGATCAGCAGGTTACCCAAAACTGTGAGCAAATACATTGTTAGGAAGACGACAAATAGCACAATGTGTTGATTTCGATGAGAGGTGAGTCCCAGGAGGATGAACCCTGTTTCTGAAGTGAAGTTTTCAGTGCTCATCTTCGCATTCTGCCTACAGAGCAGAGATAACGTTGGACAATGAGTTTAAATGCAAAACATGGATAGGGAAGAGGAAGAACAATCTGTACCTCCACTACAACACAATATCAGCTGAAAATCTTGATTTCCAATGCATCTATCTGGATTCTACCTTTTGATTAGTACAGAACAGGACCAAAGACATTGTCAACGGATTATCACAATGTGCTGTATTTCCCAGATAATGAATCAACTCCTATCTCAGGACTGCCCTTATGAAACCTGAATGTTGGAATGATTCACACACAATTTATCCTGCCGACAGAAATCAATGCATTAATAGAATCTGGAACTTCTGCCTAATACCTATAGGAGGGCTATACACCATTTTTAGAAAAAAATGACAAACATCAGATGGAAAGACTGTAAGGGGTGATATGACACACTGTGTATATACTTTGTAACCTCCACAGAATGAATATACTATATGTCCTTAAGTAACTTTGTAAGAAGTCCTTTGTCCATTGGGAAAGAATGCAGTCAGGATCCTCTTCATTCAAAGTTACCAATAACTTAGAAACTTATAAACTGCTAATCCATACCAATCATTTCAAAGTTCCCAAAATCTTTTGAACAGTTCCTTTACATTATAAACTAAGTAGATTGTTATTTATGCATTCCTTAGATCAGGGGTCTTCAAACTTGGCAACTTTAAGACTTGTGGACTTCTGGGAGAATTCTGGGTGTTGAAGTCCACAAGTCTTAAAGTTGCCAAGTTTGAAGACCTCTGACTTAGATTGTCTATAGGTATTGTAGATGACTAAGGTCTGTTCGATAGACCCTACTATTATGCGTGAATTATGGTGAAAATATCTCAAGGGGTCTATGTTTAGGTAGACATCATTCACTGAGAATTGTATAAGCAGCTACCCCACGACTTGTTTTTGGAACCTTTTTGGCTGCTGTACATGAGATATAGGTTCCTGGTAACCTAATAAAAATGGTGCCATAGCTGGACTGGGAAGTCGAAGAAACATTGTGGGAAAAGAGAGATAGAGAGAGAGGTAGAGAGAAACAGAAAGAAAGAAAGAGAGAGAGAGAAAGACAGAGAGAGAGAAAGAAAAATAAAAGAGAGAGAGAGAGAGATCATCTTTGATTGCCAACAAAACAGTGTCAGTTAAATCCAAAGGATCTGAACTCAACTTGAAATGTCCTTTACCTTTATGAAGCAATTATTCAAGACCTGAAGAGAAGTGGAAACATGTTATCCTCCTTCTTTATTATAAGAAGAGCTTTCATCGACTAGAGATCTACTTAATGGAAATTACTCCACTCCCCTTGGTCCTCTTCAGTAAATCATTATCAATGTTTTGCTCCTTCTTTAAACCTCTTAATTAATATTATGAGGTTTAAAGAAAATAAATCTTCACCTCATCAATTTGAGTTAAATTTTTGGGGTTTTGGCCTTTACCCAGAACTTGAGAACTTGTTTCCAAAGATTAGCCTTAAGGAAAGGTCATGGAGGACACATAGTAGTTGGCAGGCCTGGAAGCCATCTTGGCCATTGGATCTTCAGGCCCGCCACATTTAGTGTTGTGGGAAACTGGGAGGGGGGATTGTAGGGAGCTGGGGAGATATATAGTCAAAATAACATTCCTTTCTCCGAGAGTCAAGGCCACTCTGCCCTGCACCTGGAGGGGTGTGACTGGGAAGCATTTCCAGTTGGGACGCTGCATTGATTGGACCATGTAATGGACATGTGGGTGATGGGGCAGGGACATAGACTTCCTTTTGGGTGGGAAAAACCTGGAAGCTTTCAGATTCAGGTTTTGCCAGATGTGCCAATATGACATCTCTAATAAAATGGAACTTTGAGGAATGCTTAGCCTCGGAGTCTTCTTTCGTTGGGGGTGTTACTTGGAACCCTGACAGTGGTCACTTTTTCCCTTTGTGTTCTTTCTTCAGTTGGAGAATAGTTGCCAACTAATATTCTTATGGGAATTGGGGAAAGCTTCTATTTTTGACACTCCTGAAACCTGAAAGGGAAGTTGAAGAAAGTGATAATGAGTAACCAGGCCAAGACACTGAGTCAGCTGCTAAGATTACCCTGTTGTTAAAGAAAGGTATTTTTACAAAGTTTGCTTAATCAAAATCAAACAGATATCCCTAAAAATAGGAAGACTATGCCTATGAGCTATGTTGTTCCTTATTCCTATGGATTCCTACCAATCAGTGGTTGATTAGAAGGGACTGTAGGAACAGTCTATCATGGTGCCTTTTGCAGTTAGTCCCTGTTGTTGAACTGGGAGAGGAGTTGCTTTTCAATTGCCAGTTCAAAGGGTCACAGCATTCCAGTTCTTCTTAATATAGGAAAACTCCAGCCGGACAACAGTTCCTGATTATTATTTGAGAACTTTTAATGATGAGTTCTGAAACTCTAGCTTCACAGACACCGATATTGTCAATAAAATTATTCACTTCATAGCAGATACAAATAGCTGCTTGTCTAACTACTCATAGCAAATTTCCAAAAGCAAAAGAAAGAGAAATGATTTGATGGAATGTACCAGAAAAGTTATATTTGATTCAATGTGGGAATACATGATCCTTTTCACAAAACATAATAAGCCAATATTTTTTTATGTTTACCTCAGGATGTACAAAAGCTGATGGAATCTTGATTTGTTGTTAGACCCTTTTAATAGGTTTGCTTTTAAAAGAATAGAATAGAATAGAATAGAATAGAATAGAATAGAATAGAATAGAATAGAATAGAATAGAATAGAATAGAATAGAATAGAATAGAATAGAATAGAATAGAATAGAATAGAATAGAATAGAATAGAATTCTTTATTGGCCAAGTGTGGTTGGCCACACAAGGAATATATAAAATATGTAAAATAAATATCAATTAAAAATACAGTGGTCTTTGTCCAGCATTTGTCCAGTCAAATTCATGTATCTTTAAAAACAACAACAGAATAAAGCAAATTAAAAATAGATGATTTGATTTTCAACCTATAAAATGATGCAATTATAAAAAATATTTATTTTATGTATTTTATTAAATTTATTGAAACCCCCCATCTTATAAGGTAACTCTGTGTGGTTTAAAATATACATATTTATAATATACAGTATACCATTTTTTTGGCCTATATTACATTAGGTCAGTCAAAGGAACCCTTCCCAGATAGTGATAAAGTTAGGATAAAGGAAGTCTGCATTACGCTTATAAAAAGTTACCTTAAGCTAGACTTCTGCAGGCTATGGATTGAGAACTGTGACATCATCAAAGGTTGAGCTCTTTGGAAATTAGGAATAGAATAATTTTCTTTGGCAGAAGGGAAGCCATGGAAACACAGCAGAATCTTTCCAAGGTGATGGACTCTCCTTTGTTATAGATTGATTAACACAAACTGGATTGCCACTGTGAAATATATTTTGGCTTCCTTGCTTTTAACAGTGGACAGGAGAAGTTTAAAGTCTCCTTCCATCTCAATGTTCCCATTACAGCAGATTCGATGAAGTATAGAGATGCTGATAGAAGAAGTTAGTGCTCCAATTTCACATCCCTTTCAGGGGTGGGTTCCGGATTCAGGTACTGCCAGTTCGCTCAGGGATGTGCAGTACTTTAAAAAAAGCTTCTGCGCATGCGCAGATGCAAAAAAACAAGAGAACCGGCTCGGGGGCGTGGCAGGCCTGGGTCGCTGCCGATTCCAGCGACCCAGGCCGCCACGTTACTAACAGTTCTATAGAACCGGTCCGAACCAGTAGGAACCCACCTCTGATCCCTTTCCCTTAACATGCCAGCCTGCCTGCTCCAGCCATATTGTCTTGCAATATTCTGCCTCCGATACTGGTAAGCAAAAATTTTCCATAAATTTGAGAAGATCCCTGATTAAGAATATCAGAGGGCAGAAAATTCAGAGGATGAATAAAAAAAAAATTCATTCTGTGTAGAAAGAGAGATGAGTTAAGATCTAGGCAACCTTTGAGAACTAACTGCTTGAGTTTTAGATGGTCCCAATTTAAATCTTAAATTTTGGGCATGCAGTGGCTTTTACTGCAAAAATATGTTTCTGAGCAAAATTGGGCGAGTGTACCTTTTACATTATTGTTCAGTACATTGTCATTTTTTGTGTGGTTGGATTATAAATCTTCCTAAACTACTTCCTCATTATCTTTTTTTCCCCTCACTTCTAGAGCTAAACCGATATTAGATTTCTGGAGAATTTTAGACATATGCTTCCATAGTTTCTTTTGCAATTCCTATACAGCATTTCCCAGGTTTATCTCTCACAGACACTATTTTTTCTGTTCAATTGTATAAAAGAAGAAGTATGTTATTACTATTGCTGATACCACATTGTGCTATAATGTTTTACACCATATTATTTGCGTTAAGTTGCACAGGCTGCTGAGAAAGCTACATTCCTTGCACCACTATGTTATTTTATTTTGAGTATCAAACCAAATTAAGAAAATTTGCTTGAATTTTTTTTTCTAATAATGTCCCCCCCCCTTTTTTTTTTGCCCCTTCAGAAAACAGACAGCATGCAGGGTTCTGCGGTACTTTTTCTGCAACAGGTTTTCAATAATTAAGAGAGATTGAGTTTTTTCTGTTTTTTATTCCAAGATTTCCTTTGAACAATGTTAGAGGAATCAGAGTTAAATTGCATTCCAGTCAAGTGATAATCAGGGCTGATGTTTCACAAACTTCTCACAAATGAACAGCTGGATCGTTTTAATGAAATATTGATAATGACTTTAAGGAATAGGCTTTGAGTCAAAAGAGATGAATTTAACAAGATAAGACTCTTCATGGTTTTTCTTCAAAATTCCTTCTTTTCCACACCTTGATCACAGCCCTGTGGACATCCTTATTCCGCAAAGTGTAAATGATGGGATTAAGCAGGGGGGTGACCACAAGATACATAACCGCAACGTTCTTGTTCCTATCAGGAGATGAGCTTGATTGGGGGATTATGTATATAGACATGATGGTACCATAGAACAAGGTGACCACAACAAGGTGGGAGCCACAGGTGGAGAAAGCTTTCTGCCACCTTGCAGCTGACCGCATTTGACAAATGGAATACAGGATGCAACTATAGGAACACAAGATAACCCAAAAGGGAACCAGAACAATGAATGCTGACAGACTATTGAAAATGGCTTTGGTGACTTTTATATCATCGCATGCAAGATCTAGCAAAAAATGCAGCTCACAGAAAAAGTGGTTAATGTGATTGGGACCACAGAAGGAATGATGAAGGATGAAAACCACATTGACCATTGAGAAAAGACCACCTATGATCCAGCAGGAGGTGGCAAGCAAATGGCGATGCTTCCTGTCCATGGTAGAGGCATATCTCAAGGGGTTGCAGATGGCCACATAGCGATCGTAAGCCATGACACCCAACAGCAAACATTCAGTACTACCCAAGCTCAGAGCACTGCCTCCCTGTAAAATGCAACGTGTCAAGGAAAGCACTCCTTTTCCAGCCAAGAGATGGGCTAAAGTCTGAGGCAAAGTGGTAGTGACATACACAATATCCAGCCCTGCCAGATGGCTGAGAAAGAAGTACATAGGTGTGTGCAGTTGAGCATCGGTGTGTACCAATAGGATGATTAGCAGGTTACCCAAAATTGTGAGCAAGTAGATTGTTAGGAAGACCGCAAAGACCAGAATTTGTTCTTTTTGATGAGAGGTGAGTCCCAAGAGAATGAACCCTGTTTCTGAAGTGAAGTTCTCAGCGCCCATCTTGGCATCTTGCCTACAGAGCAGAGATATTGATAGACAATGAGTTAAATTGCAAAACACGGATAGGCAAGAGGAAGAGAAACCTGTACACCCAATCCACTTATAATACAAAGTCAGCTCATACATCTTTGATTTCCAATGCATCTATCTGGATTGTTCGGCAACACTACTGTATCTTTGCATTAACACAGATCAGTACCAAAGATATTCTCAACAGATTATCAGAATGCACTGCATTTCCCAGATAATAAATCAACTCCTATCCTGAGATGGTCATAACAAAATCTAATTGTTCCAATGATTCATAGCTGATTTATCCCCAAACAGAAAACAGAATACAATGCATTAATGGAATCAAAAATCATTTATAGCTCAGGGTTGAACTTTGGGGGTTTTGGTGTTCTCTGTGCTTGGTGGTTTTCTTGCAGACTAGGTTAGAACTGATGATGCTACCTCGTTTGGTAATGAAATGTCTGCAAGAAAACCAGCAAACTCCATACCAAGGATCCCACAGAATCAGGAATTTCTGTGTAATATGTCTATCAGGGCTATGGGCCATTTTCAGCAAGAGTGACAAAGATCAGAGCAAAAGACAGTAAGGAGTGATATGACACACTTGTTTCCATTATGTACAGTATAGCCTCTGCAGAAGAAATATATGTCATTAAATATCTTTATTTAAGAAGTCTTTTCTCCTTTGGGAAAGAATACAACCAGGATCTGCTTCATTCAAAGTTACCAATAACATACCATACAAACTGATCATTTCACAATTCTTAAAACAATTTTGAACAATTGCTTGATGTTATTAACTGAGATTGTTATTTGTGTCTCTTTATTAGATTGTCCCTTGTTCTCATACATAAGTCCATTGAAACATGGAAACCCTTTATCGGCTTTCTGCTGGGAAAATTGTGAAATATGGATTAAATGATTAGAAAGGATAGATTGTGAAAAGAAGGAAATTATGATGTAATATAATATAATAACAGAGTTGGAAGGGACCTTGGAGGTCTTCTAGTCCAACCTCCTGCTTAGGCAGGAAATTGTATACCACTTCAGACAAATGGTTATCTAACATCTTCTTAAAAACTTCCAGTGTTGGAGCATTCACAACTTCTTGAGGCAAGCTGTTCCACTGATCAATTGTTCTAACTGTCAGGAAATTTCTCCTTAGTTCTAGGTTGCTTCTCTCCTTGATTAGTTTCCACCCATTGCTTCTTGTCCTGCCCTCAGGTGCTTTGGAGAATAGCTTGACTCCCTCTTCTTTGTGGCAGCCCCTGAGATATTGGAACACTGCTATCATCTCCCCTAGTCCTTCTTTTCATCAAACTAGACATACCCAGTTCCAGCAACTGTTCTTCATATGTTTTAGCCTCCAGTCCCAATGTAACTTCATTGAGGGTAAAATAAAGAAGTATTTATAACTGTGTTAAGAAAATTAGAAGCTACTTTATTACTTTTTTCTTTTTCTTCCTCCCCCCCCTATTTATTGTTGACTTTTGTTTTACTTTTCTGATTTAAACTGATCAAAATAATACAATAGAAACCTACCTCTGTGTTTCTCCCAGGACTTCATGAGCTATGAGGGAGATCTGCTTCTTTTGATAAGTTTGAGACAGAGGGATAAGAGCTGGGGCAGCTGCTAGTACAATTCCCAGGGAATGATGCTGAAATATAGGGAAATCTTTGGGTACGGTCATCAGAAACTCTCATGTACATAGCCAAAAATCTTCCTGATGCCCTAAAAGAATTGGAGCTGTAGCTGGAGTGGAAAGTCAAAGAAATGGTCTGGAAAAAGAAACACAAAAGGAAAAAAAAACTTTTCTAGTTTACTGCTAAGAAACTGTATCAATTAAATCTGCTGGAGATGAACTTAACTTGAAATATACTTCACTTTTATGAAGCAGCTATTCAGGGCCTGAAGAGAATTGGGAAGCATGCTAGCTCCCTTCTCTATTATAAGATGAAAATTGTATCAGATAGGGACCCACTAAATGGAAATTGCTCTGCTCCCCTTGGTCCTCTTCAGTAGGTCATTATGAATGTTTTTCTCTTTCTTTAAACCTCAGTATGTGAGTGACTACCTAGAAAATTGAAATTTGATGAAGTTTGCTCCACTCCAGAATTGGGCTGATTTACCTCAGAATTTGAGAACTTTGCAAAGATTACCTCTAAGGAAATTTAATGGAGGACTCACAATGATCACCTTTTCGTTGTGTGTTCTTTCTGCAGTTGGACACTAGTTCCCACCTAAAATTCTTATGGGAATTAAGGGTTTTGAATAACTTCCATTTTGATAAGGGTTTTGAATAACTTCCTGAAACCTAAAAGGGAAGTTGAAGAAAGCAGTACTGGATAATTAATTTGGGACAATGCACTAAATCAGCTTCTAAGATCCTTCTGTTGTTAAGGAAATTCTTTTGGTAATGACTCAATCTCAATAAAGTGGTAGAACCCATTTTAGAATAAAACCTTTCAACTGATTTCTTCCACTGTTCTAGGACTGATTGCAGAATGCTAGTTCAGCAATCTGGTAAGAACTGAAGAGTGTAGAACAGAGTGTATTGAATTCCCAGCTATTTCCAGTTTATCCATTTCTTTGCTTGCTGGCTTTTAGCCATGAATTATCACCTGGAAATATTGTGTTTATATAGACCTACCATATCTGGGCTGTAACTTGAACATATCCAAACATATATCGGAACCTCTTTTCCATCATCTTTTGACTATTTAGATGAATGAAGCCTAGATAATGTAGATCTAATTCCATATAAATATTTGAAATGAGACATAATGATTGAAAAGCATTTTTTAAATCCAGCCATGTCATTCCTGTTTCACTGATATACCAGTTAATCCACTACATACCATACGTGTCTGCCAAAATCTGAGGCATGAATATGTCAATGTAAATGGGAAGTTGGGTACTGATTATAAAGCAAAAGCAAACCAGTAGACCATAATGTACATATTTACATGTGCATTTACGTATACATTATTTATATAACATACATTTATTTAGCTTTGTTTGGATAGCTTAGAACTGGAATGCTTGCAGTCAGACTTAGGTAATATATACAAAATTATACATAATAATGTTTTACCCAGAAATGTATATTTTGTATATACAAGTAGAATATAACATATATAGAGAATCAAAATCACATGATATATTAGTATCGCTTTATAAAGCCTCTCCTCTTCTCTGCATATCTACACATCAGGCACTGGACCCAGCAGTTCCTCCTCTTCCTCATCAGCCACCTCCAGACCTGAGGGCTGTTGACTCTCCATCTGAGGGCTGATGGACGGCCCAGGCTCCACCTCTGTCTCTATCTCTGCCAGCTTCATTCCCTCTTCCCCCTTGGAGCTCTCAGGTTGCCTTGATGCTGACCCTGACTCCCACACCTCCTCCTTCTCTGATTCAGCTGCTGGAGGGGCTGGCGGTTGACAGGCCACAACCAGGGGGGGGTTTCTAACTTGCCTCGCTGTCGGTTCGCTTCCTCCCATGCCATGTGGACGTGCCTTGTGGGAGCGCACATGCACAGTGCAAAATCTTTTTAAATTTTTTTTAAAAAAGCCAAAAACAAGATGGCAATGCATGCGCAGTGCCGGAAACTCGGCTTCTGCGCATGCACAGAAGAAAAAAAATTCAAAAATAAAAAAAAATAAAAAAAGATGGCAGCGCCCACGGACCGGCACCGAGCGAACCGGATCCGTAACATCATCGTGACATCACCAGTGGGTCACTACCGGTTCGGGCGAACCGGTCCAAACCGGGAGGAACCCACCTCTGGCCACAACAATAAAAAGATAAGGCTTCATGGATTCTGGGAGAGATCAGGCTTGTGCTGCTCACTGCAGTGCAACAACTCTAAACTTGGGCCCCTCTTGACCTCTCCCTCTAGTCTAGCTGGAGATTCCACCACAATGTTTAGAGCTTCATAAATTGGCTTATGGAAGGCAAGACTTCTAGAATATTTGTTAGATGTAGATGGAGAGTTTCTGCTATAAATAATAAGCCACGAGCAAAAAGATATCACTAAGCAATAGCAGGATCATATCTATTTGTTATTCTTGTACATTCCTACTCTTCAGAAAGTTGATTAGAAGAAGATTGGAGGAACATCCCTTCTCGCAAAGGGTGGAGTCAGGGGACGGAAAAAGCAAACAGCCAGATGACAAGCTTCCTTGCAGCTATTCAATGAAGAAGAACGCTGCCCAAACAATGTTGGTTCCTTTGTAGGAGATGGTTAAGCACAACACATACAGCAATAGCAATAGCACTATAGCACTTAGACTTATATACCGCTTTACAGTGCTTTACAGCCCTCTCTAAGCGGTTCACAGAGTCAGCATATTTCCCCCAACAATCTGGGTCCTCATTTTACCCACCTCGGAAGGATGGAAGGCTGAGTCAACCTTGAGCGGGTGAGATTTGAACTGCTGAACTGCAGCTAGCAGTCAGCTGAAGTAGCCTGCAGTGCTGCACTCTAACCACAACCTCGGCAGTTGTAAGCCTTCAATTTTAGATATATTCTGGTTTCAAGTCACTGCATGAAACATTGGAATCTACTGAATAAATTCAAGCTGTGCTTCCATCTCCACATTCCCATTTAAGCAGGCTCAATGGAGAACATTTTTCAAAAGGACTACATGTTCCAGTATGATATGCTGTTGCCTTATTCGTCCTACTTCAACCATATTGACTTGTAGTGGTCTGCCACAGTCATGTTCAGGGAAAACATGTTTCTTAAGTTTGGAAAGACCCAATTTAGAGAGTTATGAACGTTGTTTTTCACACCTACGACCATTGCAGCATCCCCATGGTCACGTCATCAAAATTCAGATGCTTGGCAACTGGTTCATATTTATGATGGGTTGCAGTGTCCCAGGTTCATGTGATCCCCCCCCCCCACAAAATTGATATATATACAGTATGTGATTAGGTTTGTTGTAAATCTTGAATTCTTCTTTGTCCCGCCTTTTTTCTTTTCCAGAATAAAAGTGATGTTAAACTTCTGAAGAAATATAGACACGTGCTTCAAGAGCTTTTATTGGAATTCTCATCAGTGGCTTTGCATTGTTACATTTACAGACAATATATTTTTACACTCAAAACCGTAGAAATGGTGGTAGACTTCAGGAGAAACCCTCCCATTCTACCACCTCTTACAATACTAGACAACACAGTATCAACAGTAGAGACCTTCAAATTTCTAGGTTCTATCATATTTCAAGACCTAAAATGGTCACCTAACATCAAAAACGTCATTCCTAATAGGATATATAAAAGGAAAATACAGTACCTCGCTATTCATATCCTAACAGCAGCAAGAATCACATACGCACAGTCCTGGAAAAATAAAGAGATTCCCAAAGAGGGGTAGATAATAAAGAAAATAATGGACTGTGCGGAAATGGATATGTTAACCAGAGAATTAAAAGAAAAAGAATATTCTGATTTCTATAAAGTCTGGAACAAATTTTATAATTGGTTAAAAGAAAGAAGTAATAAACAATAGAAAAGTTTAATGGTGTAAAATTTAAGTATTTAAGTGAAGTTTTTATATGCTTATGCTTTAATAAGAAATAATGATTGAAAGCACTATGTATATCTGATAAGAGCTTATTAGAGATAGGGGACTATTAATGTCTCTATTGTTTGTAATATGTTACGTTGATGTTGTTGTTGTTTTTGTTTTTGTCTGTGTGTGTTTAAATAAAATTAAAAAAAAGGAACAACAAAGAATGTTCTTTATGCGCCAACTCAGGAAGCTCAAACTGCCCAAGGAGCTGCTGATACAGTTCTACAGAGGAATTATTGAGTGT
>QLTV01002262.1:588003-598239 GCA_003457575.1 Thermophis baileyi | reverse complement strand
TTCATGCTTTACATACTGCACACTCCAAGTATGCTTTACATCCCTTTACGTTTAACCCTTCTGCAAACTGTTGCATCGTTTGCAAAACTTTGAAGCTGGCATGGCTAAGCCTTCTGTGCAAGAGATGAACACATGAATCATGCTGTGCAACATTTCCAGATGTTTGGGCACATTGAATCTTTTGTCCCTGCAACACATAACGATTATCCTCTTTTATGCCCTGTGCACATACATTTCCATTTCTCTTTATGAGACACCTCCCCTTTACAAATGTGGTCTCAAATCCCTGCTTGTCTAAACTAGAGACACTCAGCAAGTTATGCTCCATTTCAGGCACACATAATACATCATTAAACCTCGTTTCCAGATATGGAATTTGCACACTGCCTCTTCCAATGACCTTAGCCTTCTGGCCATTTGCCAAGGCTACTGCATCTCCAGCAGCTGGATTCATCCTGTAAAACAATTTAGAATTATTAACAATTGTTTGACTTGCCCCACTGTCTATTAACCATTTGTCTCTGCTATTGCAATAGCCAACTTTTGCCACAGCAACTTGTTCATCAGCTAATTGTCTTCCTTGCAAATAATTTCTGTCTTGCAAATAATTTCTTCCTTGCAAACAGTTTTTTCTTTGCAAACAGTCCTTCTTTAAATGTGTATTTTCACCACAAATGAAGCACTGCCTCTGTTGATGTTTTTTCTGCTTAGAAAGTCTTTGCTGGGCTGTAATATGATCTCTTCTGCTGCTACATTTCTCTTCTCTGCAGACAGCCAGTCTGTGGAATTTTCCATTGCTCTTATCTCTCTGCTCCTTGGGCCCCCACCTCGGGAATTTCTCCTCATGGCTTTTTCTAAAACGGCACTTGTTCTCCTCAGCAATCAAACAAGCCTTTAAAGCCTCCAAACGCAACTCCTGCTTTGGTTTGCATTCAAATACTGCAGAAACAATGTCCCACGTTTCATCCAGACTGTTTAACACTAACAGCACTTTCTGGGACTCAGGAAACTGCAATCCATGCTGTTCTAACTCCACAAACAAAGTTTGCATTTGTACAAAATGCTGTTCCACATATTCTTGTGGTTCAAGCTGGGCTCTGTATAACTTTCCTGATAATTGAACAATATTGCATGCTGACACACTCACATGCACACTTCTCAACTTCAGCCAGATTTCCTGTGCAGTTTTTAAATCAGTTACATTGATAAATTGTTCATCTTCCAAACTTAAGATGATATAAGCCATTGCTTTATCATGGTGCCTCTGATCTGCAGATGCAAAAGGTGCCAGGGGTGGATTTACAACAATATCCCACAGCTCATTAGCCTTCAGGGAACATTCCATCTTTGCATCCCATACTATATAGTTCTTCTGTCCCAAACAAGGCAGAGAGCTCTCCTTAATTTCAACAGCAGCCATCCTGCAATCTTTCTCTCTGCCTTGTTCTCTTATTTAACACAGGCAGTCTCTTAGCTTAATTACAATTCAGTCTTCTCCGTGCTCTGGGCCCATAACCTATCAGAGCTTGTTGCAAAATTAAATCCGGAAAAGCACACACAGGTAAACTGATTCAGCAGGATTCATTAACTTCTTTATATACATAATAACAGATACAATAAATGTACAATACCAAGAGTAGATTCTTCCAACGTGGAAAATTCAGCAGACTAGTTCCAGCTTTAGCACAGACTCAGAGCTACTGAACTAAGCCACGCCCAGGCTCCAAACTGTTTCAGCTCCCATTGGCTGACCTTGTTACTAAGCCCTATTCATTGGCTGACCTTGTTACTAAGCCCTATTCATTGGCTGACCTTGTTATCATGTCTCTGCCAGTACATGAATATTCTGACATAACAAAATAAATTTTGGACTCAATTATGGTCGTAAATTGATCGTGTACTGTAGAACCTCATGTTCCACAGAATATTTGACTCTGATTCCTCTTACATGGAAAGATGATACTGTGAAATGGGTTTCCTTAGATTTCAGAAGAGGAAATTTGTTGGGCAGGATTATGACAGACTATTGGAGGCCAATATGGTTGAAGGAGATTTGTGTTAAGGTGATGGGATACAGCAGTGGAGCATTGAGTTCTCCTGCTAGCATTTATATACTTCATTGGGTCTGTTGTAATGGGAACAGGGAAATGTAAGGTTGCTTGGATGTGCCTAGTTTATTTCACTGTTAATTTAGTGACTCCAATCCTGATTATATTAACCCTAAGTCCATGCAATGCCTATCTAGTTTGTGTTTCACTACATACCACAAAGAAGAGCCCAGCACTTTCAGTGCTAGTGTGCTCAGTGTGCTTTATAGCAATAGCAATAGCACTTAGACTTATATACCGCTTCATAGTGCTTTACAGCCCTCTCTAAGCGGTTTACAGAGTTAGCATATTGCCCTCAACAATCTGGGTCCTCATTTTACCCACTTCAGAAGGATGGAAGGCTGAGTCAACCTTGAGCCGGTGAGATTTGAACTGCCGAACTGCAGCTAGCAGTCAGCTGAAGTAGCCTGCAGTGCTGCACTCTAACCACTGCGCCACTCCGGCTCCTCCTTTATATTTAGCCCAAATCCAATTCCCTACCTTTTTCATCCTCTGACTCTGCTCTTTGCTGTATGACCTATTTTCTTCCTATTTTAATCACAACAGGGGATGCGGTGGCTCAGTGGCTACGATGCTGAGCTTGTCGATCAGAAAGGTCGGCAGTTCGGCGGTTCAAATCCCTAGTGCCACGTAACGGAGTGAGCTCCCGTTACTTGTCCCAGCTTCTGCCAACCTAGCAGTTCAAAAGCATGTAAAAATGCAAGTAGAAAAATAGAGACCACCTTTGGTGGGAAGGTAACAGAGTTCCGTGCACCTTTGGCGTTTAGTCATGCCACATGACCACATCAGGAATCAGACAGCACTGGCTCTTCGGCTTAGAAACAGAGATAAGCACTGCCCCCTAGAATCGGGAATGACTAGCACGTATGTGCGAGGGGAACCTTTACCTTTACCTTAATCACAACAAACCTTTGGAGATTGGAAAACTGACATTTGTGGGTAGAGGCTCATTCTCTGAGCTTGTGGGTTGGTTTCCGAATGTTTTGTTACCAGGCTAGGTAACATCTTCAGCATTAGGGAATGTCAGTGTTAGTGGTGTTCTGCTTTTAAGGGCTTTGTGTGGTCATTAGGTCTTGTGATGGGAGGATCAAGTTAGGTGAGGGTCTTGTGATGGATTTAGTGATGAGTCTTATGGGTCAGATGTGGGTCATGTCAGGCAAGGATCTTGTGATGGGTCTTGTGAAGGGTCAGGTGTGGGACATGTCAGGCAGGAGTGGGTTCTAATTTACCTCGCTGCCGGTTCGCTTCCTCCTGCACCACGTGGCCGCGCCTGTGCAGTGCTCAAAAATCCAAAAAATCCCCCCCCCACAAAAAAAGGCAAAAACAAGATAGCGATGCATGCACAGTACCAGAAACTCAGCTTCTACGCATGCGCAGAAGAAAAAAAAACCATTTTTTTCAATAAATAAATAAATAACACCCCCCCCCAAAAGCCGAAAACAAGATGGTGACGCATGCGCAGTGCCAGAAACTCAGCTTCTGCACATGCGCAGAAGAAAAAAAACCAGAAAAAAATTCAAAAAAATTCCCCAAAAAAGATGGCGGTGCCCACGGACCAGCACCGACAGAACCGGTTCTGTGACATCACCAGCGGGTCGCTACTGGTTCAGGCAAACTGGTGCGAACCGGGAGGAACTCACCTCTGATGTCAGGTGAGGGTTAGGGTTAGGGTTAGGGTGGGTCTTATGATGGGGAGATCACATCAGGTGAGGTTCATTGGAAGGTGAAGTGCTGGTTGGGTGGGGTGGGGTGTTGCATGGGTTGGTTGAGGTCCAGTGCTGTCTCAGTTTGGCTGTGTGGTTGATTTGAATTCTGAGGTGTTCATAGGCTGGTTGTAGGTCAATGTGTCTGCTGATGGAATTGTTTGTGGAGTGCCAGGCTTTGATAAACTTGGGAGCATGGTGGGTGGTAGCATGGCCGATGATTCTTGTATTGCTCCAATCGAATTGGTGCTGTTTGGTCTCAGTGTGGGTAGTGATTTGGGATTTGAGATCATGACATTTGACTGCCAGCTGGTGTTCATGGATTCTGGTTTTCAATTGACGTGATGTTTGTCCCATGTAGAATTGGTTGCAATGGTTACAGTTGATTTTGTAAATTACATTGTTTCTTTCATCCTGCTGTATCTTGTCTTTGGTTCTGGATAATTCCTGGTGGAGTGTGGCTGTGGGTTTGTGGGCTATTGTTATTCCTAGAGGTTGGAGAATTCTGGCTGTAATTTCCGACCCCCTTTTGTGTACGGTAGGGTTAGATTTTGCATAGTGTATCAACAGAATAGTTTTCCCTAGTATACTTCTCATTTTTCTAATAGCCAAGTTCCTCATTTAACAGTTTGTGTGTACAAAACCCCTCCTTTTTTTATTTATAGTCATTGATTGTTGAGCCCCATCAGTTAGGCAAGATATCAGGAAGAACTACAAGGTGTTTTGAACTCTAGCCTGGGTAAATACAGAATGCTGAAAATGGTTAGAAGAACTTCCCAGCCATATTCATACAGAACAAATTAAGACAGAGTATCTGGATGATGTGAAACTCTCCAAAGGTTTCTTTCTACCTAAGCATGTTGTCATTTATGAAACTGCCAACTGTTTGAATCACTATCTCTTGATGGTTTATAGCATAACATTAGCATTTAGACTTATATACCACTTCACAGTGCTTTTTACAGCCCTCTCTAAGCGGTTTACAGAGTCAGCATATTGCCCCCAACAATCTGGGTCCTCATTTTACTGACCTCGGAAGGATGGAAGGCTGAGTCAACCTTGAGCCTAGTGAGATTTGAACTGGCAAATTGCAGGCAGCTGGCAGTCAGCAGAAGTAGCCCGCAGTACTGCATTCTAACCACTGTGCCACCCTGGCTCTTATGCCTTATGGTTTATGGAGGGGGCTCCCTCATGAACTCTTTGTCAAAAGTATAAATGAATCCTTGAAAATTGTACGATGAAATGTGGAAATTCATATGCATACCACTTTGCCTTTTTGCAATTACATAAATGGAAGATTTTCTCTTCAATTCCCTTCTCAGACTTTGTATTTGTAAGGTCTATTAGTGCTGGCAACTCGGTTCAAACATATCTCCTTCAATGGCCATTCCATAGGAAACCAAATTCACATTTTTATCCACATTTTTATTCCAAATATTCTCAGGCTATTCTATACACATTGATTTCTAATCTAGAGATTACTTTGCATACCCACCAATATGTATCTCTATCCCACTGATAAGAAGTTATTTGTAATGTAATGTGTCATTCAATTTACAAAATAAAAAAGCTATTATGCCTAAATATATAAAGCTTTCCCTCTGTGGGGGAATATTGGTGGCTTCTAAACATGATAAATAAATAAATAACTAAATAAATAAGCTACCCAGATGTTGTGTGTCAACTCGCAAAGCATCCCTGGCCTCGAATTGCCATAGGGAAGAGGGATGGGAAAACAAACTTTGCAGCTGCATCAAGGAGCTGGTATCTCCGTCAAAACAAGGCACATTCCAACTGATATGCCGAGGTTGTCTCCACAGGAACCCACAGTGGCCAGAGAGGAGTGATCTCTACAACCCACGAAATTGCTTCGTTGGAGAATGTGACTGATGACACACCTTGGGGGGAGGGGGGAAACAGGGTCAGAGCTGGGACGTAAATTAAGTGAGGTCAGAGTTGGCTTCATTTGGTCCGTGCTGACATGAAGCTCCTAATAAATAACTGGATTTCTTTTGAAGCCTGGCGTGAAGCTCATGATTTATTTAGGGCATCGGTCGGAACCCTGACAGCATGATTAGGACAGCAAAATCATGTAAAATAGATGAGAATAAATAAATAAGCAAGGAAGGAAGCAAGGTTTTGACAGGTTTGTTTTATTCATTAGTGAACTGTATTTATTTGAACTGTCAAAGTCTTTCATCAAAGTACTATAAATTTAATGCTTGCATTAGCTTTTGCAAGTTTGTGGAATACACCCACAGTTATCACAAATTTGAATTTGGATCCTAAGAATTGAGAGAATACTTAGAAAGAAGAGACAAATCAAACCCATCATGATTACATCTGTCTCAAATATGGATGTCCATTTTCAAGCCTCTTGAGTAGGACATGATGGAAGTTATGCCTTATTGATCTAGGAACTGTTACTCAGCATAATTAAACAAACTCAACAGTTTGGGCTATTTTATATATTTACAAATAAATATAGGCCATATTCCAGTAGCTAGCTGGATGAATTGATGAAGGAGCTAGGTAACAATCTAAGTCCATCTTCTCTGTAGGGAAGTGATTAAGCGTTTATTAAAAAATGAAGCAATGTGATGTTGAGAAATGATCATTAGCATTTAAAATGAAATCAGTAACAGCACAAGAAGCATTTTATGCAGTAGGACCTTGAATCCCAACCAGGGGTGGGTTCCACCTTACCTTACTGCTGGTTCGCTCCCCCCGCGCTGCGTGGGCGCGCCTCATGGGCGCGTGCGCACATGCTTCACACACGTGCGCATGCGCAGTAGCAAAAAATCCCCCCCCAAAACCACCCCCAAAGCTGAAAAAAAGATGGCGACTGCATGCACAGTGCTGGAAGTCAGCTTCTGCGCATGCTCAGAAGGAAAAAATAAAATAAAATAAAAATTCAAAAATAAATAAATAAATAAAATTCAAAAAAAAGATGGCGGCCCCCACGGACCGGCACCGGACCGGTTTGGTGACATCATTGTGACATCACCAGCGGGTCACTACTGGTTCAGGCGAACTGGTCCGAACCGGGAGGAACCCACCCCTGATCCCAACAATAGAAAATATTTGACTGCCAACTGAGTCAGTTACTCAAAGAAAAAAACCCCTTAGTCTTAAAAAGAAATCTAGACAGATGTTTGGCAGCTCTTACCAAGAATGGAATTCAACTGACCTATCAAGAATTGGATCACATTATCATAAATGGTCTGAACAGACATGTTCCCTGGAAAAAGTTGTCTTAAATCCCTAAAGGCAAAGATCCATCTTGAAACAAAAAAAAGGACATTACTTTAACAGTATATAAGTGTGTCTGTGAAAGTGTGGGAATATTTGAGGTTCAGGAATATCAGGAATAGAGAAATTGTGGTAGAATAAATTTCTATCAATTGGAAAAAAAAAGGCAAAATGAATTGACTAACTTCCTCTTTACAGCTTACAACAAGAACAATTCATTTTTCCAATTTTACCTCCCAGACTAGACTACCTCATTCAAGTATTAAACATACTCTTCTTAGTGTTTTTTTTTAAAGCCAAAAATGGTTATTACTCCAGTTTGTGTACCCCAGAATGGAATGCTGACGTTTCCTCCACATGTGATATCTGAAGGAGAAGAAGAATTTCTGGTTTCTCAGCAATACCGCCAAGTGGAAATCCAAAAGCCACTACCAACATTTAGGAAATCCTTAGAAATCGATCTATTAGAAACAGCTATATAAATTAACTAAATAAAAAAGTGTAGGCTTGCACTGAATCTTAAAATAACAATGCATTTATGACCCCTCAAAACCATACAATGAGATTAACAGCTAAAGTTTAATTTAACTGGGCTGAGATTATACAGATTTCTGTCCATTATTTCCTTCTCATCAGGTACTGCCTGTCATTCAGCTCAGGCCTGATCAAAATGATATAACATTTGGGAGAGAAAATGCAGCCTAGTAAACCAGCACTAGAAGCCAAAATGGAGAAGACCTCCACAGCTACCACATACTTCCCCTTGGTGCTGAGGTAGGTTGGGACAAAGGAGAGCCAGACACTGCAGAAGACCATCATGCTGAAGGTTATGAATTTGGCTTCATTGAAATTGTCTGGTAACTTTCTTCCTAGGAAAGCCATAGTGAAGCTAATCATGGCCAAGAAGCCCATAAAACCCAGGATGCAGTAGAACATGATAGCTGAACCCTCATTACATTCCAAGACAATTTCTTCAGCCAGAGAGTGCATGTCAACATCAGAGAATGGAGGAAAGGTTGCCAGCCATATTGTACAAATTGTGACTTGAGTAAGGGAACAAGAGAAGACAATGGACTGGGCCAGTGGTTTCCCCACCCATTTCCTGATCCTAGAGCCTGGTCTGGTGGCCATAAAGGCCAGAACTACAATGAGAGTTTTGGCCAAAATGCAAGAAACCGCCACTGAAAAGATAATGCCAAAAGTTGTTTGGCGAAGCAGGCACCTCACCTGCTCTGGCTGACCAATGAAAAGCAAAGGGCAAAGAAAAGAGAGCAGGAGGGAAATGATCAGGACATAGGTGAGGTTCCGATTGTTGGCTTTGACGATTGGAGTTTCCTTGTACTTAAGGAAGATCCAAAGCACTAGAGCCATTGTGCAAGAAAAGAAGACAGCAAGAGTTGTCAGGCTGATCCCCAAAGGTTCTCCATAGCTCAGAAAATTGACATCTTTGGGGATGCAGTGATCCTGGTCTTTGTTTGGATAATGATCTTCTGGACATGGAGTGCAGGAATCCATGTCTGAAAAAAAGAAAAGGACAATTTCTCTGTAGAAAAGATTTTCATATATTGCATCATGTATTCAAGGGATACTTTACCATGTTTCCCCGAAAATAAGACCCGGTCTTATATATATATTTTGCCACCAAAAAAGGCACCAGATCTTATTTTCGGGGGGGGGGGATGTCTGATTACTGACTCACCTCACAGTGGCGGCACTGACAGCCCTGCCCAGCAGGAGCCCTCTGCCAGCCCACTTCTTCTGCGGCTGCTTGCCGCCGCTCATGCACGTCGCCCCCGGCCTCTGTTTCACTGTCAGAGAGCTTCAGGAAAGGCCTCTGCAGCTGAGAAAAGGGTGCAGGATTGACACACGCAGCTTCCATTTTGCCATCAGAGGACTTTCGGAAAGCCTTCTGCAGCCGATAACAAAGCTTCGTATTGATCCAGAAGGCCTCTGATGGCTAAACGAGGCCAGGGAGGTGCCACACATGTCAATTCAGAGCCTGTTTTTCAATGCAGAGGCCTTTCAGGAAGGCCTCTGACAGTGAAATGGAGGCCAGGGGGCGATGCGCACAAGCGGTGGCAAGCGGCCGAAGAAAAAGTGGGCCTGCAAGGTGAGGCAGGTGTCAGGGTGTGTGGGGCCTGATAAGTAGGGCAGCTCCACCCTCCCATCCCCACCCTAGCTTAATTTTTACCTGTGCACCTCGCCCCACCCCGTGCACCCTGGGGTCTTAACTAGGGCTTATTTTAGGGGATATGACTTATATCGGGTGCACATGTCAAAATCAAGGTAGGACTTATTTTCAGGGTAGGTTGTATTTTTGGGAAAACACGGTATCTCACACCAGTACCTCCAAACCAATTTGCAATGATTCACAAGGAAAAACATTCATCAATGAAAACTTATTCTCATCTTAATAGATGAGAACAATCTAGAGGTGAGGTGATAGGGTATTGAACTTAGTAGCTGGAACAGTGAGGTGTACAACGAACATACAGTTGTAGGTGAGTAGTTAGACAGAGAGTACTGACTCAGTAATTAGAGAGTACCGATACATGATGCAATCTATGCTATGATTGGTTTCTGTAAGTATAAAAGGAGAATTACCCTTGTTTCATTTTTCTTCCACATGTTCTATATACTGCTTAGCTTGCCTCAGGGGTGGGTTCTAACTTACCTCGCCGCCGGTTCGCTTCCTCCTGCGCCACATGGCCGCGCCTCATGGGTGCGCACACACTTTGTGCGCGCGCACATGCACAATGCCGAAAATTCAAAAAAAAAATATCCCAAAAAAAGAGCCAAAAACAAGATGGCAGCGCATGCACAGTGCCGGCAACTCAGCTTCTGCACATGCGCAGAAGAAAACAAAATCAAAAAAAATTCCAACACCCCCCCCCCACAAAAAAATCCCTCCCCCAAAAAGATGGCGGCGTCCACGGACTGGCACCGACCGAACCGGCTCCGTGACATCACCAGCGGGTTGCTACCGGTTCGGGCGAACCGGTCCGAACCGGGAGGAACCCACCTCTGGCTTGCCTCCTGATATTCTTGTGTTCCTAATAACCATGTGTTTTGTTTTTGTTCTTCTGGATGATGGCAAAGACTACTGTAAGTTTGAATGCTAAATGCATTTATATATAAGACTTCCTACAACCAAATAAAGCTAAACTAGCTCC
>QLTV01002262.1:575503-585503 GCA_003457575.1 Thermophis baileyi | reverse complement strand
GGAAGGAAAAATGCCAAAAGTCAGTTGCATTAACTCAGGGGTCCCAAACCCCAAGACTGCTACCCAGTACTGGGCCGCAGACCATTCAGAACAGGGCCATGGAAGCAGCTGGTGAGCGCATGTGCAGCTCCATTTTTCGAGTGGCAGGTGTGTATGTGCGCACAGCTCCACTTGCGTGAGAGTTGGCGAGCGTGTGCATGTGCAGCTCCATTTGTGCGAGTAGCGGGCACGCATGCCCACCACTTGTGCAAATGGAGTTACGCATGCATGCTTGCCCGCCACTCACATGGAACCATCCCCTCTTCCCACACCAGTCCGCAAAGCCAGAATGTTTGGGGAACTCTGAATTAACTCATCCAATTGATGATCAATCAGATGACCTAAGGCAGGGGTCGGCAACCTTAAACACTCAGAGAGCTATTTCGACCTGTTTCCCACAGAAAAGAAAACACCGGGAGCTATAAAACTCTTCCTGTGCCTGACTATTTCCTGAGCGGCCACAAAACTAGCATATATAGTTGAATTAAAGATTCTGTTGAATTCTGAAACCTTTCTTTTCTTGGATTTATCCATGGTTGGCCTACCGGGGTCGAAAAGCTTAATAAATTGTGCGTCAGTGGGTGTTGCACATTCGCAGTTGTGATGCATTTTTTGAGCAACAGGGAGCCGCAGCAGAGGGATGAAAGAGCCACATGCGGCTCCAGAGCCGCGGGTTGCTGACCCCTGACCTAAGGAACAGGGATCAGCTCCTTGGGCCTTCTGAGTCTGAATGGATTCCTAATAAAGGATAGCCATGGAACAAGATACCAAATATACAATGGTCTATTTTAGGGCTAATAATGAGCCCCCCCTTTTGGTGTCCTTCTTTTTGCTGTGTCAGTCTTCTAAATCTTATTGAATATTTCAGTCAAAGTTATATCTCACATTTAACATTAGGATTACAACCGATTAAATTCTATCAACAATAAACTCATGATGGTAAGAATTAAGGCAGATGGAAAAGGAAGCCACTTGTTCATCAAGTAAAACTTTTTGTCTCCTCCTCACATCAAGAAGAAAATTCCTTCATTTCTGATGCCATGTACCTCAACTCATAATGTGAATTGTCCTTTTGCATCATTCTATATAGGGAGAAAGCAGCAAAAACAATTATAACAATTGTTTGCCTCGCTTACCTTTATAAGAAAGTAAGTCAAATTTTTAAAGAGTTCATATCACTCTTTTTCACCTTTGAATTACCCCCTAAAAATAAATAGAATAGAATAGAATAACAGAGTTGGAAGGGACCTTGGAGGTCTTCTAGTCCAACCCCCTGCTTAGGCAGGAAACCCTATACCACTTCAGACAAATGGTTATCTAATATCTTCTTAAAAACTTCCAGTGTTGGAGCATTCACAACTTCTGGAGGCAAGTTGTTCCACTGATTAATTGTTCTAACTGTCAGGAAATTTCTCCTTAGTTCTAGGTTGCTTCTCTCCTTGATTAGTTTCCACCCATTGCTTCTTGTCCTATCTTCAGGTGCTTTGGAGAATAGCTTGACTCCCTCTTCTTTGTGGCAGTCCCTGAGATAATGGAACACTGCTATTATGTCTCCCCTAGTCCTTCTTTTCATAAGACTAGACATATCCAGTTTCAGCAACCGTTCTTTATATGTTTTAGCCTCCAGTCCCCTAATCATCTTTGTTGCTCTTCTCTGCACTCTTTCTAGAGTCTCAATAACTTTTTTACATCGTGGCGACCAAAACTGAATGCAGTATTCAAGTGAAATGAAAAGACACTCCCCCAAAAGAGAAAGCTTTCTATGCTAAGCAGAAACATTTGAAGTGATTTGGAGGTTCTGATAAGTTCTTCTGAGTTTCTCCATTCAGGACATTACCTGCCATGGTTCTTTACTGATGGAATTCCTTCTTTTTATCTCTGCTGTCATTCTGGAGTTGAACTGGGATGAATCCATTGATTGCAAAGCATGAGCCATGGTGTAAACTGCACTGTAGAGGCTGTAGCTGTGACTAGTCATAGTGGTTTCAAAAACTGACCCAGGCAGTGTCTCCACCTTCTCTTTCCCAGTGCAGACATTTCTGTCAATCTTGTGCTCTCTTGAAGAAGAGAAGTGACAGTTGAAAACCTGTTGCCAAAAGTCCCTAATGAATCCATCTCCATTTTCCTCATTTGGGTTTCTTCTTTTAAGAAATGTTTGAAATCCCATCACATCAGTTGAATGAAGGGCAACCAACAGAGCACCATGGATAACATCAACCTCAAAGTCCTTGAGGAAGGGAATTGATGTGAATTCCATCTGGGCTGTCATAATCCAGATTTTGCTCTTGGTTTTGATTGGTATATTCTCAAATTCTGAAACACGAGGGAACATCCTCAAAAAGATCATAGTGTGAATTTCTCCATGTATGAGCATAACGTTGGCTGTGCTATCGCTAATCACTTTGTATGTTTTGATCCATCCATCCACCATCTCACCAACATCAGAGGAAAAATACAGTGTGGGCAAAGTTTCTATAAAATCAAAGCAGATGCCGTTCTTGGAAAACTTGGGCAGTATTGTGTGTACAAATCTCAACCCATTGTCATCATCTATAAAAATAACTCCAATCCAGATCCACCTGAAAAGAAGCAGCAGTTGTAGGATTCCCAAATATTGATGCTCCCTACTAGGGAACATCCGTAAGGAAAAAACACTTTGGGACCGGTCATTTATTACTGGAGCAGAACCATAAGTGAACTGAAATGAAAAGAAATAAACAAGGGAAGACTTAATTCCCAATCTCTATCCAAATCAGAAGAAATATAATACCCAAATCTCAGGGAATAAATGGTTTTATTTATGGAATCCAGCTACAATAGGCTGATTCAGTGGCTTAATGATGCTGGAGATGATCTTGTCTCCAGTGGTTTAAGTCCTAGCTCTGCGTGGTGGGATGAGCTCCCATCACTTGCCTCGGCTTCTGCCCACCTTCCAGTTCGAAAGTGTGTTCTATGCGAGTAGATAAATAGGTACCACTTTGGTGGGGGAGACGAGCTATGCTCTGTGCAGGCAGTCAGATTTCTGATGGCTCTGAACTTTCCCAGTTGCAGTGGCTGCTAACAAGGCAGCTCCAGGAAGGACCTTGGGTGACGCTGTAGGAAGAGCCACTTGTCTTTCTCTCCGGTGCGCAGCCAGCTCACCCTACTGTGGCTCACCTTGGAAAGTGCACAAGCATTTCCTATAACAGGGCTGGTACCTTGGCAAGCCAAACTATTACTCTACAAAAGCATTGTGGTCTCCTGGCTACTGTAACAATGCCACAATAATAATTCAATCCAGCTCTGAACATCCCACTTTAAATGGGCTTGATATATTATTTCAGAGAAGGGCTATGATGACATTGAGTTGCTGATCAAGGAACTAGAAATCAGATACTGTGTGGGAAATGGAAGCAACCAGGAATGCTCACCTCTAGAAAAATAAGATTGAAGGAGGACATGGTAGCAGTCCTGAAATATGTGAAATGATGTCCTGAGAGAAAAGTCAAAACTTGGATATAGCAATAGCAATAGCCCTTAGACTTATATACTGCTTCACAGTGCTTTACAGCCCTCTCTAAGCGGTGGCGCAGTGGTTAGAATGCAGTACTATATGATACTTCTGCTGACTACTGGCTGCCTGCAGTTTGGCGGTTCAAATCCCAGCAGGCTCAAGGTTGACTCAGCCTTCCATCCTTCCGAGGTGGGTAAAATGAGGACCCAGATTGTTGGGGGCAATATGCTGACTCTGTAAACCGCTTAGAGAGGGCTGTAAAAGCACTGTGAAGTGGTATATAAGTTTAAGTGCTATTGCTATTATTGCTCTTTACAGAGTCAGCATATTGCCCCCAACAATCTGGGTCCATATACTGTAAACATTTGATTAATAGTTTCATGTTACAGGAATGCAAATTCCAATTGAAGGTTAGTAATGGTAAGAGCAGTCAAATCCTGGAGCCAATAATCCAGAAAAAATGCATGGAGAAAATTGGATGTGTTCAGGCAGAAAATGTGGAATCACTTGTTGAAGTTTGAATGATATGGATTCTTGAACAAGAGATAGGGGTCAGCAGCCTAAATGGAGCATCCAACATCATGTTTCTGTAAGATTGTCTCCTTTTAAATGTGTTTCAATCTAGGTCAAAGAAGTCTCTGAATGATGCTAATAAAACATTGTGCATTAGTGTTCAGTCGGTATGGTGTGTACAGGGATTCTTCGACTTACAACAGTTCATTTAGTGACCGTTTAAAGTTACAACGGCACTGAAAAAAGTGACTTATGACCATTTTTCACACTTATGAACATTGAAGCATCCTCATGGTCACGTGATTTACATTCGGATGCTTGACAACTGACTCACATTTATGACGGTTGCAATGTCCCAGGGGTCATGTGATCCCCTTTTGTGACCTTCTGACAAGCAAAACCAATGGGGAAACCAGATTCACTTCACAACCGTGTTACTAATTTAAGAACTGCAGTGGTTCACTTAACAAATATGGTGAGAAAGGTCATTAAATGGAGCAAACTCACCTAACAAATTTCTCACTTATCAACAAAAAATTTGGGCTCAATTGTGGTCGTAAGTTTAGGACTACCTCAACATTTTTTCTCTATTAAAGTTTGTCCAGTACAATTCGGACATTGATATTTCAAGGAGTTTATCTGCAGAGCAGAATGAAAATCAAGATTTTCAAGTGTGTATGTTGCATCTCACAAAGAAATAAAAAAGATAGAGCCGTAGTGGCACAGTGGTTAGAATGCAGTACTGCAGGCTAGTTCTGCTGACTGCCAGCTGCCAGCAGTTTGGAAGTTCGAATCCCACCGGCTCAAGGTTGACTCAGCCTTCCATCCTTCTGAGGTGGGTAAAATAAGGACCCAGATGGTTGGGGAAAATATGCTGAGTCTGTAAACTGCTTAGAGAAGGTTGTAAAGCACTGTGAAGTGGTATATAAGTCTAAGTGCTAGTGCTAGTGCTATCTGACCTCACTGTGATATGATTACCAAATGATGATCTGATTAATTAATCAAGCTTTTGATTCTTTAAACTATCCTTATATTTAACTCATTGCTCAAAATTATGAAGTTCTACTGATGTAATTCATAGATTATATCACTTTTACATGCAATGTTCAACTACTTTTATATATTCTATCCCACACTATCTAGTGATGTTTAATGTTTCACAATATTGTGATACCCATACAAAACTACGTTCAAAACCTATGGGAGATATTGTGGGTTTATTCAGGAGCCAAGTCTCGTGTTTTCATCTTACCTGTGGTATCTTGTAGATGCTCAGAATGGTTGCCATAAAGAAACCCACTTCTGAATCGGGTCCCCCAATGACTGCCATAGCATTATCTTTAGTATCACACTTGTAGTTTGGGTTAAAGTTGTTCCATGTGGAGAGAAGCTCCAGAGAAGCGAGTAAAGTACCACTTGGAAGAAAATGGCTATTATAGATGTGGAAGCCCAGAGAGATATTGGGTAATATCTGAGGATTCTCATTGATCTCCATGACAGCAAATGCAAAGGCCAGGGTATGTTGATAGATCTGAGTCACAAATCTGCAGTGTGATTTACAAGCTGAATGAGTGCAGAGATTTGCTAATTTTTTTATCCAGATCAAATACCTATCAATCACAGATGTCTTTAACAGTTAAAACATGCTTTAACAGTGATGTTATATGGTACTAGAAGCTATAACTGGACCAGGGGTGGGTTTCTCTTACCTTCCCTACCGGTTCGGAAGTGCGCGTGTCGCATCTGGGTACTGACCCTCTGCGCATGTGCAGAAGCTTTGCGCATGCTCAGAGGGTTATTTGCCAGCCGTTTTCAAGCAGCGGTGACCGGGGAACCGGTTTGGGGGCGTGGCAAGCCGGCCTTCACTACCAGTTCGGCAACCATGGCCGAATTTCTGCCACCAGTTCTTTCGAACCGGTCCGAACCAGTAGCAACCCACCACTGAACTGGACTCATATTCTTATCTAGAATAGAATAGAATAGAAATATGGCATGCTATATGTGCATGCTAATAAAATAAAATAAAAATAAAACCTACTGGCTTGCAGAAGATTTAAACTCATCTCCTCAATCAGTAGACATATCGGCTGGAAGTGATAATAGAAATAGAATTCTTTATTGGCCAAGTGTGATTGGACACACAATGAATTTGTCTTTGATGCATATGCTCTCAGTGTACATAAGGAGAATAAAATACATTCATCAAGAATAAAAAGATACAACACTTAGTGATAGCCAAGGTTACTAATAAGCTATCAAATTGTACTAGGAAACAAATAAAAACAATATAATTGAAAGATACAAGCAACATGGTTATAGTAATAAGTGGGAAGAGATAGATACTAGTAAGAAAGAGAAGAAGAATAGTAATACAGTCTTAGTAGATAATTTGACAGTGTTGTGGGAATTAGTTGTTTAGCAGAGTGATGGCATTTGGGGGAAAAACTGTCCTTGTGTTTTGTTGTTCTGGTCTGCAAAGCCCTATAGCATCGTTTTGAGGGTAGAAGTTGAATTTATGTGTATTTATTTTATTTTAATTAATTTAATTTAATTTAATTTAATTTATTTAATTTATGGACAATTTATGTCCAGGATGTGAGGGGTCTGTAGATATTTTCACAGCCCTCTTTTTAACTCGTGCAGTATACAGATCCTCAATGGAAGGCAGGTTGGTAGCAATTGTTTTTTCTGCAGTTCTAATTATCCGTTGAAGTCTGTGTTTGTCTTGTTTGGTTGCAAAGCCAAACCAGACAGTTATGGAGGTGCAGATGACAGACTCAATAATTCTTCTTTAGAACTGAATCAGCAGCTCCTTATTCTTATCTGGAGTGTTGAAAGAATAGCCTTCTATTGTTTTGCATTATTTCCATTCACCTCTGCATCTTAGAGGGAAGGCCACTCAAATATCTATATATCTTCAAAGATCTTTGAAGATATATAGACACTTCCACGTGATATATGCAACTGGTATCCGGTGGACAAATAATCAGTACCATTTGATGGATTTTAAGAAGATTCTCAACTAGACAAGATATTGAATCTAGTGGACAGAAGATTTTGATGTGGGACACATTTGACTTCCTAGTGTGAAATATTATGTGGCGTGAGCAGGAGGATAAATACTCCAATAGGAACGCTCATCAATACTCATAGAAAACTAGGCAAAGATAGCATTATCGCTACCAGTACCACCACTGTAAAATCATTCCTAGTACTTATGCTTTACTAATACATGCTAGCAAAGAATGCACCATAAAATATTATGTCCATCTAATAAACCCCATCATCATCTGTGAAAGAGGGAGGAAATGAAACATAAAATCCAGAATAGGAAATATTCAAAACTCTCCAAAAACATTAAAATTGAATACAATCTCAGGAAGTAATAGCAGGTCAAGGCAAATTCAACTGAGGTTTACTCTCAGTGCAATGCAGTGAACTTTCTTTCACAGATTTGACATAGAGGAAATTCTTATATCACAAATGGTTTTTATAGTAGCAGTTATTTGCTGTTTTTGTTCAGTTGCTAAGTCATGTCTGACTCTTCTCAACCCCATGGACCATAGCATGCCAGTCCCCTCTGTCCTCCACTGTCTCCCTTTGTCCAATCTCATGCCGACTATGTCAATGATATCATCTAACCATCTCACCCTCTGCTGTCCCCTTCTCTTTTTCCTTCAATCTTTCCCAACATCAGGGTCTTTTCCAATGAGAGTAGCAGTTACGCATAACAGTTATAAAACTATTGTCATGCTTATAGACTGAACGAATGAGGGACTTAATATACAAACAATGAACATAACAAAGCAGATTAATTGGGATGTAATGGAATTGATGATAATCTATTTGATCAGGAAGGACTGAATGTGCATTTAGTAAATTGCGACAAATAACGTCTGCAGCAAAACTGGGACATTCTTATTGAAGAGACGGAGGGAGGAAGAGAGAGAGAGAGATGGTGGAAGCTAGAAGGAGTTGTCTCCTTTTACAAAGGAAGTATGAGATATTTTTTTTTCCTCATTCATGCTTTCACAATAACAATTGCATCCCAAGCACCACTTGTTTGAGAGAATGCAATTTGAAGCGAGAAAGTTCTTTATGGAAAATACCAGGATTAACTAAACTCTTAACTTACCCAATCTCATCCAGGAGGTTGTGAGATGGATACTGGTTGTAGGTCACAGGGTTGGAAAACGTGAAGACTTGAGAAATTATGCCAGCAATGCTCAGGTCCCCTGGCTGATAATACTGATGACTTATTGGCAGAGGGTAACGGATCTGGCACGTAGGACTTGGGACACTGGACACAGTCCGAGGCAGTAGAAGTAATATCAGGAACACGAAGGGTGGCAATAAATAGAAACATCTGCTGCACATCAGTTCCTGTCTTAAATGTGCTTAAGAAGTTCAGGCTGAATTTAGTGCCCTCTCTGCATTAGGAATATTTAGAGGAAGTCACCAAACAATCAGTGTTGGGTCCCTTTCTTGAATTGCAAAACATCTTTTAGTAACATTCTTTGATCGTGGTTTTTTTTTTTTTTTTTTTTTGCTAAGGTGTATTGTTATCCTTTGGGAAATGAAGTAGAAGTCACCCTTGTCGGGTTGGTAACTACAGGGGAGATTATTGCCTTTACAAAATTATGGGTCCTTGGTAATATTGTAGAGGAAAACAACTTAATTGCATATTTCAACAAGGTCTTTCTCTTTTACACTTTATTAAGATATCAAGAGGCCAGGATTATTTTAGGATCATTTTATTTAGCATAAATACTTTCTAATGTTCCAGTAGTACCCTTTCCTAAATTGGGGGCCCTTCCGACATTCACTTGTGCCCCTGGACACCTCACAGCTTGACTACCGCCATGTGCTGTACTTGGGACTGCCCTTGAAGATCACCAGGAAGCTTTAACTGGCCCAGAATGCAGCAGTGTAGGCAGTGATGAGCATCTTTCAGAATGCCTCATGAGTTGCGCTAGCTGTCAGTTTGATCCAGGGTGTGACTCGAGGTGCTGGTTTCTACCTATAGAAATGACATACAGTAGGTCCTGGTTAGTAGAGGGATTACCCATAGTAACTGCCGAGCCAGTTAGAGTTCTTTCAATCAAACAATGCCATCTATTTGGATCATGATTTGTTCCCATCTGGGTTTCTCTCCCATCTTTTGCTATTTTTGTTTTGTTTTGTGTTTTCTTCTTGTTGTAGAGCACTCAGAATCATTGGGAGTTGCAAAGCATATACCGCTATATTTCTCTGTCTCTCTGTCTCTGTCTCGCTCTCTCTCTCTCTCTCTCTCTCCCCGTATTTTAACCACAATGACACTCTGGCATACACAGACAGACAGACAGACACTGACCTTTCCATTCTATTCCATTCCATTCCATTTCTCTCTCTCTCTCTCTCTCTCTCTCTTTCTCTCTCTCAGTCTATCTCTATCTCTCTATATTTATCTACCTCTATGTCATATATATACGGTATATATAATCTATATCTACATCCATATCTATCTATATCTATATCATCTGTATCTGCATCTCTCTCTCTATCATGTCTATGTCTACCACTATGTCTATGTCTTTCTCTCCCTCCCTCCCAGTGGTGAAATACAAACATTTCCCCTAGCGGTTCTGTGGGCGTGGCTTGGTGGTCATGTGACCGGGTGGGTGTGGTCAACTTGACATCACTCACGTCACTCTCCTGTTAGAGCCAGGAGATGTCATGGATTGAGTAAAATGTGGTGAAACTCACTTAACAATGCTCTTGCTTAACAACCAAAATTTTGGGCTCAATTGTGGTCATAAGTCAAGGACTATCTCTGCCTTCCTCTTTCTTTCTTTCTTTCTTTCTTTCTTTTACTCTTTTTCTTTCTCTTTCTCTCTTTCTCTTTCTCTTTCTTTCTTTCTCTCGGCGGCAGGAGAAGGAAGAAAGTGCTCTGTTAGGGCAGGGGGCCCGGCCCTT
>QLTV01002262.1:503830-528541 GCA_003457575.1 Thermophis baileyi | reverse complement strand
TGAGTCACATATTTTTACTGATAAATAAATAAAGACTCCCTTTATTTATTTATCAGTAAAAATATGTGAGATATATAGATATAGATAGATATATAGATAGAGATAGAGATAGAGATAGAGATAGAGATAGAGATAGATAGAGATAGATATAGCTATAGCTATAGCTATAGCTATAGATATAGATATAGATATAGATATAGATATAGATATAGATATAGATATAGATATAGATATAGATATAGATATAGATATAGATATAGATATAGATATAGATATAGATATAGATATAGATATAGATATATATACACACACACACATACACACACACACACACAAATATATAAGAAATAAACAGGAGTCAGAAAAACAAATGGGGGATTTATTATATTTACTAGAAACACGGGAAAGTGTAAATAAAAGTGAAATTGTAAAGAAAAAGCTGTAAAAGTGGTTAGTTTTCTTGTTCTATGTTTGTTTTGTGATATGTTTTTATATGTTGTTTTTTGTATGTTGTTTTTAAAGGGAAAAACCAAATAAAGATTATTTTTTAAAAAATGCTCTGCGCATGCGCAGAAGCGTTGCATGCGCACGAAGCGCGCCCGCGCGCTCCCGTTCCTGAACCGGTAGCAAAGGTAAGAGAAACCCACTACTGTTTTGATGTCATGTTCTTCAACTGACAATATGAACTTTCCTTACTTTTGATGTCAGGTTCCTCAACTCACAATGTGAACAATGTGAACTTGCTTTTGTATCGATCTATTTTTTTCTCTTTTTACGACCCTTTAATCTCTTTATTTGGGGGGGGGGAGTCAGGGCAACTGAACGGAGCTGAGCATTTCCTGGCCAGATGCCCTTCCTGATGCCTGTGTGGAGTTTTCAGCAGATGCGCTGATAAAGAAACATTTGCTGGTGCCTAGGATTGAACTCTCAACCTTCCAAGTGGGAGGTGAGCGTCTTCACCTCTAGGCCACCATGCCGCTCGCTTTTGCATCAATCTATAAAGGGAAAAAAATAGCAAAAACAATTCTAATGTGCCATAATATATATTTGCACTCCATTCCTTGATAAGAAAATAAATTGTATTTTTAAGGAGTCTATATGACTATTTTTCACTTTCATGTGTAGGTCAGGGTGACATATGAGCCGCAGTGGTTAGAGTGCAGTACTGCAGGCTATTTCTGCTGACTGCCGGCTGCCTGCAGTTTGGCAGTTCAAATCTCACCAGGCTCAAGGCTGACTCAGCCTTCCATCCTTCCAAGGTTGGTAAAATGAGGACCCAGATTGTTGGGGGCAATACGCTGACTCTGTGAACCGCTTAGAGAGGGCTGTAAAGCACTGTAAAGCGGTATATAAGTCTAAGTGCTATTGCTATAAGTAATTTTGATACCTTCAAAAGAAAACGATTGTGTCCCAGACTTATCACAGAGAAAGCTTTAAGTGCTTAATAGAGAGATTTGAAGTGTTTTGGAAATTCTGATCATCTCTTCTGAATTTCTCCATTGAGGGCCTTACCTGCCATAGGTCTTTACTGATAAGCTCCCCTCTCTTACTCTTTGCTGTCATTCTGGGCTTTTTCTGGGATGAATCCATGGATTGCAAAGCATGAGCCACGGTGTAAACTGCACTGTAGAGGCTGTAGCTGTGACTAGTCATAGTGGTTTCAAAAACTGACCCAGGCAGTGTCTCCACCTTCTCTTTCCCAGTGCAGACATTTCTGTCAATCTTGTGCTCTCTTGAAGAAGAGAAGTGACAGTTGAAAACCTGTTGCCAAAAGTCCCTAATGAATCCATCTCCATTTTCCTCATTTGGGTTTCTTCTTTTAAGAAATGTTTGAAATCCCATCACATCAGTTGAATGAAGGGCAACCAACAGAGCACCATGGATAACATCAACCTCAAAGTCCTTGAGGAAGGGAATTGATGTGAATTCCATCTGGGCTGTCATAATCCAGATTTTGCTCTTGGTTTTGATTGGTATATTCTCAAATTCTGAAACACGAGGGAACATCCTCAAAAAGATCATAGTGTGGATTTCTCCATGTATGAGCAGAACGTTGGCTGTGCTATCGCTAATCACCTTGTATGTTTTGATCCATCCATCCACCATCTCATCAACATCAGAGGGAAAATACAGTGCGGGCAAAGTTTCTATAATATCAAAGCAGATGCCTTTCTTAGAAAACCTTGGCAATACCGTGTGTATAAATCTCAACCCATTGTCATCATCTATAAAAATAACTCCAATCCACGTCCACCTAAAAACAAGCAGAAGTTGTAGGATTCCCAAATATTGATAGTCCTTACTAGGGAACATCTGTAGGGAAAAAACACTTTGGGGCTGGTCATTTATTACTGGAGCAGAACTATAAGAGAACTGTAATGAAAAGAAATAAACAAAGAGAAAGGGAAGGCTTAATCCCCAAGGTCAAGCTGAATCAGAAGAAATATAATATGCAGATCACAGAACATAATGAAGGTTGAGGGGGAACATGGTAACAGTCATGAAACATGTGAAATGAAGTACTAGAGATGAAAATCAGAACTTGGACATTAAACTCTGATTAATACTTTCATGTTTCAGGAATTCAGATTCCAAATGAAGGGTAGCAATGGTAAGAGCAGTTGAATCTTTGAACCAATAATCCAGAGCAATGCTTAAACAAACATTGGATGTACAGTATTCAGGTAGAAAGTGTGGAATCATCTGTTGAAGTTTATATAATATGGATTCTTGCAATGGACAGGTGATACAAGACAGCTGCCTAAATGGGAGCATCCAACTTTATATTTTTGTGATTTTCTCTCCTTTCTAAATGTGGTTAAACAATGGTTCTGGGGATTCATGATATCAAGTAAACATGTGTATTAGTGTTCAGTGCTTGTGGAGTGTATTTGTGCACCCTGTGGTTCAACTTTTGTACTTTAAGCAACCCATTTTCACTATTGAAGTTTGCCCTGTACAATTTGGACTTTGATGTTTCAGGCAATGTATGTACGGATGACAACGAAAACCTAGATCTTCAAGAATCTATGTTGTAGCTCAAAGATGGTCGTCTGATTTCACAGTACAACAAGCAATTTCCAGCGTTACTTTATTCTAGCTCTGATGATTGCTGCATCCGCAAGCCACACTGTTTTGCCCAGCAACGTCTCCCATTGGCTGAGGCGTGACAGCTCAGCCGGCGGGAAAATAGATGTGCGCTATTGGTTGTGACAGCTGCTATATAAATAGCAGCTGACAGAAAGTGAGTTGCCGGTTTCCCCCCGTTCTTGTTGCTGGTTAGCTGTTACCCTAATAAAGGGATTTCTCTTGGAAACCATCTCGTCTCAGTGCTTAACCACCCTCGTTCTCCCGATAGAACAATGATGTTACCTAGTTAGGGTAATGAAACGTCTGCAAGAAAACAACCAAGCCCAGACAGCACCAATGACCCCTCATTTCAACCCTGAACTACAAATATTCTCCTCTATTGGTGCCTTCCTTTAATTTGATTACTAAAAATGGCCTGGCTATTCAATCAAGCTTTTAGTGCTTAAAAAATCCTTATACTTAACACATTGCTCAAAAGTATGTTGTACTCCTAATATAATTTATAGATTCTATCACTCATAATATTATGAGGTTTTAAACTATTTTTATAGATTATATCCCAAACAATTTAGTGATCCTTACTGTTTAATAATATTATAGTACATATGCAAAGGAGTGGTGCGGTGGCCTAGAGCTGGAGCTCTCATCTCACAATCAGGAGGCTGTGAGTTCGATCCTACGGTAGGTAGAAACAGATATTTCTCTCTCTGGGCACAATGAGAATATGTTTGCTGAACAAAGCTCCGCATTGGCGACATGAAGGGCATCCGGCCAGTAAACACTCTGCTAGCTCCATTCAGTTGCCCAGACTCCACTCCGCAAGGGATTATGGAGTCGTTAAAAGAAGATGATGATAGTACATATAAAAAAAAGCACAACAAAGAATGTTCTTTCTGCGCCAACTCAGGAAGCTCAAACTGCCCAAGGAGCTGCTGATACAGTTCTACAGAGGAATTATTGAGTCTGTCATCTGCACCTCTATAACTGTCTGGTTTGGTTCTGCAACTCAACAAGACAGACACAGACTTCAGATGATAATTAGAACTGCAGAACAAACAATTGCTACCAACCTGTCTTCCATTGAGGACCTGTATACTGCACGAGTCAAAAAGAGCGCTGTGAAAATATCTACAGACCAGGGGTGAAATTCAAAATTTTTCCCTACCAATTCTGTGGGCATGGCTTGGTAGGCATCGCAGGGGAAGGATACTACAAAATCTCCATTGCCGCCCCACTCTGGGGCCAGCCAGAGGTGGTAGGCTGCATTACTATTACTATTAGTCTTCTCATCGTTCCTATCACCCATCTCCTCCCACTTATGACTGTATGACTGTAACTTGTTGCTGTATCCTTACAATTTATATTAATATTGATTGTTTCCTGATTGCTTATTTGTACCCTATGACAATCATTAAGTGTTGTACCTCATGATTCTTGACGAATGTATCTTGTCTTTTTATGTACACTGAGAGCATATGCACCAAAGACAAATTCCTTGTCTGTCCAATCACACTTGGCCAGTAAAGAATTCTATTCTATTCTATTCTATATATACAAAACTACATATATGTTTTGTAGACTGCACAGTAGGGGCTGTTTCTGTGATTACTCGGAATGGTTTCAAAAACTGACCTAGGCAGTGTTTCTAACATGGGACATATTGTGGGTTTGTTCTAATCCCTGTGTGCACATCTTACCTGTGGCATTTTGTAAATGCTCAGAATGGTTGCCATAAAGAAACCCACATCTGAATCTGGTCCACCAATGACTGCAACAGTATTATCTTTAGTATCACACTTGTAGTTTGGGTTAAAGTTGCTCCATGTGGAGAGAAGCTTCAGAGAGGCGAGTAAAATACCACTTGGAAGAAAATGGCTATTACAGATGTGGAAGCCCAGGGAGATATTGGGTAACATCTGAGGATTTCCATTGATCTCCATTATGGAGACTGGTTAACTTTTCATCCAAAGCAAATACTTATCAATCCCTAATGTCTTAAAACACGATGTTAATGTGGGAGCCATGAATGGATTTGTTCCCATCTGTAGTGTTCAAAGAACAGCCTTCTATTGTTTTTACTTTATTTCCATTTGCCCCCCCCCCCCGACCCATATTTTAGAGGGAGAAAACAATCAAGTGTTTATCCTTAAATTCTCTAAAATTCTTAATTCATATTCACAGGAAGGATTACTAAAATTGATGGTAGATCCACATGATATAGACAGCTGATATTTGGTGGACAAAAAATCAGTACCATCTGATGGCTTTTAAGAAAGCTCTCGAATAGAAAAGGTGTGGAGACTAATGGACAGAATATTTTGATGTGAGACATATTTGCACTTCATAATGTGAAATATTATGTGGAATGGATAGGAGGATAAATACTCCAATATGGACTTTCATCAATAGTCGTGGAATACTGGGCAAATATAGCATTACTATTAATAGTACTACACTGTAACATAAGTCCTAGTCCTTATGCTAGCAGGGAAAGCACCATAAAACATTGTCTCTGGTAATACATTTATATGGCATGTTCATCTGTGTCAGGGGGAGGAAATAAGACACAAAATCCAGAATAAGAAAATATCAAAACTCTCTAAAAATGAAAGCTAAATAGAATCTCAATAAATAATAGCAATTTGAGATAAATGCAACTGAGGGATTTACAGTACTTGACAGTTAATTGAGAACTCGTGAGAATTTGTGTAGAACATTTTCCAATATTATTTTCACTAGTTATTCCAAATATTTCATATGTTGTAAAACAGAGGAAATTCAGGGTCTTTCTTCCTTATGGATACAAGGCAAGGCAATGAACTTCCTTTCACAGAATTGATATATGAGAAATTTTTATTTGATGAGTGGCATTTATAGTAGCAGTTATTCATAGCAATTATAAAAATATCGTCATTGCTATAGCCTGAATGAATGAGAGACATAACATAGCAAAACTGAAAATACTAGCTTGTGAACTAGTAGATTTGACAATAGTCCATCTGATTGTAGGAAGTTAGCACCCACCCCTCTCCTAGGAAAATGAAATATCCTAGGAAAAATTAAAAAGGCAGAATATTATATAGAATATCCCTAGAGAAATTGAGAAACATGCTTTTAGAAAGGAAACAGACTCACTCATGCCCCCACCTTTGTCAATGGGCCATCAAGGAATGGCCCAGCTCACTCATCCCCCCACCCCCTTTGTTAATAGCCTGGACCAGTCTATTTTACATAACAAAGATCTACCTCCTTCAGACAGAGCCCTATTAGGTATTGCCCAAAGCCCTTTCATTACACCACATGGGACCTGGGAAGATTACATCAGCCAAGCCTGGGAGTCTGACAGCCAATCGGAGTGCATTACATACACAGGAACAGGAAACTAAGAGGTGGGGCCCAACAGGTCATAAAATCAAGAGACTCAGCATCTTTTCTTTCCTTCTCTCCTCACCCAACATCTGGAAGCATGTGATCCACCTTTTCTGTTCAGGAGCCCCTGCCATGTGCTCCTGTCCACCATTAAACCTTCTTTCCAAGCAACTTCCAGGAATCCAGTGTCTTTTCCCCCACTTGGAACTGAACCCAGAAGGATATTCCTTACAACATGATCATGAAGCAGTGAATTTCCATTTAGTAACTAGCAACAAATACCTTCTGCAACAAAACGGGGACATAACTATTGAAGAGGGAGAGACACACACACACACACAGAGAGACAGAGAGAGAGACACACAGAGAGAGACAGAGACAGACAGAGACAGACAGAGAAAGAGAGGGAGGGAGGGATAAACAGTCTCCATGTTTCCAGTGTCTTTTCCCCCACTTGGAACTGAACCCAGAAGGATATTCCTTACAACATGATCATGAAGCAGTGAATTTCCATTTAGTAACTAGCAACAAATACCTTCTGCAACAAAACGGGGACATAACTATTGAAGAGGGAGAGACACACACACACACACAGAGAGACAGAGAGAGAGACACACAGAGAGAGACAGAGACAGACAGAGACAGACAGAGAAAGAGAGGGAGGGAGGGATGGAGGGAGAGAGAGAGGGAGGGAGGGAGGGAGAGAGAGAGAGAACCAGAAGGAGTTGTCTCTTGTGATACAGTAAGGATGAGATTATCATTCAACCTCTTTTAATTAAATTACATTCTAGTTATCAACTGGTTGAGAAAACAATACATTTGCAGCAAGAAACCCCCTTCTGGAAAATGCTAAGATTAATTACCTCTTGTCTTACCCAATCTCATCCATGAGGTCGTGAGAAGGATGCTGGTTAAAAATGAAAGGGTTAGAAAATATACAAACTTGAGAAATAATGCCAGCAATGATAAGGTCCCCTGGCTGATAATACCGGTGACTTATTGGCAGTGGATAATAGATATTGCATGTATCAACTGGGACAGTGGACACAGTCTGAGACAGCAGCAGCAATAATATCAGGAAGACAAAGGGTGAAATTAAGTAGAAACATTTCCTTTTGGACATCAGTTATACTGTCTTAAGTTTCCTTAAAAAGTTCTGGATGATTTTGGTGCCCTCTCAAATGTTGCACTAGGAATCTTCAGAATAAAGGCACCAACCATTCTATGTTGTGTCCTTTACTTGAATGGCAAAACATCTTTTAGTAGCATACGTTGATCTTGGCTCTCCTCCACCAAGGTGTATTGGTTGTCCTTTGGGAGTTGAAGTAGATGGTTGATAACTACAGGGGAGATAATCACTTTTGCAAAATTATGGTTCTTTGCAGAACTGAAGAAAATGACTTGATTGCATATTTCAACAAAGTTCTCTCTTTGATTTTATCAAGTTATCAAAAGATAACTGTCTGGAACCCGCACTGCATATAAAATATTTCACGAGAAGAGTCCTCCACTCCTCCACTCGCAACAGAATACCTTATTCCACAAGACTTGAAATTTTGGGCCTAGACAACTTAGAACTACGTCGCCTTAGAACCGATCTAAATGTAGTTCATAAAATTATCTGCCACAATGTCCTACCTGTCAATGACTACTTCAGCTTCAACCACAACAATACACGAGCACACAATAGATACAAACTTAATGTAAACCGCTCCAAACTCAACTGCAGAAAATACGACTTCAGCAACAGAGTGATCAATGCCTGGAATTCACTACCTGACTCTGTGGTTTCTTCCTCAAACCCCCAAAACTTTAACCTTAGACTGTCTACTGTCGACCTCACCCCATTCCTAAGAGGTCTGTAAGGGGGCATGCATAAGTGCACCGGCGTGCCTACCGTCCCTGTCCTACTGTCCTATTGTCCTCATCTATCTGTATTCACTTTGATTACGTTTATGTTTATGCCTATACCTGCTATCTTGTACATGTTTGACAAATAAATAAATAAATAAATAAATAAAGATTAGGGTTATTTTAGCCTCATTCTACTTAGAATGTATGCTATTTGATGCACCAGTAATGCCCTTTCCTAGCCTGAGAGCACTTCAGACAGTTACTCATGCTCTGGACACCTTGTGGCTTGACGATTCCCATGTACTCTATATAGTGCTTCTTTGAACATCAGCAGGAAGCTTTAACTGTTTGAAAATGCAGTGATATAGACAGTGATAAGCATGCCATCATGAGCTGCAATAGTTCATGTTGCGAAAAAAAAACAATTAGAGGTGAAATACTTTTATTTATTTCACTTAAGAATATCTGCTCTGCCCGTGATAAATTAAGCTCTGTGTCAGGTTGTTTGACTCCCCCGGATTCCTCAGAAGCCTTTTGGGTGCTTGTGCTTAGAACTTGACACACTGACCTTATTAAATCTTCTTCTTGACAGCCGCTCTCAGATTCGGGCGGGGTGTAGATATCAGCACGACGTTTCTTCTTTTTCTTTCTTTTGGTCATTCTTGCAGTGATTAATCAGCGTTCCTCAGTCGCTAATAAAACTAGCTGACAAACCTGGCCGGCTATCTGAGAATGACGAGCGGGGAAACATTAGAGCAATAAAGATAAGATAACCATCCTCTGCTACCATGTAGACACAGACTTAGGTGTTCTTATTTTTGTTATGCAAATATATTACTTTTATTCTTTCCTGGACTCCGGTCTTATTCTTGAGGGTTGAGAGCAAGGAGACAAGATTCATTTCTCCTCTAATTATTTTTCTCCGCAACAGTTCACAAGTTGCTTCATGGTGTGATTCAAGATGCTGGTTTCTGCCTATAGAGCCCAACATGGTATAGAGTCAGGTTATTTATTATCTATCCCTTCCCTTCCCTTCCCTTCCCTTCCCTTCCCATCCTCTCCCCTTCCCTTCCCTTCCCTTCCCTTCCATTCCATTCCATTCCATTCCATTCCATTCCAAATAATGTCATCTATTGGTAAAATGATTTTTTTCCTATCTGGGTTGGTCATCTCTGCCATCTTTGTTCCTTCTTGTCTGTAAATAATCCAGAGTCACTGGAGGGTAGTGCAGCATATAAATTTAATTACATACATGCAAACCCTCCCCACACACACACACCAGTAGTGTCCACAGGTCTGGTGTTGGCTCAGATTATCAAATGGCAGCCACACCAGTGGGATCAAAAGCCTCCCATATGTATTCTCAAGAGCTGCTCTCCAAGTGAACTTTTAATTTTGAGGAAAATGTTATTTAATGTGGGGAGGGGGCATGGTTGAAAAAGCCAACAAAGCATGAGTTTGAAAGATTCACCCCTTTTTTATATTTGCCAAATACCAATGCACCTAAATACCTAGACGTTCACTGTGGAGGACTTGCTTTCATCTTGAATTTTGTTCCTCCTGTTTTGGGCTTCCCTGATTAATCTTGTCTCCATTCTTCCAAAGGAGATTGAAAACAGGAACCAGGAAATGTGGTCTGAGCTAAAGGCCGAATCAATGATTATACATGTGCCATTCAATAATAATGCTTCCTCTTCAGAAGTAGGTCTATTACTAAAACGTCCCATTTTTAAAGCTGTAATCTATATATGTGCAAGAACTTTGGACTTGATCCAAATAACAGTGTATCTGTCAGGGTAGATACACTGGGAGGAGGGGGAAAACAGGGTCATAATTGGGTCGTACATTACGTGGGGCAGAGCTGGCTTGCTGTCAGGGTTCTGACGGATGCCCTAATTAAACCATGAGCCTCGAGCCAAGTTTCAAAAGAAATCCAGTTATTTATTAGGAGCAACATGTCAGCACGTACCCAAGTGAAGCCAGCTCTGCCCCACATAATGTTCGACCCAATTATGACCTTGTTTCCCCCCTCCTCCCAGGGTTGTCATAAATCACATTCTCCAACGGAGCACTTTCGCAGGCTGTAGAGATCACGCCCCTCTGGCTGTTGCTGGTAGCCTGGGATACAGCCTTGAGAAAGGTATGCGTGGAATGTGCTCCTGGTTGTGGCTGCCGTGCTGCTCCGTCAGTCCCTCCCCCGCCTATGGCAACTTGAGAGCAGGCCAGGGATGCTTTGCGAGTTGACAGTATCCATTTTTTTTCCCATAAGTCAGATTTGTTTTAGAAACTCTCCTGTGGAGAAAAAATAGTTATAAGGCCTCTAACAGATTTTCTTTTTCTGATTCCTGTTGGTTGATTCCTGACTCCCATCAACTCCATATCTCATCCTCCTGTTTTAACATTACAATTTAATCACAAATAAGCACTGTTAAAATGTGAGATGCTCCTGAAATGGCCTCCAGAGGTAAAGACATAGGAAGTGAAACCGTATCGAAGAAAACGATTAGGGGGGACATGATAACTGTCTTCCAGTACTTGAGGGGTTGTCACAAAGAAGAGGGGATTGACTTATTCTCCAAAGCACCTGAGAGCAGGATATGAACTAATAGGTGGAAGATCATTAAAGAGAGATCCAACCTGAAACTAAGAAGAAATGTCCTAATGGTGAGAACAATCAGCTAGTGGAAAAGTTTGCCTTCAGAAGTTGTGGGTGCCCCATCACTGGAGGCTTTCTAGAAGAGACTGGCAATCATTTGTCTGAAATAGGGTCTCCTGCTCAAAGAGTGGGTTGGACTAGAAGACGTCCTAAGTCCCTTCCAATTCTGTTATTCTGTTATTAAGATCAGGACCAAAAATCTTGCCTCAAGATCTTCTTAGAGAAGAACATCAAGACCTAATTTTTCTAGCTTTCTTTTTACACATCCACCAAGCATGATAAAATGTCCCTTTATGCTGTTCAGATTTCCATCCTAATCCAGCTTCTTAAGCACTATAACAGTGGTTCTCAACCTTTCTAATGCCGTGACCACCCGCGACCCCTGCCCTGCCACCACGACCCCCGCCCCTCCCCCTCCCTGCACGCAATGAGGTGACAAAGGGGGCGTGGCACCAGGGGTGAAATGCTCCCAGTTCGGCCGTGCCTGCGGGTTGCCAGACAGCTGGTAGCCACAGAAGCGGGAGATTTCGCCCACCCGCCCAGACGCCGGCATTTGAGTTCTTTTACCCTCTGCGCATGCGCAAAGCATTCTGCACATGCACAGAAGGTAAAAGAACTCAAATGGCGGCGTCCGGGCGGGTGGGCAAAGTCTCCCGCTTCCGTGGCTACCGGCTGTCCGGCGACCCGCAGGCACAGCCGAACCGAGAGCATTTCCAAGATGGCAGGCTAGTGCGCGCGGCGACCCCTGTGAAAAGGTCGTTCGACCCCCAAAGGGGTCGCGGCCCACAGGTTGAGAACCGCTGAACTATAACATCTTGGTTTCTTTCTTGCAGTATGATTCTTATAAGTGTTCCTAGCACTCAAATTATTGCCTGCTGTTAGTAACTCACAATCAATGTATACCAACTTATTCATTTCCTCAATTTGTCTCCATGAGGTCTTGATTGCATCCCTCTCTCCCTCGTATTTAAACAATTTAAACAATCCCCAGGGCTTCTACGTGCCTTTGCCCTGCAATCCCCAGGGCTGCAGGGCAAAGGCATCTAGAAGGCCTGAGGTCTATGTTTCTGCAGTCAGAACAGAGCCTGTCAATTGTCAGGTTTTAGATTTCTACACCAACCACAAATACTCTCAGAAGGAGCCTTTACCTTTGGCTGATTATAATATATATTGTTCAACAATTCTTCTTGTTTACACTCTCAAAATATGAAACTACAAAATTCAGAAGCTACAGTCCATCTATTAAGTATTCTGACTCATTGAATGTAATGGCTTCAGGGGCACTTGTTTAAAGCTTTCACACTCAGGAAGTTTCTTCATACTTTGTGGTAAATCATTCTCTAGATTATAATATATAATAATACAATAACAGAGTTGGAAGGGACCTTGGTGTTCTTCTAGTCCAGCGGTTCTCAACCTGTGGGTCGCGACCCCTTTTGGGGTCGAACGACCATTTCACAGGGGTCGCCGCGCGCGTTAGTCCGCCATTTTGGTGCCACCATCACTGCAGGGGTGAAAAGGTCCCGGTTCGGCCGTGCTGCGGGTCGCCGGACAGCTGGTAGCCCGGACGCCGCCATTTGGGTTCTTCTACCCTCTGCGCATCCGCAGAATGCTTTGCAGCCTCCCGCTGCCACGCTATCAGCTGTCCGCCGACCTGCAGGCAAGCCCGAATCTCATCGCCCATGGGGAGGGGGCAGAGCAGGGGGGGTCGTGGCAGTGGGGGGGTCACGGGGGGGTCATGGCATTAGAAAGGTTGAGAACCACTGTTCTAGTCCAACCCCCTGCTTAGGCAGGAAACGCTACACTACTTCAGACAAATGGTTATCCAACATCTTCTTAAAAACTTCCAGTGTTGGAGCATTCACAACTTCTGGAGGCAAGTTGTTCCACTGATTAATTGTTCTAACTGTCAGGAAATTTCTCCTTAGTTCTAGGTTGCTTCTCTCTTGATTAGTTTCCACCCATTGCTTCTTGTCCTACCCTCAGGTGCTTTGGAGAATAGCTTCACTCCCTCTTGTTTGTGGCAGCCCCAGAAATATTGGAACACTGCTATCATGTCATTCCTAGTCCTTCTTTTCATCAAACTAGACATACCCAGTTCCTGCAACCGTTCTTCGTATGTTTTAGACTTTGTATGTTTTTACCTATAGCCATGATTGAATGAAGCAATATAGAACATTTTATATTTTATTATTACACTTATACTCAGCTATTCTGTTTAAAAAACATTTAGGCCACTTGTCATTACAACCACAGAGTGGTTTTGTCACTAATCTAAATTCTGTTGTGTACAAAGAGATTGATTCCTATAATCACTTGATGTGGATTTTTCTTATGAGTTGTTGCCTGTTATTCAGCTCAGGTCTTATCAAGATGATATAAAGTTTGGGAGAGAAAATGAGGATCAATAATCCAGCACTTGAGGCTAAGATAGAGAAGATCTCCACAGCCACCATGTATTTCCCTTTGGTGCTCTGGTAGGCTGGGACAAAAGAGATCCAGACGCTGCAAAAGAGAAGCATACTGAGGGTGATAAATTTGGCTTCGTTGAAACTGTCTGGGAGTTTCCTCCCAAGGAAAGCCACTGTAAAGCTGATCTTGGCCAAGAGTCCAATGAAACCCAGCATGCAATAAAACATGACAGTGGAGCCTTCATTGCACTCCAGAACCATTTCTGTAGGCAGGGAATGCATGTCAAGATCTGGGAAGGGAGCAGAGCTCACCAGCCACACAATACAGAGAGTGGCTTGAATGAAGGAGCAGGAAGGTACCATAAAGAGGGCCAATCTTTTCCCTACCCATGACCTCATCTGGGAGCCTGGCCTGGTGGCCATGAAAGCTAGGACCACAGTGAGGGTTTTGGCCACCACACAAGAAACTGCCACAGAGAAGATGATGCCAAAAGCAGTTTGGCGAAACAAACATGTTGCCCTCCTAGGGTGACCAATGAAAAGCAAAGGGCAGAGAAAGGAAAGCAGAAGGGAGACCAGGAGAGTGTAGCTGAGGCCCCGGTTATTGGCCTTGACGATGGGAGTGTCCTTGTGCTGAACAAAAACTGCGAGGACCAGGGCTGTGATGGAGGAAAATAAAAGAGCAAAAATAGTCAAAGTGATCCCCAAAGGTTCTTGGAAAGATAGAAAGCTGATCTCTTTTGGTATGCACTGATCCTGGGCTTTGCTGGGATAGTGATCTTCTGGACACTGGTAACAAAAATCCATATCTGTAAAGGAAAAAAATAAAATAAACAAAGTTTGTTATTAAGAATTTGGCATGTCTAGTCAAGTTACAAAGAATGGCTCAGTACATAAAATGAGCTCCAAATAAAATTTGCATGAATTTCAACTAATTGGGTTTCCATGAGGTACTATGCATGGCTCAAACAAACATCTATTTGTTTGTTATTGATGTATTAAGTATATATGCACATTTCCTTCAGATGATCTAAGCAATACACCTAGCCCTCTGTTTTCTAGCTTTTAGTGCAACAAGAACTCAGTGAGACAACTTAGGGAGAGGGCCTTTGCAGTGCTTTACAGCCCTCTCTAAGCGGTTCACAGAGTCAGCATATTGCCCCCAACAATCTGGGTCCTCATTTTACCCACCTCAGAAGGATGGAAGGCTGAGTCAACCTTGAGCCGGTGAGATTTGAACCGCCGAACTGCAGCTAGCAGTCAGCTGAAGTAGCCTGCAGTGCTGCACTCTAACCACTGCGCCACCTCGGCTCTCCTTAATAACAGTATGCAGTCTGGGTACAATCTCTTTTAAGTACAGATAGTAAATTTTATACACACAATAATTATGACTATTGTTCTCAGATCCAATTCGCCATCGTCTTCACTTATCCTTATTAAAAAAAAATATTGTGTTATTTAGTTAAACCTCTGTTCAGTTATCTCTATACTCGATTGATAACATCAAACATTGTAGACATCATATAGAGATCACATTTATAACCATTATCCAAATAATCATAAGGTTTACTTGTCTTGATTATTCGATATTTATTATTCAATTATACAAATTACTTCATCTTTGTTTACATATCCACATTTCTAACTTCTGCTTCTATTTTCTAATCATTAATAAAATAATTTTCAAATTAAACAAGTAATATTTTCCCCATTTCTAGTTTCTATCTTTATACTAGTTCTTAATATAACAACTCCTGTATTAAACAGTATTCTACATTTATCCCTCATCTCTTGTCTGCTTTCATATCTCCACTCTTATTGACTCCTTGGCACAACTCCCATACTCCTCCCTTGGGGTCTTGTATCTTCTTTTCTCTTTCGTGTTTGATCTAAGTATTTCTTCTATTTCTGCTCCTTGTTCACTCTTTTGAGCCTTTAGTACACCTTTCAATAATCTTTTCCTCACTTCAGGAGGAATATCCCTTTTTATTTTTTGATCTCTTGAAATGTAATTTACCTTTTCTATTTCATCATTTACTAACTCTTCTTTTTTATCTTTTGGTATCATTTGTCCTCTTTTCTCCCCTGTCCTTTCCTCTATTCTTTCTATTTCCTCCTCTATTTCCTATGTTTCCAGATCATTATTCAGTGTCATTTGCTCATCAATTTCTGGTCTCACAACTACGTCATGTATCAATTCTTTTATCTCTCTATGGTTCCTTGTCATAATTTCCTGCGTACATTGGAGCATCAATAGTAATTCTTTTAATAATACACTTATTTCCTCCTGCCCCATTTTGCCTTATTTTAATAAATCTAATGATTTACTCAATCAAAGTCCCACTATCCCAATTATTCATCACACCAAGATAGCCAATATTAGAGCAGTTCACACAATCACTCCATTAAATAGCCTCTTAACAATTTCCACTTTGTTTCAAAACTCCAAGATGTTTCACACTCTCACGTTGTCCAACATGTTTATAATCCTCAAGGTTCTGAAAGTTGGATGTTTTCACTGTCTCCAAGCACCAAATATAATCAGTTTGTAGGTGTTATTTTGTGTATTCCAATTAATCTGCCCAAGATATAACACCTTTCACTTCTTTGACTTTCTTCAGCTCTAAGTTGCCTTCCCGGCCAGTAGGTGTCACTGTTACTTTTTTCCTCTGCTTTTGCTGTAAATAAAATGTCTCCAAAAATATTTTCCAATAATTTTCCAAAGTCCTTCAACTCAAGATGGTAATAAAAATATAATCCAGAATTTTGAAATGATTTAGGTTGCTAAAAACTAGCCAAACCAGTCTATCCTTTATCTTTAAGATTACTTCTGTCTACACTTTCTTTTCTTTCTTTTTCAAAACTGACACTAGCTCCAGATCTTAGTCACTGCTATTTACCTCCGTTGAGTCACACTTTCAAAAGGCGGGTGTTTTAGGGAAAATTCCATGGCAAAAGTTAGAAAAGTTCTTACCCAGACCGAGCATACTGTTACAAGATCTTTCCTTTCTTCTCTTCTGTTTCAGCTGCCACGGCTTCGGGATGGCCATAATGGCCGTCTTCTCTTCCGCCAGTTCAAGGGGCTTTCTTCGGGTCAAACGAGGAGACTTCGCTCTCCTCATGACCACTGAAGCATTCCCTCTATCTTCATCACCCCTACAGGGTGACTTTCGGCCCTTTAGAGCCTCCGGACTTGAAGAAATCGGCAGGACTTCGCGGAGCTACCGCTCATCCGCACCGCTTTGCAGTGACATCAGCTGCATTCTGGGGTTTGTCTTTTTCATCTGCCACTGCTCAGGTAGTTTGAAACATTTGAAAAAAGTTCCACATTTATTCCTTAGAGATGTGAATCCATGTCCTTAAAAGTACTGATCCTAGGGAGAAACTGAGGACTCAAAACACAACTGCATTTATTTTCATTTAAAAAAGACATTGTTGATATGTGTTTTGCTTCAGATAATCTCCATCCTTTCTATTTGTTTATCTTTTAGAAAAGAATAACAGTAACAGTCCTCCCACCCCATGTATAAAAAGTAGCATGGTGAACAGGAAGGATTTGTACATACAGTTTTCATTCTACTCCCATCTTACAGATGAGATCCAGTTGGATAACTTTGGGCCAGTTACTTTCTCCCATCCCATCCAACCTCACAATAATAATTGTGAGGAAAACAGGAAAAGGAAGGAGTATTATGCATGTTCACCATCTTGAGTTACTTATAAAGTAATTCTCAAAGGTCTGAGTTCCGGACCAAAACCACAATCAGGACGCCACTTGCGGTTAACCTTCCCAATGGTTTATTGAGCCAGAATCTCGGCACACAGTGAGTTCAGACAAAACAAAGCCTCTGCCTCCCAACTGCCTATGAAGGCTGGAGCCGCGCCCTCTCTCCAGCTGATCAGGCCGAACCACCAGCAAATGCTGTCAGCTGTTCAGTGGTGTGCAGGCAAATGTTATCAGCTGTTTGGCGGCTTTGCCTCTGGGCCGGTCTCGCTCACCGCTCACAGTTCCGGCCCTTGTCAATCGCAGTTCCGGCTGCCAATGCCGTTTGCTCGTGAGTCCCACCACCCACCTTCCATGATAGGGGTCCCTCCCCCTTGTGTGGCAACCCTGAGATGGTGCTTGGATTCGTCGCTTTTTCAGGGGTTGACAGTAATAAAGGCAAAATAAAAAGATGAGATAAATACATAAATTTCATACATAAATATGAAATCAAACTTTGATACCTCCAAAATCCTTCCTTTACATTCATTGTAACATGGATAGATGTGGATGTATTTGAAGCCATTATGTAAAAAGAAAATTTAAAAATCAAGCTAATTCCCATAACATTGGAAACATGGATCCCTGTTTTCAGATCTCTCTTCCAGATCTGGATAAACAATTGGATCAAGCCCCTATCCCAAAAGGGATCCACAGGGAGGAAATTATGAAAGCCATAGTGTAACTCTTGTGATGGAAATTCTACTTTTTAAACAATCCTACTGGGCAATGCACTGGATCCTGAAGATGCCTCTGGCATTCTGTCAGAGTGTGCACAGTTTGACTATGTGAGACAACCCAGGAGCAAATACAGTAAACAGAGGTTTGTATTTTAAATAGTGGTTTTATCTACAAATAATATATACATACACATACTTTAGTCAGACCTCAAACAAACTGCAATCAGCAATTACAGCACGGAAGCAAACACACATGGAAGCAAACACACACATTATTGCAACGCGCTCTACATGGGGCTACCCTTGAAGAGTGTTCGGAGACTACAGTTGGTCCAGAATGCGGCTGTGCGAGCTGTCATGGGTGAACCTAGGTACACCCATATTGCACCAATTCTCCGTGAGCTGCACGGGCCTATTGGTCTCCAGGCACAATTCAAGGTGTTGGTTATTACCTTTAAAGCCTTATATGGCTCAGGGCCAGGTTATCTTCGAGACCGCCTTCTACCACATAGCTCCCAGCGACCAGTAAGATCCCACAGGGTTGGGCTCCTCCAGGTCCCATCAGCTAAACAGTGCCGGCTGGCGGGCCAACGGGGGAGGGCCTTCTCTGTGGCTGCCCAGCCCTCTGGAATCAGTTACCTCCTGAGATCCAAACTACCCCCACCCTGCTGGCCTTCCGGAAAGCTGTGAAGACCTGGCTGTTCTGGCAGGCTTGGGGCTGTTGATCTCGCTTCTGCAATTTGGCGAGATCCAGCCATGAAACGGTGTGTATGAGTTTTTAATTGTTTTAAAATGTTTTTATTATGTCTCTTTTTCATAGTTTTTATATTTTAACAAGTTTTTTTATATTGTTGTAAGCCGCCCAGAGTCCCTCGGGAGTTGGGCGGCATAGAAATACAAATAAACATAAACATAACACACACAGAGATATGCCCCAACAGGGCCTCTTCTTATTACAGGCTCTTAAAGTGATATCAGCCCAAAAACCTTGCTGACTCATTCCCAGCATTACATTATCGTAGCAGCTGGTCAGCTCTTAAACCCTGACACATTCTCACAAAGGAGAAGACCAACTTCTGTTCAGCCTGATCTTTATGTGATGTTTTACAAATACCACCATCTCAGTAGTCGGTTCTAAAACCCTTTGCTACCAGTTTGCACGCACGCTCCTGCGCATGCGCAGAAGTGTCCCAGGCGGGTGGGCGGAGCCAGGGATGGGTTCTAATTTTTTTACTACCGGTTCTGTGGGCATGGCTAGCTGGGGGGCATGTGACTGAGTGGGCATGGCCAACTTGATGTTACTCACGCCCACACCCACTCAGTCACCTGCCCCCCCCCACTTAGCCATGCTCACAGAACCAGTGAAAATTTTTGCCAGCTAGGAGGCTGGCAAAGAAGCCTCACTTTCCCCGCTGCCGTGGCTGCTTTGATCTCAGCACCAGCAGGAGCGGGGTGCTGTGGCTGCAACAGTCAGAGGCAAGAAGGATTGCTCCTCCCATGGCTGTTGCAGCAGCCGCCCAGGCAAGCCGCTCCATGCCTCAGGCCCATGTCTCCCCCCCACCTAGCCATGGTGAAAATTTTTGTTTTGCCAGCTGGGAGGCTGGCAAAGAAGCCTCGCTTTCCCCACTGCCGCAGCTGCTTCTACCTCAGCGCCGAATGGTCCATGCCCCCCACACCCGGCACTTGTCCTGGCAGTACCCCGGCAGTAGCAGCCGAGCGAGGAAAGGAGAGGGACCAGAGAACGAAGTGGGCATGGCAGCACCTCTTCCATCCTCAGCTGTTGAAAGAAGCGGCAGCTCTGGGTGTGCCATGCCCGCTTTGTTCTCTTTGGGAGCCACTTTGCACCTTGTTTGCAACCCACTCCAAAGGGAGGTCAGATTGTGGTGGCGTTCCAGCTTCCGCTGCCCTGCAAGGGGAGGGCAGGGGGTCCCCCACTCCCAGCACCCCTCCTCTGCACAACCTGCTGCTGCTGAGTGGTCTCCGTCATGCCGCCCGCTTCACTCGTGGGGCGGATGGGCTGGAACTTCTGTGCTTCTTTGCTGATGTGGTTGAGGGGAGCTGGGGCCATCCCCCCCTCGCCCTGCCTGAACATACAGCCGCCGTGCCCACCTCTTGCCTGTTGCGGCTCCAATGGCAGCGGCTTCAGGAGATGCGGGCTTGTCTGGAGCTGCTTCCCTGCAGCTGAGCCCGCGGCTTGTCCCTGCTGCCCCTGGGTGCGAGGGAGCGGGGCAGGCGAGAAGCGGGCGCGGCGGCTGTATGTTCAGGCAGGGCGAGGGGGGAATGGTCCCCGCCCAGCTCAACTGTGCCAGCAAAGAAGCACGGAAGTTCCAGCCCATCCGCCCCATGAGCAAAGCGGGCGGCGTGAAGGAGACTGCTCAGCAGCAGCAGGTTGCACGGAGGAGGGGCACCGGGGGTGGGGGACACCTGCCCTCCCCTTGCCTGCCCTCCACACATGAAGACAAACCACCACCTGCCCTGAACTCCTCGCCGCTCCTGCACTAATGCCCCGGCCCCTCTCAACCGGGCTTCTTTACTGGTCCTGGAGCCGAAGCCAGGAAGGCGAGAGGGGTGGTGGTGGCGGCAATGGCACTTCAGGATGGCACATGACCGGGGACATGCCACTGCTGGGCTGGGCCGCCCGCCCTCCCAGTCCCAGAGCACTTTCTTCCTTTTCCCACTGCCGAGAAGAGAGATAGAGAGAGAAAGAAAGAAAGAAAGAAAGAAAGAAAGAAAGAAAGAAAGAAAGAAAGAAAGAAAGAAAGAAAGAAAGAGGAAGGGAGAGAGAGACAGGAAAGAAACCTGCCCCATTCCCTCACACCCGGGGGCAGTAGGGACAAGCTGCGGGCTCAGCTGCAGGGGAGCAGCTCCAGATGAAAAAAAAATCCAAGATGGCGGCGCCCACGGAGACACCGACAGAACCGGCTCCGTGATGTCATTGCCGAGTTACTAACGGTTCTAAAGAACCGGTTAGAACCGGTAGGAACCCACCTCTGGGTGGAGCCTCCCGCCGCCTGCGCTACCGGTTCTAAGAACCAGACCGAACCGGGAGCAACCCACCGCTGCACCACCTGTCCAAATTCAAACTCAATCCATGATAGCCTTACCCATCTGGTTTGAAACTTTTCCTTTTGGGCATGGAAAGCAATCGTAACAACAAAATGGCTTCCCTTCCTTCTTACTCTTGCTGTGACCTTTATGGCAGGGTTCATTGCACAAAGACAGAGGCTGAGCCTAGGCATAAAGAGAAGACAACAAGGCAGAATCCTTAAATGTTGGGTTATTAGTTAGGTAGCCACATAACAGTAGTTCTAATTTGATAATCAGAATAATACAGTAGTTTGAGAAAATCCCAAAGATGCTTTTTCAAGAGGCAACTGGACTTTCTTGTTTTTCTTTGAAGATGTTTCCCTTTTCAAAATGTCTTCAAAGAAAAACAAGGAAGTCCAGTTGCCTCTTGAAAAAACACTGTTGGGACAACTATGACCTGGATGACTGAGAATCTCCATAGACATTTAGTTTGAGAAACGAACTAAAGTGCCTCTAAATTAATACATTTATTTTCTATCCCAACCAAAAGCTATTATTACAGCCCTGTAAGTAACTAAATCATAATCACAATAATCTAATTCAAACATTTCCACCTCTGCCAGGTTTGAGGCAATAAAAATGTGTGTTATATCACTTCAATGGAAGGCAGGTTGGTAGTAATTGTTTTTTCTGCCATTCTAATTATCCTCTGAAGTCTGTGTCTGTCTTGTTGGGTTGCAGAACCAAACCAGACAGTTATAGAAGTGCAGATGACAGACTCAATAATTCCTCTGTAATATGAAGAATTACCATATTTGTAGATACTGAAATCAGCTAGCTGTGGATTTTGGCCAGAAAAAAATCTGGATCACTGCAAAAAGCTTGAAAATAAATTCAGCTACTGGCCATACAACTATTTTCATCATCTGCATCCTGAACGAATAATATGGACCCCAACTATATAGGAAAGTTAATCTGGTGCTTTGGTTAAAATGCTGGCTAGGAACCAGGAGAATGTGAATTCTAGTTCTGCCATAGGCATGAAAGCTGACTGCATAACCTTGAGCCATCACTGTTTTTCAGCCCAACCCACCTCACAGGGTTGTAGTGGGAAAAATAGGAGGAAGAAGGATTATTATGTAAGTTTGGCATCTTGAATTAAAATAATAAAGGTGGGAAGAATCTAATAAAGAATATGGAAAATACCTGGTTAAATGTCTTTGGCCACCTAATGGTATCCACAGAAACATTGAACACTTGGTCTTTGGGGGCTCTGAGATCAAATTTACCCACTTTGACTCGATGTACACTTAGATTTGGGAACGTGATCCAGTTGATAATCTCAAATCCTGCTTCTAGGTTCCCATTCTGATCAAAGGAAATTGTTTCCCCAACATTGTTGTTCAATGAGACTTTTCGTAGATAGCGGTGGAACTAAATTGACAGTGGAACAAAAAGAAATAAGGGATAAAGCTATACAAAAATTATACACATGCTGTAATATCTTATAACAGGGTGTCAAACTCCATTTCATTAAGGGCCACATCAGGGATGTGTTTGACCTTGGGGGGCCAGGGTGGGCGTGGCCAGGGTGTGTGGCCAGTTTGACATCACTCGTGTTGGGGGTGCCTGTGTTGGCCTGAGCGCTCTGATAGTGAAAACAGGCTCCCGAGCTCCATATTCGGCTGTGACGGCTTCCTAAGAGCCGAGGTGGCACAGTGGTTAGAGTGCAGCACTGCAGGCTACTTCAGATGACTGCTAGCTGCAGTTCGGCGGTTCAAATCTCACCGGCTCAAGGTTGACTCAGCCTTCCATCCTTCTGAGGTGGGTAAAATGAGGACCCAGATTGTTGGGGGCAAATATGCTAACTCTGTAAACCGCTTAGAGAGGGCTGTAAAAGCACTATGAAGCGGTATATAAGTCTAAGTGCTATTGCTATTGTTATTGCTATTGCAACCCTCTGCCAGTGAAAATAGAGCTCAGGAGGGCCTCCCACGGCCGTCCCGAGCTTTGTTTTCATTGGCAGAGGCACCATGGGCTGGTCCTTTGCTGTTTCCAGGGCAGCCCCGCGGGCCAGATCTAAGCACCCCTGTCTTATAAGGTAAGTGTATTTGAGACAACAGAATTAGCTGTATCTATGCAAATTATCAATAATTGCAATTCAACATCACAATTCACCTGAAGTGGTATTAATGATAAAAAAATACCTATAATATGACAAAAATATAAGCACAATACAGTCAAATCAAGAACATTATTAATTATAACTATGCATGTTATACCAATAGAAACATAACAGAAAAAAGAAATAGCAAAAGAAATGAATCAATCTTAGTAACCAAGATAGTTATCTATTACCGTGTTTTCCCGAAAGTAAGACCCTGTCTTATATTTTTTTTTTTTTTTTTCTCTTTTATATTTTCTTTTTTTTTTTACTCAAAAGCCCGATTGGGCTTATTATCAGGGGATGTCTTATTTTGGGGGGAAATATGGCATAGTAATCAGCTTGAATAGAAAAAAAATTGAATGGAGTAAAACAAAAAAATGGCATTGGATTTTTCAGATGATAAGAGAGCCAGTGCTCTCCTTTCTCTTAATTGGGAGTAGCTATAATCCATACAGTGAGGCTACCCATTAAAGTAAGTTCATTTCCTATAGTCATTGCTATAATTGGGGTTTAATGGGAAAAAGCTATGATTGTGGACCTTTTTACATAGACAGTAAACTGATAAAGTTAATATCTAACCACACGTTGGAGGCTGAAGAACATAATCTTGTGTTTATGTATTCAGGATATTACCTGCCACAGCAATGGATTCAGAAGGTTCTTATGTCCTTCCACTGACATAATTCTGTGTTTCAATATTGATGATCTCATGGATTGCAATGCATAGGCCACAGCATAAACTGCATTGTAGACACTATAGCTATGGGAGGACATGCTCATCTCAAAAATAGACCTAGGAAGAGCCTCCAGTTTCTCCTCCCCAGTGCAGTGATTCCAAACATTGTCCTCTTCCAAGGAAGTTGAGAAGGAACAATCAAATACCTGTCTCCAAAAGTCCTTAATAAATCCATCTCTGGTCTCCACGTTAGGGTTTCTCATCCAAAGAAAATTTTGGAAACCTGCCAGCTCCTTTGACTGAGTTGCAAAGGCTAAGGAACCGTGAAGGATATCTATGTCCCAAAATCGTTGAAAAGGAATAGAGGTGAACTCCATCTGGGCTGTCATCAACCAGAGTTTACCATTTGTGTTCCTAGGAATGTCTTCAAGTTCTGGAATTCTGGGAAACATTCTCAAAACGATCATCGTATGAATTTCCCCATGCAAGACCACAACACTGACTTTGCTGTCACTTATCAAGAGGTACAATTTGACCCATGAGTCTACCATTTCATGAATGCCAGTTTTAAAATATAGAGGTGGCAATGGTTCTATGAAATCAAAGCAGATACCCCCTTGGGAAAACGTTGGAAGTTCCTTCTGTACAAACCTGAGGCCATTGTCATCCTCTATAAAAATGACACCAATCCAAGTCCACGTGAAAAGCAAAAGCAGCTGGAGCATTCCCACATACTGTTGGTTAATATTAGGGAACATCCATTGGAAGAAGACTTGTTGGGATGGGTCATTAATCACAGGAGAAGATCCATATCCAAGCTATAAAGAAAAGAAAGACTAAGTAGATAGGATGAGTGTAGGTAAAATTTTATTGTCCAAAGGGATCCATCTCATATTTTGGGAAAGAATAGAAGAAGAAGAAGAAGAAGAAGAAGAAGAAGAAGAAGAAGAAGAAGAAGAAGAAGAAGAAGAAGAAGAAGAAGAAGAAGAAGAAGAAGAAGAAGGAGAAGGAGAAGGAG
>QLTV01002262.1:482620-494861 GCA_003457575.1 Thermophis baileyi | reverse complement strand
CTTTCTTTCTTTCTTTCTTTCTTTCTTTCTTTCTTTCTTTCCTTCCTCTCTCTCTCTCTTTCTTCTGCCGTAGAAAGCAACCTCCCCCAAGGCAAATATCTTGTGAAAGCAGCTATGAGATGGCCCTAAAATTCCAAATTACTCACCAACTCCCAAGACGGGGGATTCCTGACATAGAGTTTATGGCTTATAAAATGGTTCCATGTGTGCAGGTATATTGTATCTGGATGAGAGAAAGTGAGGGCGTCCCTGAATGTGTGAATGCACATGAGAAACAACCATGCCTTTCCCAATCTTCCTTCTTTCTTTCTCTTTCTCTCTTCTCGGTGGCAGGAGAAGGAAGAAAGTGCTCTGGCCGGCACTTGGCTTACTTTCCTGGCGAGGCTCGGAGACCGCTCGGCACGCCCATCCGCCGGCTCTCCAGGCAGCGCCACTTTCTCCATGCCCCACCAAGGCCCCCACCAGCCCGGACACCAGTGGACCCCTGAGGCCAGCAGAGCTCCGTAGGTGTGCGCCCCAACACTTCCCAGCCTGCGAAGGTCCCGGAGCCGAAGCCGGGAAGGCAAGAGGGGCGACAGCGGCGGCAACCGTGCTCTTGCCTGGCAGCAGCATGTCCCCTGTCATGTGCCATCCTGGAGCGGGGTCTCTGGGCTGGCGGGGGCCTTGGCAGGGCAGGGAGAAAGGGGCGCTGCGTGGAGAGGCAGCAGATGGGCGTGCCGGGCGGTCTCTGAGCCTCACCAAGAAGGTAAGCCGAGCACCAGCCGGGCCGACGCACTCCTGCCCACCCCTCACTCTGACCGTCTCCTGGGAAGTTGGCAGGAAGTGGTGGTGGGAGGAGCTGGGCAGGGCAGAGCCACCGGTGCAGCAGCGCCCGGAGAGGAAGGCCGAGCAGGGAGGTGTAGCCGATTGTCTTGTTCACGGCGCTGTGGGGCGGATGGGCTGGAAGAAGCATGGTTGAGTGGGGCTGGGGCAGTGCAGCCTATTGTGCCTTCTCTTGCCCCGCTTTCCATCCCGGAGGGCCGCGCATCCCCCCCCGCCAATCCTCCGTGCAAACCGCCCGCCCCATTTCGGCAAAGGCAGAGCCCTGCAGGGCAATCTAAAGAGGGGAAAGGGATGCTGTAGAAAAGGCCGCCTTCCACCCATGCCTCCCATGTGGGACTTGGGGCTCCGAAGCAGCCCACTGGCTTCCAACCTGGTGCCGCAGGCCAAGTTCCCAGAGTGGTGCCGGCGGTTGGCCGGGCCGATCTGCAAAGAGAGCAGGCAGGAGGCCAGGTGAGAAGCCAGTGGGCTGCTTCAGAGCCCCAAGCGCCGTCGAGCCGGCACGGGTGGAAGGCGGCTTTTCTGTAGCATCCCCCTCCCCTCTTTGGATCGCCCTGCAAGGGGGGGCTCTGTCTTTGCATAAACGGGGCAGGTGCATGTGCTGCAGCCCTGGGACATCCGCTTGCCCTTCCGCTGCCCCTCTCAGCGTCTGCATTTCCACCAAGGGCCGCCCACCCACCCACTCACTGGCCGGGCCGGGCTGGATGCCAACCTCGGAAGGCAAGCGGGCATGGGGGACCACCGGGAAGGCCGCATGGAAGGCTGCGAAGCATGGCAGGGCTGTGGGGAAGGGAGTAGGCTGCTACCTCCCTTCCCCGCTACCTGACATGCTTTCCTCTCTTTCACGTGGCCTCTTAGCGCCCCCCTGCCCCCTTGCCTCTTAGCGCCCCCCTAAGTCATCCCACCGCCCCCCAGGGGCGGTACCACCCACTTTGGGAACCACTGGTCTAATTCTATTCTATCTAATTCTATCCAAAGTTTTTTGCCCAAACTATCATTGTTTCTTTCACTTGTTCATCTTCAATTTTTAGGCTTAATAAGTAACTATATATTTTCTTTATTGATTTTTCATCTGTTCCTAATAGTATCCGATCAAGTTCTGTTGGTTCTTTATAAAAGCCATATGTTTTAGCATCTTTCACATATCTTGATTGTATTTGCAAGTGTGGCTACCATACGAGGTCCACATCTTCATTTTGTAGTTCCTATTAGGGGGTTATTGGGGTTTTTTGACACTCTTGGATCTCTGCACCCACCACAGAAGACACTAAAAATCTCAAATGGAACATTTATTTTTAGCTGACTGTATTCAGTTATATTCTTTAACAATTGTTTCTGTTTACACTTCTCAAAGTTTTGTTCAGCAGCTATACCTCTTAAGTATGGTGACTCATTGAATCTTATACTGCAGCTTCAGGGAGAAGAATTGTTCACCTGCTCAAAGCTCTCACAATTAGGAAGTTTGTCCACCTTTTATGGTGGAATATTTTGATTACTACCCTGTTTCCCCCAAAATAAGACATCCCCTGATAATAAGCCCAATCGGGCTTTTGAGTGCATGGCAATAAGGCCAAGCGTTTATTTCAGGGTTCCAAAAAATATAAGACAGGGTCTTATTTTCAGGGAAACATGGTACACTATAGGCAGAGTTGAATGGAGAGACACAGAACATTATATATTTTACTATTACACTTAAACCCAGCCATTCTGTTTTAAAAAGCTTTTAAGGTAGCTATCAGTGCAACTCTAGAGTGGTTTTGTCACTCATAGAAATCCCATTGCGTACCAGACTGATTTCTATAATCATTTTATGAGGGTTTTTCGCATGAGTTGTTGCCTATTATTCAGCTCAGGTCTTATCAAGATGATGTAGAGTTTGGGGAAGAAAATGAGGGTCAGTAATCCAGCACTTGATGCTAAGATGGAGAAGATCTCCACAGCCACCGTGTATTTCCCTTTGGTGCTCTGGTAGGCTGGAACAAAAGAGACCCAGACACTGCAAAAGAGAAGCATACTGAGGGTGATAAATTTGGCTTCATTGAAACTATCTGGGAGGTTCCTTCCAAGGAAAGCCACTGTAAAGCTGATCATGGCCAAGAGGCCAATGAAACCCAGAACACAATAAAACATGGCAGTGGAGCCTTCATTGCACTCCAGGACCATTTCTGTAGGCAGAGAGTGCATGTCAAGATCTGGGAAGGGAGCCGAGGTTACCAGCCATGCAGCACAAAGAGCAGTTTGAACAATAGAGCAGGAAGGCACCATAAAGATGGCCAACTTGTTCCCTACCCATGACCTCATCTTAGAATCTGGCCTGGTGGCCATGAAAGCTAAGACCACAATGAGGGTTTTGGCCACCACACAAGAAACTGCCAGAGAGAAGATGATCCCAAAAGCAGTTTGGCGAAGGAGACAGGTTGCCCTCTGAGGATGACCAATGAAAAGCAAAGTGCAGAGAAAGGAAAGCTGAAGGGAGACCAGAAGGGTGTAGCTGAGGCCCTGGTTGTTGGCCTTGACTATGGGTGTATTCTTGTGTTGTACAAAGACTGCAAGGACCAGAGCTGTGATGGAAGAAAATAAAAGAGCAACAATGGCCAAGGTGATCCCCAAAGGTTCTTGAAAAGATAGGAAGCTGATCTCTTTTGGAATGCACTGATCCTGGGCTTTGCTGGGATAGTGATCCTCTGGACACTGGTAACAAGAATCCATGTCTGGAAAGGGAAAAAAAAGTATGTTTGGCACAGAACAACACAAAGAAATAGACCAGGATCAGAAGATAAGGAGAAACCTGGCCCATTGAATCACTGGAAGTGGACATGACTAAATGGATAATATCATCATCATCATTCCCAAGCAATGGTGCTTCCATGGGACATAATTCAGAGCCTAACACCCATTTCTTTGTTTATTTACTTTTTATTCATTAGGTTTATATTCCACTTTTCCTTCAGATGTTCTAGGCAACACACCTAGTCCTCTGTGGTTTTGCTTTCTCTACAAAAACAAGCTGGTGAGATATATTGAATTGAGAGAATGACAGGACCAAAGTCAACAGTGAACATTCATCATAAATTGTGGAGAAACTTATGTGAGCTTAGCCACAAAAACTAACACACATTTTATCCTCCTTAGAACTCTTCCTCAAGTACTACAAGTCTCAACACCCTAAGGATGTTCCAAGCCAGGTTTAAAAGAAGGTACACTTTTAAAGACAGATCGGCGAAATGCTGGAAGTGTCACCAACTACCGGGATCATATTATCATATGTGGTGGACTTGTGCACAAGTTAAAATATATTGGACTAAAATTAAGACATGGTTAGAAGAGATGACACAGCAACGCATTGAACTGAAACCAGAGATCTTCTTGCTAGGGATATTGCCAGAAAATTATAGAAAAACGGATAGGTATTTGATGATACATGTGCTAACTGCAGCTAGAATTGTATATGCTCAACATTGGAAAAAAGAAGAGTTACCTGAAGAAGAAAAAGTGATAAGGAAAATATTAGTCTGTGCAGAGATGAATAGACTAACACTAGCAATTAGAGATAAGGAACAGACAGAATATTATGCGGTTTGGGAGAGGTTTTATAAGTGGATAGAACAAAAGAAAGAAATGTGGAACTGAAGAAAGTAAATGAGTAAGAAATGAAACATATCAAGATAAAAAAATGTGTAATATATTAAAAAATAAAAGGGAATGTAATGAGAAAAAATTGTAAAAAGGTATAAGAAAAAGGTATAAAACCAGACGACACACTGCTGATGGAAAAAGAATTTTTTTTTTAACGTATGTATAATGGACTACCAATTTGAATGAAAATGGGCATGATTTGTTCACTTCTAAACCCTGAACTTCTCTGTAACTCTCACCCTATTATGTGAAATCTCTACACAAAGAACATTACAATTTTGTATGATGCCTAGGGAATCTATGGAAATACAAAATCAAAGATCCATAACTGGAAAAATCCCTGCATTGTCTTCCTTTAGAGCCCTTCACCATTTGTGCATTTTCTAACATCCCACCAGGGTGGGGGGGGGAATTCCAACTATTTCCTACATTAATGGAAAATATGAATCCCAGTTTTCTGATCTCTGGTCTGGATAAAAAAAATTGGCCCTACACTTGGCCCCAGAGGAATTCACCAAGGACAGCAAATGATGAAAGGAATGATGCATACTCTATCACAGGTGTTGAGTGACATCACCAACAAGTCAAAAAAGGTCAGAGCTTGCCTCACAATGGAGCAACACAGACCTATTTCTATTCAGCCCGCTTTTTACCCAAAGAATTGTAATACCACTACCATCACCAATGAATTAAAACTCGTTAGGCATCGCACCTTACCTGTCCAGTTTGACACTTTTCCTTCTGGGCATGGAAGGCAATCATAACAACAAAATGGCTTCCCTTCCTTCTTGGTCTTGCTGTGACCTTTACGGCAGGGTTCATTACACAAAGAACGAGGCTGTACCTGTGTGCAATGGGAAGTCATGACTGCTTTAACTCTTAGCAAAACCTACTGAACAAATGGGTAAAGTACAATACTTGAATCTTGGGTTGAAGCTGCTATAGCCATATAACTTTATTTCTAATTAGACAGCCATGGGAAGTAATGTTCTCATGTCACTTTAAAAAAGTTCTTATTAACTAAATAAAAAAATCAAAGGAAAAGATAAAGCATCCACGAATGTATAATAGATGGGAAAAAAAAGAAAGAAAGAGGGCATATACTGTATTGACAAGCATAAATACTTAGAACAATCTAACAGCAGGCATTGTTTAGGGCAGGACTACTAAAACCATATTCATGATTCTAGTACAGGGGTCTCCAACTCCCAGGCCGCAGCCTACCACCAGGTTGCAGCCCATTCAGTGCTGGACCACAGAAGTGGTGGCCGAGTGTGCGTGCGCATGCAGCTCCATTTTCGCAAGCAGCAGGAATGTGCACCTGCCGCTCGCACAAATGGAGCTGTGGACTTGAACGCCAGCTGTTCACTCAGCACCATCCCTTCTCTCCCCCCCCCACCGGTCCACAAAGCTGAAAAGGTTGGAGACCGCTGTTCTAGTATATAGAAGTCACCCTTGTGATGTGCACCCATAGTAAAGAAGAACTTGGGAAACTCCCATTTCTAGATGTCCTAATCCTCAAAATTGAGAACCTACAAGCAAGTCACGTAGCACTGCAGAAACCTGACCAGACAGAGGTCCATCTACATAAAGACTCCAATCATCATCCCAGTCAGATGAGAAACATGATCAAAATGGTAGACAACCATGCCAGATGTTTCTCCATAGTTCTAGGTTGGTTCTCTCCTTGATTAGTTTCCACCCATTGCTTCTTGTCCTGCCTTCAGGTGCTTTGGAGAATAGGTTGACCCCCTCTTCTTTGTGGCAGCCCCTTAGAAATTGGAAACACTGCTATCATGTCACTCCTAGTCCTTCTTTTCATTAAACTATCATTTACCAGTATTGTTAAGTAGTGATTTTCGGAGTGAAAAGCAATTTTAAGATCTTTGCGGAAAGATTACATTGCTACTAGATATACATATATAATCTAAAATGGACACCCCGTGAAGTCCTCAAAAGTTGATCTCAGAATCCTTAGTCATTAAACTCTTTAGAATCTTTCAAGTCAATTTTGGTTATATAGTTATTTGGAATAAGCATCAACTAACTGACTTAACCTAACATGGGAATATGGTTACTTTACTATTTATATTCTGAACTTAGAGCAGAGAAAATAATGAGATAGATTGCAGGCTGTAGACAGAACATACCCAGTTAAACCTCTTTGGCCATCTGATGGCATCAACAGAAAGACTGAAAGCATTGTCTTTGGGAGCTCTGAGTTCAAATGTTCCCACTTTGACTCGATGTAATGTTAGGTTTGGGAATGTGATCCAATTGATAATATCAAATCCTGCTTCCAGGTTCCCATTTTGATCAAAAGAAATCATCTGCCCAACACTGTTGTTAAATGAGACTTTTCTGAGATAAGGGTGGAACTAAAATGAAAGTGGGGGGAAAAAAAGCAATAAAGCTATGCAAATGTAATACAAACAATATAACAGAAAGGGAGGCTATTTCATAGGATTGAATTAGTAATGCCTAACCAAACTATCAAAGGGACGCGGTGGCTCAGTGGCTAACTCGCTGAGCTTGTCGATCAGAAAGGTCGGCAGTTCGAAGGTTCGAATCCCTAGCGCCGCGTAAGGGAGTGAGCTCCCATTACTTGACCCAGCTTCTGCCAACCTAGCAGTTCAAAAGCACGTAAAAAATGCAAGTAGAAAAATAGGGACCACCTTTGGTGGGAAGGTAACAGCGTTCCGTGCGCCTTCGGCGTTTAGTCATACCGGCCACATGACCACGGAGACGTCTTCGGACAGCGCTGGCTCTTCGGCTTTGAAACGGAGATGAGCACCGCCCCCATAGATTCAGGAACGACTAGCACATATGTGCGAGGGGAACCTTTACCTTTACCCAAACTATCAATTTTCCTAATGAAAAATATACTTAACCAGGTCCTTATTATTAGTGCTTACAATATGTCAACAAGTTAAACATGAAGTCAAACCAAGCAAGGAGGAGTAAGAGTAAGAGTAAGAGGATGATGATGAGGAGGAGGAGGAGGAGGAAGAGGAGGAGGAGGAGGAGGAGGAGGAGGAAGATAAAAAGCATCAATACACCATAACTAACTTGAATTAAAAGAACTGAGCAAACCAAGATTCTTGTACCATATATCAGTGTTCCTAACTCTCTACTACAACTATAAAAATGAGCTCTGTTCCGATTATCTTTCTTGCAATTATTTAAACAGGAGCCATCCTAGGCATTTTGACGTAGTTATATATTAGCTGTGTCATTTATTTCATGTGGGGGGGGAATTCACTGGAGAAAGCAATTATACTTGGGAGAGTTAGAGGTAAAAGGAAACCCAGCCACCAAAGAACATGATGGCCAGACACTATCAAAGCTGACACCAACAAGACCATAGAAAAACTGAAAAAGTAGTTCAAGATCGGAAGATGTTGAAAAGCCTGGCCCATAGAATCACCAAGAGTTTGTCACAACTGAATGGATATCATCATCATCATCATCATCATATAATAGATAATAATGTTAACATTATAAAGTTCAGTCTATGTAGACAAGCATTCCTGAGAGAGGGAATCTAACATGACAATTTCCTTGTATTTGTGATTTGAAGACATTACCTGCCAAAGCACTGAATTCAGAACATTCTTTTGTCCTTCCTCTGATATAGTTCTGTGTTTGAGCATTGATGAGCTCATGGATTTCAATGCATGGGCCACAGCATAAACTGCATTGTAGATGCTATAGCTATGGGGAGTTATGCTCATGTCAAAAACAGACCTAGGAAGAGTCTCCAGTTTCTCCCCCCCACTGCAGAGATTCCAAACATTGTCCTCTAAGGTTGTTGGGAAGGAACAATCAAATGCCTGTCTCCAAAAGTCCTTAATAAAACCATCTCTGGTTTCCACATTAGGATTTCTCATCTGAAGAAAATTTTGGAAACCTATCACCTCCTTTGACTGGATTGCAAAGGCTAAGGAACCATGAAGGATATCTATATCCCAAGATCGTTGAAAGGGAACAGAAGTGAATTCTATCTGTGCCATCATCATCCAGATTTTACCTGTCTTCATTTGTTTGTCTTCAACTTCCAAAATTCTGGGAAACATTCTCAAAAAGATTGTAGTGTGAATTTCACCATGTAAAACCACAACACTGGCAATGCTATCACTTATCAAGACATATAGTTTGACCCATGATTCCATCATTTCATGAATGCCAGTTTTGAAATACACAGTTGGGAATGGTTCTATAAAGTCAAAGCAGATACCACTTTGAGAAAACTTGGGAAGTTCCTTCTGTATAAACCTGAGGCCATTGTCATCCTGTATAAAAATGACACCAATCCAGGTCCACCTGAAAAGCAAAAGCAGTTGAACCATTCCCATATACTGTTGGTTTCTATTAGGGAGCATCCATTGGAAGAAGGCTTGTTGGGATGGGTCATTAATCACAGGAGACGATCCATATCCAAGCTATTAAAAAAAAAAGCAAGACTAAGTAGGTAGGATTTGTGTAGGCAAACTTTTATTGTCTGAAGGTTGGATATCCATCTCGTATTTTGGGAAAGAATAGAAGAAGATAAAAAGTGATGGGAATAAGTTAAGGATGGAGCTTAACTTTTCTCTATCTTCCAAGAGTTAATGGAAGTTTGATCTTTTCATTTGTTTTTACTTCTTGTTGCAATAATCACTCATATGTTACAATAAAGATAAATCTCCACCAAAACAATAGCCCAAGAATGGGAAAAGAAAAAGAGAGGATGTGACCAAATTAGAACTGTAACAATGGACAGTACTCCTTTCAATCTGGACATGGAGAGGGTGCAACATCAATTGGTACATTTTAAATATGTAGACTACATCAATCAAGACCATTAAGATAATATGGAAAGTGGTGTAATCATCAACCAGAAAGTTGTTTCTGAATTCTTTAAGACAGGATTGGAATATGTTCCTCTAAGGAATTAAATCATACCCTGTCTGGTTGAAGTACCATAGCCATTAAAAAAAAAAATTGGAGGTCATATATTTATTTCAGTTATATGACTTGACAGAATGAGACAAGAGTATTGATAGCTGTAAAAGAAAAGAAAGCTAAGAATTAGCATATTGAATTGTTATATGTTACCCAAGGTATAGCCATGACATTATAATTATATCTATTTGGTCAATGAGCAGCAAAATTTAAAACAACAAAACAGTGAGGCAAATAGATACAATAATACACTAGCAACTAACAAAATAAATCACATACTAATATAACATTCACTCCCTTATCACTATATTAGTACATTTGTAACCCAAATAATCTAAATCTAAAAAAATTAATAGATATAAGTTAAAAACTATATTTCCCCCAATGATTTAGTAAATAAGATTCATCAAGCCAAAAATAATAGTTAAAAAAAAGTTTTGTCTTCCTTTCATTTTGGCATCAAAACATCTAGCTACTTGCACACATAATGAATGGTTTTTAGATCCTGAAGGAAAAGGTTCATGTAAAATTTATCTGGACTACCAGATAATTTATCTATTAGGGCTAAAATGTAGATTGACCTAATGTCCCTATAAAAATTACCTCATAATATGTGTGAGACAGTTTCAACTTCCTCATCACCACATTGGCAGACACACTCATCTATAAGGATTTTATTATACCTGCCTTCAAGAAGTGCAGATTGAAGAATGTTGAATTTAGGTTTAAAGAATGTGATTCTTTAAAATTACAAAAAAAAAAAAAAAAAGCTGTTAAGACTTTGAAAAATGTGCAGAGAAGAGCAACTAAGCTGAGGGGCTGCCACAAAGAAGAGGGGGGTCAACTTATTTTCCAAAGCACCAGAAGGCAAGACAAGAAACAATGGATGGAAACTAATCAAGGAGAGAAGCAACTTGGAATTAAGGAGAAATTTCCTGACAGTTAGAACAATTAATCAGTGGAACCACTTGCCTTCAGACATTGTAGATGCTTCATCACTGGAGGTTTTTAAGAAGAGACTGGCAACCACCTATCAGAAATGGTATAGGGCAGTGATGGTGAACCTTTTCGGCACCGAGTGCCGAAAAGGGAGTGCGCGCAGCACCGAGTGCCGAAAAGGGAGCACTTCGCGTACAAAGCGCACACGCTCGTCTGGGCCGCAACCAGGAAGAGGAGCTGCCCGGGGGCATGAGCGTGCTGGAAAATGAACTTCCGGTTTCCAGCACGTGTTGTGACCCAGCACGGCAAGCCCCCAGGAAATGACACACACACACTGTTTGCAAAAACAAAGAAGACTTTACCACTAATAATGCAGATTAGTAGTAAGTTTGTTACAGGTTTTTCAACATAGTTCTTGTTGAAAACCACAGAACACTTTGGCCAGGATTNCTCCTACAGAGCCACTCTTGCCGGCTAGCTGCCCTGCGTGCCCTAGCATCAATCAGAGGTTCCTCCTCTCCACTTGAGTCACTCAACTCCTGCTGGGGAGGTGCAGAAGGCCCTGGTTGATTATCGTCCTCTGGCCCTGCGTCTTCCTTGGTCTCGGACTCAGGTGCCGGAGATACAGGATGATATTGCCACCCCATGGTCGGTTCTTGGTCTTCCAGATCCATGAGCAGCTGCGCGGGACTCGGGCAAGCCACAACAGCACGTGCATGCGCGCCGGCCAGCAAGTCTTCTGGTTACTGCCGCGCGTGCGCACGTGCCAATCAGCTGGCCAGCGCGCATGCTCATGCCGGAAAACGAAGACCAGCTCTTCCAGTTTCCGGCACTGCCGCACGCACAAAGGCCAGCTGATCGTCACGTGCGTATGTGCGCCAGAAACCCAGAAGAGGAACGGGTGATGCCATGCATGCCAGGCGACATGGCTCCGCGTGCCACTTCGGACACGTGGGCCATAGATTCGCCATCACGGGTATAGGGTCTCCTGCTTGAGTAAGGGGTTGGACTAGGTCCTCCAAGGTCTTTCCAGCTCTATTGTGATTGATTGATTCTCAGCTTAGGAAAAGTTCAATCTAGCAAATAACTTGCTGTGTTTTATCATATTGGGGGAGCTTGTTAACTTTGATCTGGAACTCCATATTCCTTATTTTTGAGTTCAGGAAGCCCTTGACTTATACCATTTTATTTAGTGACCATTTGAAGTTATAATGGCACTGAAAAAAGTGACTTATGACCATTTTTCACAATTGCAACCATTGCAGCATCCCCATGGTTACATGATCAAAATTCAGATGCTTGGCAACCTGACTCATATTTATGACGGTCGCAGTGCCCTGGGATCACGTGATCGCTTTTTGCAGCCTTCTAGCAAGCAAAATCAATGGGGAAGCCGGATTCACTTAACAACCGTGTTACTAATTTAACAACTGTGGTCATTCACTTAATAACTGTGGCAGGAAAGGTCATAAAATGGGGAAAAATTCACTTAACAACTTTTGCTTAGCAGAAGAAATTTTGGGTTCAGTTGTGGTCATAAATCGAGGAGTACCGGTAATTATTTGCTTAACTTGATTGTAACCAAGGTACACCCACACAAGTGCCATCCTTCGCGAGCTGCATTGGTTGCCGATTGCGCTCCGGTCACAATTCAAGGTGTTGGTTGTTACCTTTAAAGCCCTACATGGCTCAGGACCAGTTTATCTGCGTGACCGCCTTATGCCACATTCCTCCCATCGACCAGTGAGGTCGCACAGGGTTGGCCTTCTTCAGGTCCCGTTGGCCAGACAGTGCCGGCTGGCGGGACCGCGGGGGAGGGCCTTCTCTGTAGCCGCTCCGACTCTGTGGAACCAACTTCCCCCCGAGATCCGTACTACCCCCACCTTACTGGCCTTCCGTAAAG
>QLTV01002262.1:467756-482456 GCA_003457575.1 Thermophis baileyi | reverse complement strand
GGCCAGACAGTGCCGGCTGGCGGGACCGCGGGGGAGGGCCTTCTCTGTAGCCGCTCCGACTCTGTGGAACCGACTTCCCCCCGGGATCCGTACTACCCCCACCTTACTGGCCTTCCATAAAGCCGTTAAGACCTGGCTTTTCCGGCAGGCCTGGGGCCAATAGTTGTTCTGATTGGCCCATGCATGGTTGTGTGAATGTTTTATTTTAAATATAGTTGGGGGTTTTTTTTCCCCTTTCTTTTTTAAATTGTTTTTATATGTTTTATTTTTTATGATGTAAGCCGCCCAGAGTCCTTCGGGAGTTGGGCGGCATATAAATTTTATAAAATAAATAAATAAATAAATAAACCTAAAAATATTGAGAATAGCAAAGAGGCCGTAAAAAGCCAGTTTATAGTCTACCACTTATTTACAGGAGAAGGCAAAGTTATCTACTAAAGGAGTCAGACCAATTAGGAAAAATGGTATTTTAAGCCAATAAATTATTATACCAGGCCATAACCTGAATTGTCTGCATTGTTGTCGCACATCAGAAATTTGCTTGCCTTGTTTCCTATAGCTCCTTCTGCAACATTCCTGTTCATGTCCTGTACAGAATTTGAGCCAGGGGTGAAATGCTCCTGGTTCGGTTGGTTGCCGTAGAGCCGGTCACCAAGATAGCGCGAGGCGCCACCCACCCACCCGGACGCTGCCCGGATGCCGCCATTTGGGTTCTTTTACCCTCTGTGAATGCACAGAACGCTTTGCGCATGTGCAGAGGGTAAAAGAACCCAAATGGCGGCGTCCGGGTGGGTGGGTGGCGCCTCGTGCTACCTTGGCGACCGGCTCTACGGCGACCGACAGGTACGAGCGAACCGGGAGCATTTCACCCCTGATTTGAGCCAATGTTTTAGCTTCAAAAAGTTTTAAAGCCATGGGAACTAATTGTCTTCTGCCAATGCAAAACAAATGTTTGATGGCCTTCATTGATCTAAGAGCTGTTACACTTGGTCAAATATTCCATTCCATTCCATTCCATTCCATTCCATTCCATTCCATTCCATTCCATTCCATTCCATTCCAACCTATCCTATCCTATCCTATCCTATCCTATCCTATCCTATCCTATCCTATCCTATCCTATCCTATCCTATCCTATCCTATCCTATCCTATCCTATCCTATCCTATCCTATCCACCCTACACCCTAGCTTATCCTAGCCTTAACCTATCATATGCTAATTTTAATTCTATTATGCATTCCATGTACCTTTCAAGTGGAAAACTACCCCAAGGTATTTAAATGTGCTGACCTGTTCTAATTTATACCCTTCTACTCTCCAGGGATATTGCTTAACTCTCTTAGGGAAAACCCAAATTTTTTAATTATCAAAATTGAAAATCAAATGTTTTTATCTGCAGCACATGAAGTACATATTGCTATGATCGCTCTTTTCAAACCAACCGAGGTTTATGAAATTATAGCATCAGTAGCATCGGCATATAGAAGTATTGGGATTTTGTACTGTGCTAAATTGGGTGCATGAATACCCATGTTTTAGAAATAGAAATAACAGAGTTGGAAGGGACCTTGGAGGTCTTCTAGTCCAACCCCCTGCTTAGGCAGGAAACCCTACACCACTTCAGACAAATGGTTATCCAACATCTTCTTAAAACATCCAGTATTGGAGCACCCACAACTTCTGGAGGCAAGTTGTTCCACTGATTAATTGTTCTGTCAGGAAATTTCTCCTTAGTTCTAAGTTGCTTCTCTCCTTGATTAGTTTCCACCCATTGCTTCTTGTCCTATCCTCAGATGCTTTGGAGAATAGCTTGACTCCCTCTTCTTTGTGGCAGCCCCTGAGCTATTGGAACACTGCTATCATGTCACCCCTAGTCCTTCTTTTAATTAAACTAGACATACCCAGTTCCTGCAACCATTCTTCATATGTTTTAGCCTCCAGTCCTCTAATCATCTTTGTGGCTCTTTGCACTCTTTCTAGAGTCTCAACATCCTTTTTACATCGTGGTGACCAAAACTGAATGTTTTGTAAATGGTCTACCAATTTGTAAATTTGTAAATGGTCTACCAATGAATTAATATAGAGATTGAAAAGGGAGGGAGCAAAAACGCATCCTTGTGGCACTCCTTTCTCCACGTTTACTGTGCCAGAAAGGGTCCAATGTGGATTACATGCAACAAACAAGCAGGGATTTGATAGCAAACCTGCTATCATGCCCACAAACCTGCAGATTTGACTCCCCTCTGGTGGAGGCTTTGAAATAGCATTCCAGCCAACTCCCTGAGCCTTCACTTCCTATTGACAAGTGGAGGCCTTGGAACTCCTGCCTGCTCCAATCTTCTGCCTGCTCCAATCTATGCACCTTTCACGAGGCAAATAGCAATAGCACTTAGACTTATATACCGCTTCATAGTGCTTTTACAGCCCTCTCTAAGCGGTTTACAGAGTTAGCATATTGCCCCCAACAATCTGGGTCCTCATTTTACCCACCTCAGAAGGATGGAAGGCTGAGTCAACCTTGAGCCGGTGAGATTTGAACCGCCGAACTGCAGCTAGCAGTCAGCTGAACTATCCTGCAGTGCTGCACTCTAACCACTGCGTCACCTATATGTCCCAGGATAATGTTGCAAGATCCAATCTGGGTTGGTCACCAGGACCAGAGGTTTAGTCTTCTGAGATTCTGGACTCATTCTGGAGCCCATCTTCAGGGAACTTCTTTCTAGCAGAATGCATCTACATCCCTGAGGATGGGCTACAGCACAACTCCGAAAGCTCAGAAGACTAAACCTCTGGTCCTGATGAATGACTCAGTTTGGATCTATGCCCCCTTCCTCAGAACTCCAGGATGGGATGCTATGAAATGCTAATTCAAAATTTTAAGAGTCTGGGTCAGGATTCATGTTTAATGCACAGAATAAGCATCCCCTTTACGATGACGCCACCTTCTTTGTCCCAAATTAATAAAAATTCTTACTGAACAAAACAAGTGAGCCCCATCTGGCTTTTAAAATCTGACACTCTGGGTGTCTACCTTACCTGTGGTAACTTGTAGATGCTCAGAATGGTTGCCATGAAAAGACATGCTTTGGAGTCGGGTCCTCCAATCACAGCCACAGTAGTACTTTTGGCATCGCATTTATAGTTTGGAATGAACTTGCCCCATGTGGAGAGGAGCTCCAGTGAAGCAAGATAAGTTAAGCTTCCAGTGAAGTAGGCATTATAAATGTTGAAACCCAGGGAGATGTTATGCAACATCTGGATATTCTCATTGATCTCCTTCACAGCAAAGACAAAAGCCAAGATGTGCTGGTAGGTCTGAGTTAAAAATCTGTAATGAGATTTACCTGCACCATTGAAGTCTCTCTACTTAAGAAGTTTAAGGCTTGCAAAATTCCCACTCCTTCAATATATAGATATTGTCTTTTGTAATATGACAGAATTATAAGATATCTGGGCAACTTCATGATGAAACTTAGGTGCAAGTTCTCAACTATTTTCAACTGAAAAGATGGGTTCCACCAAAACTCACCTTGTTTTGGCAGACCACTGGACTTTCTAAAGCACCATACCAAAACCTACCATTAAACCATTTTCATAAAAATCCATACATGTCAGTGAGGTGCTTTTAAGTCTCCAGCTAACTATATTTATCTAGATGTTGATTAAAAAAAATGCATGTCAGTGTTAACTTTCATTTTTAACAAGAGTACATCTTGTTGTATGTGAGAGAAAATAAGAAGTAACCTTGGGTATCAATGGAAAGAGTTCTACCAACTGCATATCTTAGCAGGAAATAGGGTTTAGCCATGGACTGTATGCCCTACTCCTAGAGATAGGATTTCCATTAGTTGAACATCCTCATTTTGAAATTTGAGTACCCCATTATTCCAGCCATCTTTCAAGAATGCAGCTTGCTTGCAAATTCATCTTCTGCCACACCCTACATTCAAATTGGGGCCTTTGAACTATGGTGCTGGAGAAGACTCCTGCGAGTCCCTTGGACTGCAAGGCGATCAAACCGGTCAGTCCTAGAGGAGATCAACCCTGACTGCTCTTTAGAAGGCCAGATCCTGAAGATGAAACTCAAATACTTTGGCCACCAAATGAGAAGGAAGGACTCACTGGAGAAGAGCCTAATGCTGGGAAAGATTGAGGGCAAAAGAAGAAGGGGAAGACAGAGAAGGAGGTGGCTGGCTGGAGTCACTGAAGCAGTTGGCGTGAGCTTAAATGGACTCCGGGGGATGGTAGAGGACAGGAAGGCCTGGAGGAATGTTGTCCATGGGGTCGCGATGGGTCGGACACGACTTCGCAACTAACAACAACATTCAAATCCCATCCTGATATTGTTCAGGATTATTTTACTGATTTATATTTTTAATAGATTTCAGTTGTCTTTCAAATTCATAGTTCTTAATGAAAGATGGAATGTTTTTGTAATGGAAATCTTATATGTTATGATTGTATTTTATGATTTATAATTTACCACTTGGTTGTTTGTATGTATACTAAGAGCTTATGCACCGGAGACAAATTCCTTGTGTGTCCAATCAAGAATATAATCAAGAATATTCCAAATAAGTTAGTATCAATCTTCCTTGAATGTTCAGGAAAATGAAAAGGAACAATTCTCTTAAAATGTATTGCAAGTTAGAGAAGTATAATGAGAATAATAGTAATAGGTCACAAAGAAATGGGGAGGGTGGAATAAGCCTCAGTAATGTCCAACCATAGAAAATTTAACTGATCATCTTTTCTGGGAACATAATGTAAAGTGATGTGTTATGTGTTCACTTTTGCCTGGAGTTTCTTTCAGCGAAAGAATATTTTAGCTCATTGAAGCTTAAAGGATAGTATGTCCCTTAGTTTTTAATTTGATTGAAAAGTCATGGATACAAATCTAAGAAAACACTTATCACCTGAAACTGTTCGATTAAGATACCAATTGCTTACATGAGATCATCAAGGACTTCAGAAGAAGGATGCCTTTCAAAGTTGAGAGGATTGGAAAACATGAAGCTTTGTGAACTAATGCCAGCTATGATAACATCCCCCGACAGATAATATTTATGGTTGATATTCCGTGGGTCACTGTTCATGCATTTAGCAACTGGAACATCACATGATGTCCAAGGAAGCAGTATGAGAATCCAGAGAATAAAGTTCATGATCTTGCATTTACATCTTCTTCTTAACATCACCTGCATTTTTCCAGTCATTCAAGTGTTGGCATCCTTGCATGGCCAGCAAGGTCAGCTTCATTAATAAGTTCAGAGCTCCCAATTGCTTTAAAATCCTTTAAACCAAATGTTAAAGCATAGATTAAGAAGAATCATCAATCTTGATTTTGTTTTGCTAGTCGCTACCAGAAAATCCCTTGCCATTTGGAGGAGTTTTCCAAGTAATCAGCATCAATTGGATAATTATGGAGAATTTAAACATCTGCTTATCATTTGAAGTTTTTTTCATGTAGCAGAAGAAAATTATTTTCCAACCTATCCCAAAGGTTGGTTGGTTTCAAGAGGCAACTGTACTGTCTGGTTTTTCTTTGAAGACGTTTCCCTTCTCATCCAAGAAGCTTCTTCAGCTCAGCCCAAGAGCTGAAGAAGCTTCTTGGATGAGAAGCGAAATGTCTTCAAAGAGAAACCAGAAAGTCCAGTTGCCTCTTGAAAAAGCACCTTGGGGACAACCATGACCTGGATGACTGAGAATCTCCATAGATATTGCCAACCTATCGTTTCAACAAAACTTTGCTCTTTTTCTAAAAAGTTTCAAAAGAATGCAACATTCTAAAATAAGAGTTAAGATTATTTAGCAGGAGTATTTCCAGGTGGGGTCAAAGCAGGCTAGATGAAAAAAAAAATGTTGCCAGGAAGCTCAAACCCTTTTGGGGCTTGTTTTGAGGTATCATGTTTGCTATTCATATATTTATTTCAGTTGAGTTTGTGGGGTTCCAATGCAGATTTGAGTCACTAACCTTCAGAATTTTTCTATATTTTTTAATCATTGCTAAAGTATGATAATTCACTGATATTTTTACATGAATTCATCCACCCTTATATCAGGAATATCAATTAACTATTAATTATTAAATAATAATATTAAATAATAATATAAATATTAATTAGTAAATAATAATATTTATTAATATTACTAATTATTAATATCAATTAATATCAATTAATTAATTAATTAGATAACATTGGGTGCCCATGACAGACCTGTTTTCCTATTGACCTTTCTTTCAACACTTTGAGTGGGACAAAGTAACATCACAACCCCACCCTGAATGGTGATAATAATAATGAGCCTTGGTGGGATGAGCCTTGTTGGCACAGTGGTTAGAGTGCAGTACTGCAGGCTACTTCTGCTGACTGACGGCTGCCTGCAATTTGGCAGTTCAAATCCCACCAGGCTCAAGGTTGACTCAGCCTTCCATCCTTCCGAGGTGGGTCAAATGAAAACCCAAATTGTTGAGGGCAATATGCTGACTCTGTAAACCGCTTAGAGAGGGCTGTAAAGCTCTGTGAAGCGGTATATAAGTCTAAGTGCTATTGCTATGAGCCGCAGTGGCGCAGTGGTTAAAGTGCAGTACTGCAGGCTACTTCTGCTGACTGCCGGCTGCCTGCAATCTGGCAGTTCAAATCCCACCAGGCTCAAGGTTGACTCAGCCTTCCATCCTTCCAAGGTGGGTCAAATGAAAACCCAAATTGTTGGGGGCAATAGGCTGACTCTGTAAAACCGCTTAGAGAGGGATATAAAGCACTGTAAAGCGGTATATAAGTCTAAGTGCTATTGCTAATAATATTGTTGTGGTCTTAGGTATCCTGAGGGTGCTTCAGTTCAAAGGGGACTTTAATGTACCTTATATTGATCTACACAGAAGGCAATTTCTGACCATTGTTGTTGTAAGCCAAAGTTATGTTCTACAAGGTGGGTGGCCATATATACCCTTTAAATAAAATAAACAAATGTACACACACACACACACACACACACACACACACACACACAAACACACACACACACACACCATGTGTGTTTATAATGTTCTAATATAATGTTTACTTTAGAAGCCAACATATATGGTCCATATATAAGAGCCGAGGTGGCGCAGTGGTTAGAGTGCAGTACTGCCGGCTACTTCAGCTGATTGCTAGCTGCAGTTCGGCAGTTCAAATCACACTGGCTCAAGGTTGACTCAGCCTTCCATCCTTCCCAGGTGGGTAAAATGAGGACCCAGATTGTTGGGGGCAATATGCTGACTCTGTGAACCGCTTAGAGAGGGCTGTAAAGCACTGTAAAGCGGTATATAAGTCTAAGTGCTATTGCTATTGCTATATCCCACTAATAAGTTATATCCATTATAATGACGGATTCAAGATACATACTTAGAACATAGAACATAAAATCATAGGGTTGCAAAGGACCTTGGAGGTCTTCTAGTCCAAACCCCTGTCCATGGCAGGAGATCCTGTACCATTCCAGACTTTCTTTGGGTTTGATGGGATGGAATGGATATATGTAATCCTAAAAAGAGTAACAGAACAGAGTAATAGAGTTGAAGGGTCACTTAAATGTCATTTTGGATGACTTTAGTGCCCTCTCACAAGTTTTGCACTGTGAATCTTCAGGGACAGTCTCCAACAAGTCTGTAGGTGTGTCTCCTTTTTGAATAGCAAAACATCTTTTAGTAGCGTACTTTGATCTTCTGTCATGGTCTTTAGTCGGTCTTTGGGAGGAGAAGTAGAAGTTACTGTTGTCAGATTGATAATCAACTTTGTGTAATTATGAATTATTTGCAATACTGTAGAACAGGGGTGTCAAACTCACGTCACGGCAGCATCACATGATGTATTGGGACTTCCCCCCCTTCACTAAACTGGGCATGGGCGTGGCCAGAGCATGACACATCCGGCACTTGGCCGGGAGTTTGACAGCCCTGCTCTAGAAGAAAACATCTTGACTGCATTTTTCAATAGGTTTTTTTCCCCTTTTTCCTTTAATATACCAAGACACTAAGGGTATTTTAGGGTAATTCTATTTAGGATATATACTTTGTAATGTACCAGTTGTGCTCCTTCCAGAGGTGGGTTCTTCCCGGTTCGGACCGGTTCTCCCGAACCGGTAGTGACCCGCTGGTGATGTCATGATGATGTCACCGATCCGGTTTGGTCAGTGCTGGTCCGTGGGTGCCACCATCTTTTTTTTGAATATTTTTTTTTGAATATTTTTTTTATTTATTTTTTCTTCTGCGCATGCACAGAAGCCGAGTTTCCGGCACTGCGCATGCGTCGCCATCTTGTTTTTGGCATTTTATTTCTTTTTTATTTTTTTGCACTGCACATGCCCACGAGGTGCGGCCACGCGGTGCGGGAGGAAGCAAACCGGCAGCGAGGTAAGTTAGAACCCACCCCTGGCTCCTTCCTTGAAATTTTTGAAAGATTGAGGACCCTTCAGGCAGTCATTCATGCCCTGGATGACACATGGTTTGACTACTGCTGTGCACTCTATATGGGGCTACCCTTGAAGATCTTTACTTTAACTGGTCCAAATGCAGTAGTACAAGCAATGATGAACATGCCCCCCCCACATACTCATATGACACATCTACTTCATGAGTTGCACTAGCTGTTAGTTTTCTTCATTATGTGATTCAAGGTCCTGATTTCTACTTATAGAGCCCTACATGGCATGGGGCCTGGTTATTTGAGGGATTGCTTGTTTCCCATAGCATTTGTCCAGCCAGTTCCTTCAATAAAACAATGACATTTTGGGACCATGATTTATTTCCACTAGGGTTTTTTAATCTGTGCCATTTTTGGTGTGTGTGTGTGTGTGTGTGTGTGTGTGTGTGTGTGTGTGTGTGTTCTTGTTTGTAATCTACATAGGGACACTGGAAGTCAGGCAGCATATAAATTTAATTACATATACATGCACATGCATGCACACACAGATACCCACATATCAGTGGTGTCCTCAGAACTGGATTGGGTCAGAATATCAATAAAGCAGTATGGGATCAAAACCTCCCATATATATCCCAAAGAGTTGGCCTTCAGGCCTTTTAATTTTTGAGAAAATGTAATTTAATATGGGGGCAGGATTAAAAAAGTTGAGAATGCAGCTTTGCAATTGAATGCCCAACTATTTTTTAAAAAAATATTTGACAACTATAGAATGGACCTAAATATGAGTTCCCTTTGGACTTCCCTGCTTAATATTCTTTCAATTGTTTCAGAGGAAATTGAAGATAAAACCAGGAAAAGTGGACTGAGGTAAGGAGCTAACCTATATTGATCTGTAGGTCAATGGCAATCCTTCCTCTTCAGAAGCAGCTCTAAGAAATCTTAGAACTACGTCGCCTTCGGCATGACCTAAGCGTAGTTCATAAAATTATCTGCTACAACTTCCTACCTGTCAACGACTACTTCAGCTTCAACCACAACTCTTCACTGATAGCCAAATGTAAATATCCCCCAAAGCCTCAGCTGTTGACCAATTTGGGAACAGCATTAATGAAATGGAAGTCATTATGTTTCCTCCTATTGTCAGGGATCAATGGGGGCAAAGCACGTCCCCAGCTGTTTCTGTATGCATAATTTCTATCAGGCAATATAACAGTTCATTTAGCATGTTGGTGCCAGATAGCGATGAGAAGACACTTTTTACAAGAGCTCTGAGGATATTTTCAGTACCACGGAGAGTACCCATAGCTTGATCTACGTACTTGACTAAACAAACAAACAAACAAACAAACAAACAAACAAACATTACAGAAATGTTCCATTTTTAAAGCTGTAGTGTGTGCAAGAATTTTGGACTTGATCTGAATACGAGTGTAGCGTTTTGGGTGACATTCAGACCTGAGTTTCAAAAAAATTGTCCCCCATAGGAAATTCTCACTCATAGGGCCCCCTAAGAGTCCCCCCCCGATTCTTGTTGGGTTTGGTCATTTCAGTTGATTCCTCCACCCTCCACAGTGTTCTTCTCATTTTGTTGGCCTCGATCTTTCCCCAGGTGGGGGAATTCCTTGATGGGTGCAAATAATTGGCTGATGAACCCCACTTGAACTGTAATTAAAGTCAGGTTGGCCAAACAAGTATATAGTGGGATAAGGAGTGTTGGAAATGAACCAACAACTGGATCAGTTTGAAACAAAGAGATTTTATTTTTAAAGAGAAATTATAATAATAGCAGTTTGCAAAGTGCGATGGATCTTTTAGCCTGACCTTAAATTGAGGTTTGAGCCAAAAGCCACACTTCAAATTTCAAAAGCATTACATTTTATAGTCCCTACCTCGACGCCCCCATGCCCCTCCTACATCAGATACAGACACTGATCACAGCTAATCCGTAACGCCTTAGAGACAACAACATCTCTGACATGTTCATCCACCCCTCCCCATTATTTCCCATAATGTATTTTGCAAGCATAGCTCTTCCTTATCTCTATTGCCTTGGCATTAAGGAATGTTCTTTTAGCCTGGCCTCTTTCTAACAGTATTCAAACAAAACAATATCTGTTCCTAGCACCACAATGTTACATATTTCAGCATGTATTTCCTCCAACTATCTTAAAGCAAAATAATGTTTAACAAGTTCAACAGAGTAACAGAGCTGGAAGGGACCCTGCAGGTCATCCAGTCCAACCCCCTGCCCAAGCAGAATTAAATCTTCTACATTTATATAAATTTCTATATACGATTTTATTTTTGAATTTTCTTATATCCTACAGGAGGGAAATCTTCTGAATTTTCTCTCTGATATTCTTAAGCTGCTTCTCTTCTTTTCCTCTGGCAGAACAGATTGGTCCATTCCACTTTCTTGGGAATATTGCAACAAATGGTTGACTTTTGTCTTCCTCTGAAATATTTTACACGTCCAAGTCTGAGAGAGAAAGAAGGTCTAAGGCCATCCTGCTGGCTTCCATGCTGAAATAAAAACAATGAACTAGCTTTTCTCATTCTAGTGATGCGATTGTTCTGACCCGGCCTCCTCGCTGTCCCGCTCTGCTGCCAGCTGCACAGGCCGCTGGCGGACCACAACAGCGATGCCCTAGAAGTGAAGATGCTCACCTCAGACTCAGGAGTTTGAAAGTTCAATCCTAGGCAGTGACAGATGTTTCTGTATCAGGGCACAAGGTGAACATATCTGTAGTGCACATACTTTTGGAAATGCAGATATATACAGCCACATTGGGATAGGGGCAGAGGTGGGCTGCTGCCGGTTTGGACTGGTTCAGACGAACCGGTAGTTCCGACCTGCTGCTGGGCGGGCCCGCCTACCCGCCCCGGCACTATCCTATCCTATATAATAACCGTGTGTTTGATGCTGCGTCCATGTGCAGAAGGCATGTGCGCGAGTGAAGCGAGTGTGGCTGCACACGTGCTCACATTTTCAGTTCTGGGCGAACCAGTTGTTACATTATGTGATGCCCACCTCTGGGTAGGGGACTCTTATTCAAATTAATCAATCCAAAATCCACAGGTCTTCAGGCATATAGATGGCTCAGGGTCTATATTTCTGCAGCCAGAAAAGAGTTTCCAAACTGTCACCTGTTAGACATATTCACAATCTAAGCAAGCTTGAACTTCTTTTGTATTTTGATGGTCTTGGACTTCTGCACCCACTGAAAAAATGAATCACTCAGGCCAGTAGTGGGTTCTAACTTACCTCGTTGCCGGTTTGCTTCCTCCCGTGCTGCGTGGGCGTGCCTCTCGCGTGCATGCACAGTTCCAAAAAATACATTTTTTTTAAAAAAAGGTGAAAACAAGATGGTGATGCATGCACAATGCTGGAAACTCAGCTACTGCACATGCGCAGAAGAAAAAAAAATAACCCCCCCCCAAAAAAAAATTTCAAAAAAAAATATTCCCCCCCAAAAGATGGCGGCACCGACCGAACTGGCTCTGTGACATCACTGTGACATCACCAGCGGGTCACTACCGGTTCAGGAGAACCAGTCCAAACCAGGAGGAACCCACCTCTGACTCAGACTAGCCTTTTCCTTTTGGTTTACTAGAATATTTCCTGTTTACACTTTTCAAAATTTTCTTCAGGAACCATTATTGCTAAGTACTGGGACTCACTGAATCTTATAGCTTCAGGGAGCAGGGTAGTTCAATGTTTAAAGCTGTCAAAATCAGGAAGTTTGTCCATATGTTGTGATAGACATTATTTCTATAATGCTTTAATTATAACAAATTTAATTATAATTATAGCATGGTAGAATGGAAAGACATAGAAAATTATACATTTTATTATTACACTAATACACAAAGATTTCATTTTCAAAAGCACTTAAGGCACATTTTATTGCTGGCAACAGTCACTGACCTAAATCCCATTGTGTACAACAAGACTGATTTCTTTAACTCAGTTTACGATGGTTTTTTGCATGAGTTGTTGCCTGTTATTCAGCTCAGGCCTTATCAAGATGATGTAAACTTTGGGGGAGAAAATGAGAACCAATAATCCAGCACCTGAGGCTAAGATAGAGAAGATCTCCACAGCCACCATGTATTTCCCTTTGGTGCTCTGGTAGGCTGGGACAAAAGAGATCCAGACGCTGCAAAAGAGAAGCATACTGAGGGTGATAAATTTGGCTTCATTGAAACTGTCTGGGAGTTTCCTCCCAAGGAAAGCCACTGTAAAGCTGATCATGGCCAAGAGGCCAATGAAACCCAGGACGCAATAAAACATGACAGTGGAGCCTTCATTGCATTCCAGGACCATTTCTGTAGGCAGAGAGTGCATGTCAAGATTTGGGAAGGGAGCAGAGCTTGCCAGCCACACAGTACAGAGAGTGGCTTGAATGAAAGAGCAGGAAAGCACTATAAAAAGTGCCAACCTTTTCCCCACCCATGACCTCATCTGAGAGCCTGGCCTGGTGGCCATGAAAGCTAGGACCACAGTGAGGGTTTTGGCCACCACACAAGAAACCGCCACAGAGAAGATGATGCCAAAAGCAGTTTGGCGAAGGAGACAGGTTGCTGTCTGAGGCCGACCAATTAAAAGCAAAGGGCAGAGAAAGGAAAGTAGAAGGGAGACCAGGAGGGTGTAGCTGAGGCCTCGGTTGTTGGCCTTGACGATGGGAGTGTCCTTGTGCTGAACGAAGACTGCAAGGACCAGAGCTGTAATGGAGGAAAATAAAAGTGCAAAAATGGCCAAGGTGATCCCCAAAGGCTCATGGAAAGATAGGAAGCTGATCTCTCTTGGGATGCACTGATCCTGAGCTTTGCTGGGATAGTGATCCTCTGGACACTGGTAACAAGATTCCAAGTCTGAAAAGGTAAAACCAAATATCTTTATTTAGACTGTGGTGTGTCTAACCAAGATAGAAAGAACAGCTCAGTGCATAATCTGAGCTCCAAAGAAAATTGCATGATTCTCTTTTATTTTCCTATTTTTTTATCAAACATTTTTATTAGGTTATTAAGTATTATACCCCTTTATGGATTACTGCCTTGTCGTGGCGAAGGGGCTTGCGTAGCTCAATGAAGCTATGAGCTATGCCATGCAGGGCCACCCAAGATGGACAAGTCATAGCAGAGAGCTCTGACAAAACGTGATCCACTGGAGAAGGAAATGGCAACCCATTCCAGTATCTTTGCCATGAAAACCCCATGGACAGTAACAAAAGGCAAAAAGATATGATGCTGGAAGATGAGTCCCTCAGGTCGGAAGGTGTCCAATATGTTACTGGGGAAGAGCAGAGGGCTAGTAATAGTAGTGCCAGAAAGAATGAAGCGACTGGGTCAAAGCCGAAAGGACACTCAGCTGTGGATGTCCATTCAATAAAAGAATAGGCAAAGCAATACTGGGATATAATCCCCAAAATGACAGAATGATCTCAGTTCGAATCCAAGGCAAACCATTCAACATCACAGTAGTCCAACCACTACTATGCCCCAACCACTGGTGCTGAAGAGGATGAAGTTGAGTAGTTCTATAAAGCCCTACTACACCTTATAGAATTAACACCAAAAAATGATGTCCTTTTCATCATGGGGGATTGGAATGCTAAAGTAGGAAGCCAAAAGATAACTGGAATAACAGGCAAGTTTGGCCTTGGAGTTCAAAATGAAGCAAGGCACAGGCTGGTAGAATTTTGTCAAGAGAATACGATGGTCATAGCAAACACTCTTTTCCAACAACCCAAGAGATGACTCTACACATGGACATCACCAGACGGTCAACACAGAAGTCAGATTGACTATGTGTTCTGCAGCCGAAGATGGAGAAGCTCTATACATTCAGTAAAAACAAGACTAGAAGTTGACTGTGGCTCAGCTTCTTGTCGCAAAATTTAGGCTTAAATTGAAGAAAGTAGGGAAAAGCACTAGGCCACTCAGGTATGAACTAAATCATATCCCTGATGAATATACAGTGGAGGTGACAAATAGATTTAAGGAATTAGATCTGATAGACAGAGTGCCTGAAGAACTATGGACGGTGGTTCGCAACATTGTACAAGAGGTAGCAACTAAAACCATCCCAAAGAAAAAGAAATGCAAGAAAGCAAAATGGTTGTCTGAGGAAGCTTTACAAATAGCTGAGGAAAGAAGGGACGCAAAAGGCAAGGGAGAAAGAGAAAGATACACCCAATTGAATGCAGAATTCCAGAGAATAGCTAGAAGAGATACTGTAAGAATGCCTTCTTAAATGAACAGTGCAAAGAAGAAAACAATAGAATAGGG
>QLTV01002262.1:451636-466385 GCA_003457575.1 Thermophis baileyi | reverse complement strand
CAACAGTGTGTATAGTCAAGGTTTTCCCAGTTGCAATGTATGGCCGTGAAAGTTGGAACATAAGGAAGGCTGAGCACCAAAGAATTGAGGACTTTGAACTATGGTGCTGGAGAAGACTCCTGCGAGTCCCTTGGACTGCAAGGCATTCAAACCGGTCAGTCCTAGAGGAGATCAACCCTGACTGCTCTTTAGAAGATGAAACTCAAATACTTTGGCCACCTAATGAGAAGGAAGGACTCACTGGAGAAGAGCCTAATGCTGGGAAAGATTGAGGGCAAAAGAAGAAGGGGACAACAGAGAATGAGGTGGCTGGATGGAGTCACTGAAACAGTAGGTGTGAGCTTAAATGGACTCCAGAGGATGGTAGAGGACAGGAAGGCCTGGAGGAACATTGTCCATGGGGTCACAATGGGTCGGACACGACTTCGCAACTAACAACAACAACAACAAAGTATTATAAAATACAAAATAGAAAAGTAAATAAAAGAGCAGTGAAAGGGGAGGGGAAGGGGGAGAGAGAAATGAGGAAGGGTAGGGAAAAGAAAAGAAAAAGAAGCATTGACTTCTGACTCTCTGTTGCAGTAGAATAGGGCATTAACATCAAATCACAACCTTTTGTTTTTCCATAATAATAAGAACAAGTCATTTCTATAAAGATCTATCAATCTAATCTGTAAAACCCAAAGTCAAAATTACATTCTTTTCCACATCAAGCAACAAATTCAGAAGCGGTTTGCATGATTCTCAAACAATTGTGCTTTTATGAAGCAATATGCAGGGTCTAACATCAGTTTTATTGTTATTCACTCATTCTGTTTATATGCACCCTTTCTTCAGAAACTCTGGGAGACACACTTGCACTGGATCCTGGAATCGACACAAAGAAAAAGACCAATTTCTATTCAACCTGATTTTTATATGATAATGTCTGAACATCACCACCTGCTCCCAAATTCAAATGCAGTCCATGAGATCCTTACCCATTTGATTTGACACTTTTCCTCTTGGGCATGGAAGGCAATCGTAACAACAAAATGGCTTCCCTTCCTTCTTGGTCTTGCTGTGACCTTTATGACAGGGTTCATTGCACAAAGACAGAGGCTGGGCCTGGGCACAAAGAGAAACAGACAAAGCAGAATCCTTAATTGTTGGTTAGGTATTGGGATAGTCACATAATGTAGGTTCTTCAGCTCTATAATCTCCCCATGATTTGAAAGGAACACCTAACATTAGAACCGTCATTAAAAGGGCACAACAAAGAATGTTCTTTCTGCGTCTACTCAGAAAGGTCAGACTGCCCCAGGCGTTGTTCGCACAGTTCTACAGAGCAATTATTGAGTATGTCATTTGTACTTCTATAACCATCTGGTTTAGTATAGCAACCAAACAGGACAGGTACAGACCAGGGGTGGGTTCTAACTTACCTCGCTGCCGGTTCACTTCCTCCCGCACCGTGTGGCCTGCGCAATAAAAAAAATTTAAAAAATTCAAAAAAAAAAAAGCCAAAAACAAGATGGCGACGCATGCACAATGCCGGAAACTCGGCTTCTGCGCATGCGCAGAAGGAAAAAAAAAATAAAAAATTCAAAAAAATATGCAAAAAACATTCAAAAAAAAAAAAGACTGGCACGGACCGGCACCGACTGAACCGGATCGGTGACATCATCGTGACATCACCAGCGGGTCGCTACCGGTTTGGGCAAACTGGTCCAAACCAGGAGGAACCCACCTCTGGTACAGAGTTCAACACATAATTAAGCCTACAGAAAGAACAATTACAGCCAGCCTGCCTTCCATAGAAGACCTGTATATTTCATGGGTCAGAAAGAGGGCTGAGAAAATATCTGGCCATACAACTATTTTCATTATCTGCATCCTGAACAGTGATGGACCCCAAGTATATATGGAAAATACCTGGCTAAATCTCCTTGGCCACCTAATAGAACCGACATTAACACTGAATACTTGTCCTTTGGGAGCTCTGACATCAAATCTTCCCACTTTGACTCGATGTAGACTTAGATTTGGAAATGTGACCCAGTTAATAATATCAAATCCTACTTCCAGGTTCCCATTTTCATCAAAGGAAATCATTTCTCCAACACTGTTGTTAAATGAGACTTTTCTTAGAAAGTGGTGGAACTAAATTGAGCATAAAAATAAAGCAAAATGCATTAGAAAAATAATACAAATGAGAATAGAAGATGAGAATATTTCACAATGTATAATTAACCTTGTGCCCAAACTATCAATAGTCATGATCAAACAATGTAGTTAGTCAGAGGCTCATTATTGAATTACTTCTAATAAGCCTATAATAAAAACCAAATATAGACTTAAAGTAAGTCTATCGCTACTTCCAAGAATCCAATTCATTACATTAAAAAAAAAAAACTAAGCAAACAAAAAAAGCAAATTCAAGTATCTTGATATTTGTCCTGGTGATCCACTCAAATGGGGTGGGGGGAAAGAGAGGAATCAAATTTCTCAAATCAATGGAATTGCCTCTATTATTCCTTATTCTGATTTGGGAGTCTATCAATACAAGTTAGTCTTCTCATACATGTTTACAGTTTTTGTCCTATTGTGCTTTCTACAATTGTGTTACAGTGGGAGAACTGTACACCTTTGTACCTAATAACATATCAAATTGAGGAATAAACATAATAAGTAGCCACCACATATACGTTGGAAGCTGAAGAGTTCTAGGCATGCATACAAGCATTCCCTGCAATGGGAATCTGATATGAGCAGTAACTACAATGCATTATAATGTAATAAATTATGGAAATAAGCAAAGTCTATCACCTAGCTAACTACTTCCTGCCAGGAGCAAGCAACATGTGCTCCCTTTCTATGTATGCCCAAGAAAAGCAAAAGGAAGGGAGCTGAGATTAGCAGAAAGACCAATAATTAAAGAGGCAACAAAATCAATCGTTAACTTTTTTTTTAATCCATGCTCTCCCTTTGTGTTGAATAGAACATGAAGTATTGAAGAATCATTTGTATTGCATTTAGCTCTCCAGACTCTCTAAATCCATCATAGTAACATTTTGTAAACAATGACAACTGTGAAATAATGGTAGAAAAATGCAATGCCACTTCTACAACAGATCTAGGACAACTCACTGTGGCCAACTTGCTATGGCCAACTCATGGTTGCCAACTCACTGCAGCCAACTTGCCACAGCCAACTTGAGATAACCATATTCTAAACCAGTTCCTCTTTTTAAATTATTAGTAACACTATTAGTAATGTTATTAATATTATTATTAATTGTATTATAGTTATCTTGCATTGAATTGTCCCATGGAATTGGCAGCCGCGTGTTAGCCATGGCGAGATGACCCATTCCATTCTAAAACAGACAAAAATATCAGCGTAATAGAGAATTGGCTTAAGTAGATATGATTGTCCAATTTCTATTTGTGTAATCGGGATATTACCGGCCACAACTGTTGATTCAAGAGCTTCTTTTGTCCTTCCTCTGACATAGTTCTGTGTTTGAACTCTAATAAAATCATGGACTGCAATGCGTGGGCCACAGCATAAACCGCATTGTAGACACTGTAGCTATGGGGAGTTATGCTCATGTCAAAGACAGAGTTAGGAAGAGCCTCTAGCTTCTCTTCCCCACTGCAGCGATTCCAGACATTCTCCTCTTCCAAGGATGTTGGGAAGGAACAGAGAAACGCTTGTTTCCAAAAGTCTTTAATAAAACCATCTGTGGTTTCCACATTAGGGTTTCTTATCTGAAGAAAATTTTGGAAGCCCACCACATCCTGGGAGTGAATTGCAAAGGCTAAGGTACCATGAAGGATATCTAGATCCCAAGATCGTTGAAAGGGAACAGAAGTGAATTCCATTTGTGCAGTCATTATCCAGACTTTGTCTGCTTTCATTGGTATGTTTTCAAGTTCTGAAATTTGGGGAAACATTCTCAAAAAGATTGTAGTGTGAATTTCACCATGTAAGAACACAACACTGGCTGGGCTATTAATTATCAATTTGTATATTTTGACCCATGATTCTATCATTTCATGAATGCCAGTTTTAAAATACAAGGTTGGCAATGGTTCAATAAAATCAAAGCAGATACCTCCCTGGGAAAATTTGGGAAGTTCATTCTGTACAAACCTTAGGCCATTGTCATCATGTACAAAAATGACACCAATCCAGGTCCATCTGAAAAGCAAAAGCAGCTGGAGCATTCCCACATACTGTTGGTTTCTATTAGGGAACATCCTTTGGAAGAAGACTTGTTGGGATGGGTCATTAATCTCAGGAGAAGATCCATACCCAAGCTATAAAGAAAGGAAAGATTAAGTAGGTAAAATTTTAATGTCTGAATGGTGGGTATTCTGAATATTCTGAAACTGGGTGAAAACAAATTGAAAAGTTGTAGGACCCAGTCCCATTAGAATGGAACTGAACTTTTCTCTATTTTTTTTTTTAAGATATAGTGGTCGTTTTTCATTTGATTCATGCTATCTGTTTGTAAGAATCATTCATACTGACTTGTGAAAATACATATGTGCAAGAAAAATTGAAAAACACGGGGAGACAATTTACCTGTGGTAACTTGTAGATGCTCAGGATGGTTGCCATGAAAAGACATGCTTTGGAGTTGGGTCCTCCAATGACAGCCACAGCAGTACCTTGGACATCACATTTATAGTTTGGAATGAACTTGCCCCATGTGGAGAGGAGCTCCAGTGAAGCAAGATAAGTTAAGCTTCCAGTGAAGTAGGCATTATAAATGTTGAAACCCAGGGAGATGTTATGCAACATCTGGATATTCTCATTGATCTCCTTCACAGCAAAGACAAAAGCCAAGATGTGCTGGTAGGTCTGAGTCACAAATCTGCAATGAGATTTAACTGCATCATTGGATTGTCTCAACTTAAGGCTTGCTAGATTCCTTTGGTCATCCGCCTTTTCCATAGCAGTCTGTTCCTGTGGCGCATCCTGGCCCCTGAGTTCTAGCAGGTCTACATCTCTTTAACCTTCTAGAAGGCCATAAAGAGCTGGTTCACACAAGCACTGGCACAGGGTGAAAAGACAGCTTGAAGATGTTGTAGTTGGCTGCATCAGGGCAGACTGGTTGTGGTGCCAGTATTTTTTCTTTTATGGTTTTTTATGCTTTGGTTTTATATCACTGCCTTGAGCTGCCTGTGTTTTAACTGATATGGAGGCCATATCAGTCTAATGAATAATCAGTCTAATGAATAAATAAATATTAGTGGATCATAAGTTATCTGAGTCAAGGTTGACTCAGCCTTCCATCCTTCCGAGGTGGGTAAAATGAGGACCCAGATTGTTGGGGACAATATGCTGACTCTGTAAACTGCTTAGAGAGGGCTGTAAAAGCACTATGAAGCGGTATATAAGTCCAAGTGCTATTGCTAAGTGCTATCTGGGCAGCTGTTATGAAATCTAGGCTTAGGTTCTCAAATATTTTTAAGTTGAAAATGAGGAAGGCACCAAAACTGATTTTGTTGTGATAGGTAAAATGGTACTTTTTTCTTCAAAACGTCTGTACAAAAATGCATACACTTCAATAAAGTGTTTCTAACCATGCTTATCAGGGTGTTGATTCCAAAAAATTCAGCTAGAATGCTAATTTTCATTTCTAACAAGAGAACATTTATGAAAGAAAATAGCATATGATTTGGGGTATATCTAGTGTGGTGGTAAACGGTCCCTTCCTTGAATACCTGAAACTACATTCATTATCAAACCTATGGGATGCTCCCCAGACATATCTAAGTAGATCTAAAAGGGCATTTAGATCTATCTAAAATGCCCTTGTAAGAAAACATTTGCAGAAAGTTGAATTAATCCTGAATGGTGACAGGGAGAAAACTCAGTCAGGAACCTATGGCCCAAGTTGTTTCTATTCATTAACAATAACACAAAGATAGTATGGTTAGCATACTAACTTAGTAAGAAGGGATAAATAATAATATGGTCACACAGATGGGTTTATCTAAAACATTCCAACATTATACTGTGATTTTTACAGTGTCTACGTTTTTCTTTGTTTTGCTTCTGCCTTTCTTTGCCTTTCAATGGAATGGGTCAAAGATATATAAGCCCTGGTTCTAGTTTTGCTCATTGGCACTTAATGAAGTATCAAAGCTTTGCTTGAGCCCAATATATACTATATTATTATTGTTTGTATGCATGCAAATAAACTTATGCATCTTCAGAGTGATATGATTTAGGTGAGCCTAGATTTGATCACAATAAAGGAAAGTGTTGTACCAACCACATATCCTTGCAAGAAATATGATGTAGCCATGGATTGCATGCTTTATTAGTAGATGTTTTAGATTTCAATTCAGTTGAACATCCTAGTTTTGGCACACGAGCTGACAATTGGTTTAACAGGCCATCAAGAATGCTAAAGAAACTCATCTGTCCTGCACAATTACAAAATCCCATCTTGATTCCATTGTTTATGGAATTATATCTTTGCAATCTCTCTGGTCTGCAGATTAGTTATTAGTTATTACATATGATCAGTTTATTTTATTTTTTTAAATTTTGCAATTCATAACGAAAGATGGGTAATAAGTTAGCATCAATATTCCTTTGCTACACCAAGAAAGTGAAATGAAAAATTTCCATGAAATTTATCGCAAATTACAGAAGAATTGTCATGACAATAATAATAACAGGAGACAGAATGGGAAGCAGAATCAGCAGAATCAGTAATTTCCACCCGTTTAACTTGTTACTTTGCTCAGGAGTGTTATCTAAAGTGGTAAGAATGTGTTCAGATAGTTCTTTAAATTGGATAAAAATTCTGACCCCCTGAAGCATAAATCACACTATATCCAGGGGTGAAATTCAGCAGGTTCTGACAGGTTCTGGAGAACTGGTAGCGGAAATTTTGAGTAGTTCGGAGAACCGCCAAATACCACCTCTGGCTGGCCCCAGTGTGGGGAGGGAATGGAGATTTTGCAGTATCCTTCCCCTGGAGTGGGGTGGGAATGGAGATTTTGCAGTATCCTTCCCCTGGAGTGGGGAGGGAATGGGGATTTTGCAGTATCCTTCCCCTGGAGTGGGGAGGGAATGGGGATTTTGCAGTATCCTTTTCCTGCCACGCCCACCAAGCCACGCTCAGAGAACCGGTAGGGAAAATTTTTGAATTTCACCCCTGCCCTGACTATATCCCTTAATGCTAATGATTGAAAAGTCATGCTTGCTCTTACTGTCAAAGACTAGGGAGAGACTCACACCACCTGAAATATTTGGTGTAAGGTACCAGTTGCTTACATGAGGTCATCAAGGAGTTCAAAAGCAGGATGCCTTTCAAAGTTGAGAGGGTTGGAAAACATGTAGCTCTGCGAACTAATGGCAGCTATGATCACATCCCCTGACTGATAATACTTATGATTGATTTTCCGAGGGTCATTGATTATGCATTTAGCAACCGGAACATCACACACTGCTGAAGGAGGCAGCATGAGAATTAAAAGAATAAACTTCATTATCTCCCATTCACATCTTCTCCTTAACATCAAGTCACCTGTTCCTTTACAATCATTCAAATGTTGGTGTTCTGCTGTGCTCTTCTAGCATGTCCAAGAACGCCAGCTTCATCAGTAATTCAGGAGTACCAGGTGCTTTAAAATCCCTGCCATGAAAGTTCCAGCAGAGATTAACCTTATTCCATAAACTTAATTCACTATTTGGGTAGTTACTACCAGAAAATCCCTTCTCACCTGAAGGAGTTCTCCAAGTAATCAGCATCAATTGGATAATTATGGGGAATTTAAGCTCCTATTTATTATTATATATCCATGTAGCAGAAGAAAACAATCTCCCCCCTACAGCTTCAGCAAAAGTTTTTTTTTTCCTAAAGAAGTTTCACAAGAATGAAAATTCCTACAGACAAGATGGCAAAAGCGATGGTGTGGTGCAACCCCCCAGTTTAATAGCTGAGATACAAGAAATACAATCTGCTTAACTGTAGGTTGTATTGTTTTATTTCTTGCCTTTATTATTACAAAGAGCTCAAGACAGTAAACACATCCAACATAACTTCCTCCTCCTGTATTCCAAAGGTGGGTTCCTGCCGGTTCGAACCAGTTCTATAGAACCGGTAGTAAAAATAGGGACTGGTTCTCCGAACCGGCAGTAACGGCAGCCTGGCCACGCCCCCGAGCCGGTTCTTTCGGCGGCGCCATAGGTGCCGCCATCTTGTTTTTTGCTTCTGAACATGCGCAGAAGCTTTGTTTTAGCACTGTGTATGCATGAAGCACGCGCGCATTCGTGCGGCGCGCCACTGAGCGAACCGGCAGCAACGAAAACCGGAACCCACCCCTGCTGTATTCCCCTCAATAGCGAACTCTGTGTGATGAGTTGGGCTGAGAATGAGTGACTGGCCCAAAAGTTACTCAGCTGGCTTCCATGGCTAAGGTGGGATTTGAACTCGCCTCCCGCTTTCTAGTCTAACTTGCTAAACAGAACCCAAAATAAAATTGCTCAAGACTCTTATGATAGATCTGCTTTGCCTATTGATCTTGCTTTCAATTATTAGAAAGGACCATATCTAGCACTATAAGCCCTCCGGGTTGATCTGGGTGCAATCGCTAACACAATTCCTATCTTATGTATTGTGAAGGCGCTGTCATTAAACAGAGATGTTTCCCTTTCCTTAAATTTCTGCCTTTCTGCTAAACAATGATAGTGAACTGATACTTATCAGCTGAATCCTCCTGCCCATACCAGGGAGAAATAGATTGATCAGCTTTTATTGCCTCTACAAATAATCGGGGCTGCTAAGTGGCAGGACTGTAAACCTCTCTTTTTATTTTTATGGCATGCAATATCTTCATTCATCCATCCATTCATCCATCCATCCATCCATTGCCCATCTTGTATCCAATGACTCTGGGCAGCTAATAACATAAGACTACCAGTATTGAGTTGCGATCTGATATTATAGTCTGGTTGACTTACTTACGTGAAGCCTTTTAAGATTTTCAAATCTTCAAATACACTTGGTTTAAATAACACATTTAAGAATATTTTTTTTAAAAAGGAATACATTGTTTAAATATTATTGAAAATGAGATCTTTGCTGCTTCAGGAGAACATTGTGGGATAGCCAGTTCTAAGATATTTGAGAAGCCATTAAGAGTTTACCTGCTGAAAATATGGTGCTCCAAAGCAGCTTTTTGCTTCTAAATTGAAATGAGGCCCAGACTTCTCATCTAATTTAGCTAGACCCAACATGATACAGCATTTGGGGAGGAAAATACAGAAGCCAGAACAGGAAAACTTTTCACAACTAATACTTTATCTATAAACTGACACCTAAACTAAAAGGATGCAAAAGAGCTTACTTCTAGATAAGTGAAACTGAACCATAATATTAAATGATTCTGTTTTCTCCTAGATATCTGAAATATTAAACAGCCATATATAGTTTTATGGTTTTCTGTGGGTTTGTCTTCTTAGCTGTTCTTTGTTGTTTAGAGCAGGCCTCAGCACAATGATGTAACATTTAGGAAAAAAGATACAAACCAGTAACCCAACACTGGAAGATATAATGGAGAAGATCTCCACAGCAACCATATATTTCCCCTTGGTGCTCAGGTATGCTGGAACAAAGGACAACCAAACACTACAAAAGACCAACATGCTGAAGGTGATAAACTTGGCTTCATTGAAAACATCAGGCAAATTCCTGGCTAGGAAAGCCACTGTAAAGCTGATAATAGCAAGGAGACCCATATAGCCCAAGATACAGTAGAACATGAAGGCAGATCCTTCGTTACACTCTAGAATGACTTCTTCTACCACTGAATTCATGTCAGCATCTGGGAATGGAGGAGAGGTTGTCACCCATGTAATGGAAATAATACCTTCCATACAACAACAGCCCACAATTATGAAAATGACAAGTCTTTTCCCAACCCATCTGCTCATCATGGACCCAGGCTTAGTGGCCATGAAAGCCAGAACTACGGTGATGGTTTTGGCCAACACACAAGAAATGGCCATGGAAAAGATCATCCCAAAGGCTATTTGACGAAGGAGACATGTCACCTTGCCAGGTTTTCCTAGGAATAACAACGAACAAAGAAAAGACAACATGAGACCAACAAGGAGAACGTAGGTGAGATTCCGGTTGTTGGCTTTGACAATTGGAGTATCCTGATGCTTAATAAAGATCCAGAGGATTGCAGCTGTGACCAAAGCAAAGAAAAGAGCAGAACTGGCCAATATAGTTCCCAAAGATTCTTCATACTTCAAAAATGTTATAACTTTCGAGAGACAGAAATCCCGCTTCTTATTAGGATACTGGTTTTCTGGACATTGAAAGCATTCATCCATGTCTAGAAAATAAAATAACAACTTACAGATTTATTGAAAGAATCAAAACTGAACATGACAGTATTACGAAAAGAGAGCTGTTGTTTAACATGTGAATATCAAATACTATTGGTATACTTCCAATAGTTATATTTGGGAAACCCTTTGTCCTAAAATACATTATTTGGCATCATATTGAAATTCAGTCAATGAATCTAATGCATATCTCATTGGGTCAATTTTCTGTGTGCCACTAAATCTGAGCAGGCAAACTTCATTTGTGATCTTCAACAAGATACAGTTTGGCTAAGACCAGGGGTGTGCTTCAAACATTTTAGCAATGGGTTCTCTGCCAGGTTGCTGGGTGAGCGTGGCCATGGTGGGCGTGGCCTAGTTGGCCTCCTGCACCATGGCGGGGGGGCGTTTTCGCCCTCCCCGGGCTCTGGAGGCTCTCTGGAGGCCGGAAACAGACCTTCCGGAACTTCCGGGAAGCCCGTTTTTTGCCCTCCCCAGGCTCCAGAGGCTTTCCTCAAGGCTCCAGGAGGGAGAAAACAGTCTCTCCCGGGCTCCAGAGGTCCTCCGGAAGCTGGAAATGGGCCCGTTTCTGGCCTTCCGGAGGCTCCACGTGGGCCCTGCACTTACCTGGCATCCAAAACAGGCTGCATGGAGACTCCTGGGAGGGGCGGGGCGGGTGAGTGGGTGGGGCGGGGCCAGTCAGGAGTGGGATTTTGGGGTTCACCGAACCGTGCAGAATCTTCGCTAGAGGATCACCCGAACCCGGAGCAGCCCACCTCTGGCTAAGAACAAAAATTTAATCTCTGTTGATTCCAGAGATGGACATTTTTGTCATTTGTTTTATACATCGCTAGGTGCAGTTCCTTATATTTGTGATATACAGAAGTTCAAATCTAATTTCTTAAATGACAAATAGCAAAGCCCTCAGTTATGACAGTTTTAGGAGACAGAGGGCCTTACCTCTATCATTCTTCCCATCTATATGAAAGGGAACAACTCTGATAATGAACAATATTGCCCTGCCTGCCTATTCTCTGTAAGGAGAAGCCAGGTTTTTATTTATAAACTCTTGATTAGATGCTTTGCAAGAATATCTAGGTTTCGGAGCCCACAGAGTTCAGACATAGTAATTCAACATGGGTTGCATTTTTATTTAGATATGTCTTCCAGCAAAACAAAAGCAAGAACTCACCTTCTTGGTTGGAAATCTTCCCGTATGGACATTTCAGACAATCATAGCAGCAAAATGGCTTCCCTTCTATCATGCTTCTAGCATAACCTGAATGGCACTTACTATTACACAAAGATAGTGGTTGGACCTACTCATGAGAGAAAGAAGAAAATGCTTTGACAAATTAGTACTCAGTGATTACACAGTATCATCTGGTGTGGCTTTTCCACTGTCACGTATGAATTGTCTGCCATGTCCTTGATACATCCTTCGCAGGGATGAAATTCGGCAGGTTCTGGAGAACCGGTAGCGGAAATTTTGAGTAGTTCGGAGAACCGGTAGCGGAAATTTCGAGTAGTTCGGAGAACCGGCAAATACCACCTCTGGCTGGCCCCAGAGTGGGTTGGGAATGGAGATTTTGCAATATCCTTCCCCCAGGAGTGGGGAGGGAATGGAGATTTTGCAGTATCCTTTCCCTGCCACGCCCACCAAGCCACGCCCACAGAACCAGTAGGGAAAAACTTTGAATTTCATCCCTGATCCTTCCTTGTACATATCTGGGTAGTTCTTGCTAAATGAGAAAACATACTTGTTTAGCTAATATGCCAGGTTACATCAGCTTTCTTTTTTAAATATACCCATCCCTCCATTCACACGTTATCTTAGAAGATACCCAAGGTACCACCAAGTGGAGTGACTTGTAAAGGTCTTCACGTTGCTTGAATCTAATTGCTGTGTGGGATTTTGGATTTAAAAGAACTCCAAGAATGGAGGAAAGATATTTCACTATAAGTCAAAACTTGCCTTACTTGGTTAAACCTCCTCGGCCATACAATATCTTCCTCATCAATGGTGAACAATGCTTCCTGGGAATCCATGAAGTCTATCCCTCCAATTCTAACTTTGAGAAAAGATAGATTTGGGAATGTGATCCAATTCATAATATCAAATCCAGTCTCCCATTCTCCATTTTGGTTGAAAGAAATTTTTTGTCCAGCACTATTATTGAATGAGATGCCTCTCATAAATTGGTTGAGCTACATTGGAAAAGAACCCAAGAGAAGGTTAGATACATGACAGATAGATAGATGATAGATAGATAGATAGATAGATAGATAGATAGATAGATAGATAGATAGATAGATAGATAGATAGATAGATAGATGATAGGTAGGTAAGTAGGTAGGTAGGTAGATAGGTAGGTAGATAGATAAGAAACACAAGGTAATAGGATTTATTTCCCCTTTCAAAAATAAAAATATTTTTTCAAAATTTATGAGAGGATAGCAGTCAATGCAATAACAGGATTAGTAAATAGTTCATCTTGTAAACCATCATTATAATCCTAAAAATAAAGCAACTAAAATGCACAACAGATACAAATACCAGGAATAATAAAACAGAAAATAAATAAAAATCATTTTTGTAAATTTGGAAATTATTGTGATAACTGAAATATCGATATAAAGTTTTGGGACTGATCAGTATTTCAGATTTTCTTTCAAAGTCATAAAATTATTTAATCAGAGAATGTTGGCTGTCAAAATTGGTGCATGAGATGATACTTCTGAAGACCTGGAAGATGATACCGTGTTTCCCCAAAAATAAGACCCTGTCTTATTATTATGTTTTTGAACCCTGAAATAAGCGCTTGGCCTTATTGCCATGCACTCAAAAGCCCGATTGGGCTTATTATCAGGGGATGTCTTACTTTGGGGAAAACAGGGTAGTCTTCGTTTCATTTCAAAGATGGAAAGGGCAGATTGATAATCCATAGAAATAATTTATCTTTCTTCCTCCATATATCAAAAGAAAGATTCTGATGTCTGGAAGAAGTTGACCTGTGATTAAATTGGAACAAACAAATGAAATCTGTGCTGCAGGAAACTTCAAATCATGCAGAGTCCTTCAATAACTTTGAATCATAGGGCTCGATGGGACCTTGGATGTCTTCCAACCCCTACCAAGGCAAGAGTCCTTATATCATCCTGGACAAATGGTTGTCCAACCTCCAGTCCAATCTTTTCTTGAAAACCTCCAGTGATGCACCCACAAGTCTGGGAGGCAATTTGTTCCATTGATTAATCATTCTCACTGTTAGAAAATTCCTCCTTATTTCCAGGTTGGATCTCTCTCTGATGAGCTTCCACCCGTTTTTTTTGTTTGTTTGTTTGTTTTATAAAATTTATATGCCGCCCAACTCCCGAAGGACTCTGGGCGGCTTACATCATAAAAAATAAAACATATAAAAACAATTTAAAAAAACCATCCATATTTAAAATAAAATATTCACACAACCATGCATGGGCCAATCAGAACAACTATTGGCCCCAGGCCTGCCAGAAAAGCCAGGTCTTAACGGCTTTACGGAAGGCCAGTAAGGTGGGGGTAGTACGGATCTCGGGGGGAAGCCGGACCAGTGCAGCTCGCGAAGGATGGCACTTATGTGGGTGTACCTTGGCACACCCACGACTGCTCGCGCAGCTGCATTCTGGACCAGTTGTAGTCTCCGGACACTCTTCAATGGTAGCCCCATGTAGAGCGCATTGCAATAGTCAAGCCGTGAGGTGATAAGGGCATGAGTGACCGTGAGCAGAGCCTCCTGATCTAAATAGGGCCGCAATTGGTGCACAAGACATACCTGTGCCCCCTGGCCACAGCTGTCAGGTGTTGATCTAATCTCAGCTGTGAGTCCAGGAGGACACCCAAATTGCGAACCCATTCTGAGGGGATTAAGTTTTCTCCCCCCAGAACCACGGAAGGATGATCAATCTGGTCCTTCGGAGGTAATATCCAGGAGGACACCCAAATTGTCCTCGGAGGTAATATCCAGGAGGACACCCAAATTGCGAACCCGTTCTGAGGGGATTAAGTTTTCTCCCCCCAGAACGACGGAAGGACGATCAATCTGGTCCTTCGGAGGTAATATCCACATCCACTCGGTCTTATCTGGGTTTAGCTTGAGTCTGTTAACTCCCATCCAGACCCTTACATTGTCCAGGCACCGGTCTATTACGTCCATCGCTTCACTGAATTGACGAGGGGTGGAAATGTACAGCTGGGTGTCATCAGCATATTGTTGAAACCTCACCCCATGCCGTCGGATGATCTCACCCAGTGGTTTCATGTAGATGTTAAATAAAAGGGGAGAGAGGACTGAACCCTGAGGCACCCCGCACTCAAGGGGCCTAGGGGTCGACCTCTGCCCCCCTGCCAACACCGACTGTGAA
>QLTV01002262.1:422741-434527 GCA_003457575.1 Thermophis baileyi | reverse complement strand
AGGCAATATAAATCGTAAGGATACAAACAACAAAGTTACAGTCATGCAGTCATAAGTGGGAGGAGATGGGTGATAGGAACGATGAGAAGATTATTAGTAATAGTAATGCAGACTTAGTGAATAGTTTGACAGTGTTGAGGGGATTATTGGTTTAGCAGAGTGATGGCGTTCGGAGAAAAACTGTTCTTGTGTCTAGTTGTCTTGGTGTGCAGTGCTCTATAGCGTCGTTTTGAGGGTAGGACTTGAAACAATTTATGTCAAGGATGCGAGGGGTCTGTAAATATTTTCACAGCCCTCTTTTTGACTCGGGCAGTATACAGGTCCTCAAGTGAAGGCAGGTTGGCAGTAATTATCTTTTCTTCAGTTCTGATTATCCTCTGAAGTCTGTGTCTGTCTTGTTGGGTTGCAGAACCAAACCAGACAGTTATATAGGTGCAGATGACAGACTCAATAATTCCTCTGTAGAACTGTATCAGCAGTTCCTTGGGCAGTTTGAGCTTCCTGAGTTGGCGCAGAAAGAACATTCTTTGTTGTGCTTTTTTATGACATTTTTGATGTTAGGTGACCATTTTAGGTCTTGAGATATGATAGAACCTTAGGGTTCTATCTTAGGGTTAGGGTTAGGGTTATTGTTACCGTATATTTGCAAGTTCCTGGTCGGTACACATAGGTCTTCACAGAAGCTGACATATGATGTTACAGTATCTGTGAGTTCATCCAGGTCTGCAGAGGTATCTTCAAAAATATTCCAGTCTGTGCAGTCAAAGCAAGCCTGTAGCTTTAACTTTGCCTCCCACATTGTTATCCCACATTGTTCTGTCTTACCAAGAAGTAAGATGTGATCGACTTTATCAAATGCCTTATTGAAATCTAAGTCTAATGCTAATGATGACAGAGTCTTTTATATTTAGTCTACACACACACACACACACACACACAGAGAGAGAGAGAGAGAGAGAGAGAGAGAGAGAGAGAGAGAGAGAGAGAGAGAGAGAGAAAGAAAGAAAGAAAGAGAGAGAGACTAAAGATATGAATTATAGAAATCAAAATAGTCATCATGGACTTCCTTTGAAACAAAATGGATCTGAAATAAATACTACAGAGTGAGAAAATTCTTAAAATGTGTAAGTTCAGGGAACACATAAAACTTAGATACTGTAAGACACAATAAAGAGCTCAATTAACATAAAAAGACAGGCATAACAAATTGTACGAGTGTTATACTAGTCAAACAATGCCTACAGCATTTTCCAACTTGGCTTTCCACTTTTATATTTTAACAGACATTTTAAGTATTTTTCCTACAGTACATCAGATGCTATTAATGCAAAATTCCCAATAAGAAATTTTATTTCTTCACCAATTTCCCCAATTGTCATTATTTTCTATAACTTAGTTTGCCCCAATTCCTCCCACATTCCTTTTTTTCCCCTTCAGTACTATTAAGAGGAACTGGAAATCATAAATTGGTAGATTGGACTTAAAATACTTTTTCTGTTTTAATGCTTCTGAGAATGTGTGATTCTAATGTGTCAGAATGGTCAAACAATTGGCAACTTCAAATCTCAACCAACAAATGCTCTGTCCTACACATTGGCAAAAAAAATCAGAACACAAAATACAAACTGGATGGACACAACCTTGTAGACGACCCTCACTCTGTTAAGGACCTTGGAATACTCATCTCTAATGATTTAAGTGCTAGAACCCACTGTAACAACATTGCCAAAAAAGCATTAAGAGTTGTTAACCTAATCTTGGGTAGCTTCTTCTCTGGTAATATTGTACTTTTAACCAGAGCATATAAAACATTTGCTAGACCAATTCTCGAATACAGCTCATCTGTCTGGAACCCACACTCATATCAGACATTAATACAATTGAGAATGTCCAAAGATATTTCACGAGAAGAGTCCTCCACTCCTCTGTTCGCAACAGAATACCTTATGCCACCAGACTTGAAATTTTGGGCTTAGACAGTTTAGAACTACTAGGTCTGACCTAAGTGTAGCACATAAAATTATCTGCCACAATGTCCTACCCGTCAATGAATACTTCAGCTTCAACCACAACAATACACGAGCTCACAATAGATACAAACTTAAGGTAAACCGCTCCAAACTCGATTGCAGAAAATACGACTTCAGCAACAGAGTGGTCAATGCCTGGAATACACTACCAGACTCTGTGGTTTCTTCCCCCAATCCCTAAAATTTTAACCTTAGACTGTCTACTGTTGACCTCACCCCATTCCTAAGAAGTCTGTAAGGGGCGTGCATAAGCACACCAACGTGCCTACCGTCCCTGTCCTAATGTTCCCATGTACTCATAACCATCTCATGTATACATGTTTATACTTTTACTGTAATCTTATATATGCTTGACAAAATAAATAAATAAATAAATAAATTCTCTATAGTTTTAGTCAATGTTTCTCTTAAACATTGCTTTAGTAGAAAATTACTCCTTGGCAAGGGTTAGCACACTAATTGATTATTTAGGTCTTTCAAATATAAAAGGTCAGAAGAGTTATGGCTGCAAGATTGGGGACAGAAGTAAGCCAAAGCAGAACTCCCTTGTAGTCATGAGAAGTCATCAATTGTAAGAATAATCTCTATTTCAAGCAGAACCCCTTCCTTCTCATGCCATAAATGTTCCCCTAAAAAGAAAGGAATAGTGCATTGATGATTATCTACATGGTGTGGGCTCTAGCAAAGCTGATACCTGTGGCATCTTGTAGATGGACAGAATGGTAGCCATTTGTAGACAAACTTCAGTGGTAGGTCCCCCAAGGACTGCTATTGGTCTGTGCTGCATATCACAACTGTAGTTAGGAATGAACTGGCCCTTTGTAGAGAAAAGTTCCAGAGAGGCTCGATATGTCCAAGTTGGCATGAAGTAGGTATTATAGATCTGGAAACCGAGGGTTTCATTGGGTAAAATATGGGGATTTCTGTTGATCTCTGTGATGGCAAATTCTAAGGCCAAGATGTGCTGATAGATTGGAGTCATGATCCTGGAAAAGAAAATGCTTGCTTTGTCATCATGCATTCCATGGAACAGAAACACCTAAAATACTTCTTTACAGTTGAGTGTGATAAAATAGCATTGCTATAAAATCATTTTGATTTTAATGGCCAGTGTCATAAAGGAGGTTTTGATAGCATTTAAAAAATATTGGTGATGAAAATAATTTTTGTCCCAATAATCTTCCAATATTCAACTTAATAATTTCAGAAACTGAAGTTTGGGGGGTCTAAGATAATTGATGGCACCAAATAAAAATTATTTCCTTGTTTCAAACAGGCATTCTCCCAAACTAAACATTTATTATGCCCTGAGGATAAAAAGTATAGTTCAATTCCAGTATTTCCTAAACATAAATTGGAAATGGAAAGTAGAAATATAGAAGAATTTTGACCCAAAAAAGAGCATAGCTTTTTCCATGGTGTCAGAGAGCGCATATAATTTAATTGAACTAAATCGTGTAATTAATAATTTTTAAAAATCTTTAAGATTTTACTTAATAAATTCTTTATAACAATGATGTCACGTACTGTAACAACTAGAATTTTTTTTTAATGCTAGAATGAAGGTGAAGTGAATAATTTCTTTCTCATTTGAAAAAGAAATCCTCAATTAAAATAAAAGGTAAACACTTTGGTTTTCAGTAATTTGCTGTCTGGAAACCTGGCTGTTCAATAACAAATCTAGAGAAAGACTTCTGTGTGTAAATTATTTTAAGATGAAGACTCTCAAAAAGAGCCGAGGTGGCACAGTGGTTAGAGTGAAGCACTGCAGGCTACTTCGGCTGACTGCTAGCTGCAGTTCGGCGGTTCAAATCTCACCGGCTCAAGGTTGACTCAGCCTTCCATCCTTCCGAGGTGGGTAAAATGAGGACCCAGATTGTTGGGGGCAATATGCTGACTCTGTAAACTGCTTAGAGAGGGCTGTAAAGCACTATGAAGCGGTATATAAGTCTAACTGCTATTGCTAAGTTCCTCTAAAGAACCTCAATCAGGGCATGCATAAAAGTTGAAACACAAACTGTCCAAGGTTATCTAACTCCTCTTGGACAACATGTGCAGCTTGTTAAAATATCCCCTTTACAAAATGCAACTCGTGCCTGCTACTAGATCATAACCCATCCATTCCCCAGGAACAAATTTTAAGTTATCCACTCCAAGACATCACATTTTCCACTAAGCATGGAGCTCCAGTCAGTGGGGAAGATCAGTCCTCCCAGCTTCAGGAACATCTCCAACTCTCCTTGAAATTTGTGTAATAATGTTTTATCTTTTTATAATATTGTGGGGAAATTTTGAAAAAAAAAAAAGGAATATATTTTCCCCCCTTGCAGGATATAATCATCGTATAATGATTATGGATTTCAGAAAGTTTTCTATAAAGAACCTCCATCAGAGCATGCATAACAAGTGGAAACAAACTTTTGGGGAAAGCCTAATTCTTCTAATTATCATGTAACAATCAAGGATTATTAATGCTACTTATAAAAGGAACAAGGAGGAGGAGATAATGATGGAAAAGGAGGAAGAATGGGAGGATGAAGATAGTGCTATCCAGCAAAGATGCTGCCAATCATTGGAACTGAGGCTAATATGACTATAACAAGACTTCCTAGTTCAAATTAACTTGATTTCCATATATAAATTCTTACAGAGTGTCCTCAAAGAACTCCTTAGAGGGACGCTTGGTGAAGTCCATCATTGTATGGAAGACATAGATCTGAGAGAGCATATTCACAACAATCAGGTTTCCGGACTGATATTTTTTGTGAAGAAAAGGCAGAGGATCACTGCTGCTGCATTTACTCCTGCGAATCCTGCACATCATTTGAGGTAAAAGCACAATAACCAATACTGCAAGTACCATCAACTTTAACAACTCCATTTCTTTGTAAGCCAATTTGTCCATCTCAAAATTCTTTTTCATGAAGTACAGTATAATTCTACTTGAAATAACAGCTCAGCTACTCCCTCAGGACCTAAAGTTAATGTTGAAATGATAATATAGGGAGTGATAATTGCAGTAGAAAAGACAACAATTTCAGAATCAAAGTCCTGGGAAGTCTTGAGCAAGAAAACCTGTTTTTGCCATCTTAGTAGAGATTACCTTTAGCACTCTGTAGTGTGGGGGTCACAAGATGAAAATGCTTGGAATAATTGAGAGCAAGTGAAGAATCCTAACTAATGAAAAATTGATAAACTTTTCCTGCATTTGTAGAAGGACAAAAAAAAAAAAAGAGTTATATCCCAAGTGCTAAAACAAAAATCGCTTAATTTTTTTATTTTAGTTAATAAGTTTATGATATTAATTCACAGAAGAGTTAGAACAAAGCCAAAGTTTAGGGTTCCTTTTACTCCAAAACCCATTCCGAAAGCATTTTGCCCCCTTCTGAGAATAATGTGTGAAGAAAAAAACCTGGAGAATTGTTAAAAACAGAAATGCCGCTCCCCCTAAATACAGTCTATTGGTGAGCAAAGGTCCAATCAAAGTTTACACCCCAAATCTTGAGACTGATTTAGGTTAGATTATCCCTGAATAGATGTGAAACTGCTGTAGGACTCAAATACAGTAGCCCATCCCATTGTTATTGGTTGCACAAAAGTCAGTAGTTCATTTTTATATTTCCTCTTTCAATTTCTTGAGAGGCTTCTTCCAAATAAAATAGGCAGCTTCCCCTCCCCCTCCCCCCCTCCTCCTCCTCCTCATTTCTGGTTTCTTTTCTATTTCGTAATCTCATCTTGAAGATTTTCTAATTGCCCAGGTTCCCTACAAAAAGGAACTGAAATGGAACAGCTAAATAATAGGGGAGGAGGGAAAGCTCTCTCTAGTATTTATCTTTTCAATCATGTAAACAACATTATTTGGTTCAAGTTCTCAAAAACAAATCAATACACAAATTGACAAGCCAGCTATAGATAGATCGTTGTACAGCAAGGGGTGTCAAACTGGATTTCTTTGAGGGCCGGATCAGCATTGTAGTTCTCCGTGGGCCAGCAGGGGAGCAGGGGGTGGGGGGCAGACCGGATGAATGCCTCCTACAACATTCTGCTGGTCAAAAACGGGCCACGCGGAGGGCCATTTTCAGCCTCCTTGGCCTCCAGCAGTGTTCTGCCAGCCAAAAATGTGCCATGCGAAGGCTCCGCAAGGCCCCCGCATGACCCATTTTTGGCTTCCACGGCCTCCTGCAGCACTCTCCCGGCTGAAAACGGGCCATGTGGAGGCCCCGTGGGACCTCCGTTTGGCCCTTTTTTGGCCAGCCGAGTGCTGCAGGAGGCCATGGAGGCCAAACATGGGTCACGTTCGGGCCGCATGCGCCCCCCCTGCGCCCCATTTTGGCTGGCAGAGGCCACGTGGGCTGGTCCTTTGATATTTCCAGACCGGCCCCGCGAGCCAGATCCGGCCCGCAGGCCTTGAGTTTGACACCCCTGTTCTACAATATCCATTAAGACCGACACTGCTGCATTCTGAATAAGCTGTATTGTAGTCTTTAAATGCATCCTTATATAACAAACATTGCTGTAACTTGTCTAGGTGATTTACATATAAGTGGCCAAGATGACTTCTACGAGCTAAAGCTGCTGTTGGGCACCAGCTGAATCTGGGTCCTTTTCGTCATGATTTCTGTCTGCTGTTCAGAAGCAGGTCTCATGAGTCCTGGAAGTCCCCCCAAAATTGCCAACCTTCTTTTTCACAGGTAGAAAGAATACTGATATTGATGGCAAACTCCAATATAGAATAATGCAAGGCTGTCTTGCTTGAGAGGCACCACAATGTGGACCATAGAGCAGAAATGGCCTGCCACCTAGGACCACCAGATGCAGCTGCCCAGACAATGGAATCCATAACATATCAATTCTGTTAAATACTCAAGTATAATAATTGCAGATATGTTGGGGTGAAAATTAATCTATAAGTATTAAGACTTTGATATTGGGAGTTCATACTCCATACTATGGAGATTCTCAGTCATCCAGGTCATGGTTTTTCAAGAGGCAACTGGACTTTCTGGTTTTTCTTTGAAGATGTTTCACTTCTCATTCAAGAAGCGTCTTCATCTCTGAAGCTCAGAGCTCAGAGCTGAAGAAGCTTCTTGGATGAGATGAAGCTCCTTGGATGAGAAGCAAAACGTCTTCAAAGAAAAAACAGAAAGTTCAGTTGCCTCTTGAAAAAGCACTTTTCGGACCCCAAATGAAGATGAAACAGTGTTTTATAAAGTACTTATGGGTAAATTACTAGATTTTGCATATAAAAATTGGTGTCTCCTGGGATATTGGAATGAATTGGTTCTCACACAACACAAGAAGTCCAAATTCTGAGACAAATATTAAAAATATACATGGTAAATTACAAAGGTTTTTCCAATTAGGAGCTTGTTGATGCATGGAGATTAAAAAAATGGTGATATGAAACTATTGATGAATGTCTTTATTGAATAATGTCCACAAACTGTTGATCATGATTTTGATGAAAGATTGAAGATAATTTTATAGGAATTTATTCATGAATATCAATTCAGGTTCTTTGAAAAAAATTACTGGTCAACACAAATTATTATTATTTAGTGTATGATGAGAACATGACAGAAGAGAAATAAACATATATACACAGTCCACTTAATTATATATAAAACTTCTATGGGGGTATGGCAGTGGCCTCATAACTGGATGTCCAATTCAACTATCCAGGTGATCGCCTCTGTTTTTGCTTTATGTAGATCTTCTAGGGAAACAGAAGGGCAATCTTGGTCAATATTGCACAATATGTTTAACGCATCAGCACAAATGAAGTAGATGGTATGTAAATGGAAATACTTTATTTTACTTGTCAACTGAAAATTAAACCTGGGGATTTGATTTGAGGATAATTCTAGGTGATATTGAAGTAGAAGATTAAATGATTCTCTTTTCCTACAGACAATCTGAAATCGTGATATGTATAATTTTATGTATTGTTCTGGGTTTGTCTTCTTAGCTGTTGTTTGCTGTTTAGAGAAGGCCTAAAAACAATAATGTAGCATTTAGGGGAAAAAATACAAATCAGTAACCCAACACTAGAAGCAATAATGGAGAAGATCTCCACAGCAACCATATATTTCCCCTTTGTGCTCAGGTATGTTGGAACAAAGGACAACCACACACTGCAGAAGACCAACATGCTAAAGGTGATAAACTTGGCTTCATTGAAAACATCAGGCAATTTTCTTGCTAGGAAAGCCACTGTAAAGCTAATAATGGCAAGGAAGCCCATGTAGCCCAAGACACAATAGAACATAAAGACTGAACCTTCATCACATTGCAGAAAGATTTCTTCTGCCCCTGAATTTGTGTCAGCATCTGGGAATGGGGGAGACGTTATCAGCCATATAGTGCAAATAATTCCTTGAATTAAGCTGCAGCCCAACACAATGGACATGGCCAATCTTTTCCCCACCCATCTGGTCATCTTAGACCCAGGCTTAGTGGCCATGAAAGCCAGAACTACAATGATGGTTTTGGCCAAAACACAAGAAATGGCCACAGAGAAGATGATCCCAAAGGCAGTTTGACGAAGGAGACATGTCACTTTGTCAGGTTTTCCAAGGAATAATAATGAACAAAGAAAAGACAAGAGGAGAGCAATAAGGAGAGCATAGGTGAGATTCCGGTTGTTGGCTTTGACTATGGGAGTGTCCTGATGCTTAATAAAGATCCAAAGGATTCCAATTGTGACCAAACAAAAGAAAAGAGCGGAACTGGCCAAAATGATCCCCAAAGTTTCTTCATACATCAAAAATGTTGCAATCTTTGGAAGACACAAATCGTGGTTCACATTTGCATATTGATCTTCTGGACACTGAAAGCAATCATCCATGTCTACAAAATAAAGTAATAATGTACAAATTGCACTGAAAGAATAAAAATGGAGCACCATGTGTTAAGAACAAAAACTTGTTTCACAACACATGAAAACGAGTAAACTTCCTGTTTGAAAACCCTTTGCTCCAAGATGCATTATTTGGCATCACTGTTGAAATCCATCCAATAAACTGAATGCTGATCAATTTGCTACTTTTTACTCTTTTCATCTGCTAACGAGAACTTTTAATCTAGAGTATTAATCTAGACTTTTCATTGCTGTTTTGATTCACAGTTTTATTTAGGTATATATATATTAGTAGCTGGATAGCCGTGCTTTGCTACGAAACTATGTGATCGGGCTTCATAAATTGACAGTTAAAGCTTGAAAATTAATGAGTAGTTACCATTGGGCTTGATCCACTGACACTTAAAGCATGAAAGTTTATGTAGAATGTGTAACTCCTTAGCATTAGAGCGTGTTAATATAAGGCAACTGGCAGTTGGAATAGAGTTCTTTTCAGGTGGGGAGGGGGAGTAGACCGTCTAACTCCTTAGCATCAGAGCGTGCTAATATAATACTGTAGAAGAAATACTAATGATCTGATGGTCATTTCGAAAAATCCTTTCTTAGCGAGCACCTAGGGACCGAGAGGAACATATGTGCGAAGTTTCAAGTTTTTAGGCTTTACAGTTCTGGAGAATTCGTGATGAGTGAGTGGTAATTTGCTTTTATATATATAGATTTACAATAGCATATGCAAGAACTCACCATCTTGGTTGGAAATCTTCCCATATGGACATTGTAGACAATTATAGCAGCAAAATGGTTTGTCTTCTATCTTGCTCCTAGTATAACCTGAATGGCACTTACTATTACACAAAGATAGAGGTTGGACCTGTTCAAGAAAAAAAGGAGAATATGTTTTTCGTTTTAAAAATTTGCACTTAGTGGTAACACAGTACTTAGCGGAGTCATAATGCTCCCCTTCTCTGCCTTCACCTGTGCTTAACTTCTGCGTTAGTTTCTTCAGTAGAGAGCAGAATTATTTCATGTAAAGAAAGTGCTCAACCATACAACCTTCAGTACTAAGCCGCATTAAATAAGGAATAAAAGGTAGGTAGGTTATTTTCAAAAGCTAGATAGACCACTGTTATCTCTACTGTCAAGGTTCCAAGTAATATGTCCCCAGAATAAAAATCCAAGGCATCCATTTTTCTTCAAAGTCTAGTTATTAGGAACATATCAAATTGGCAAGGTCTTGGTGCAATTCCTACTCTGGCCAGACTCTGGAATTACACCCAGTAAAAAGCAAAAGTTTCAAACTTCCCCCCTTAGTCACACTCTCCAATCAGTTCTCAGTCCATCAGTCCGATGACTCCAAGCTCCACCTTCCGCCAGCTGCAGGCACCTTTTCAGTTCCCACGGGAAGGAATGTCAACTAGCCATAACATTCCCCCTTATCTCTACAACCCAGTGGTGGGTTGCTACCAGTTCGACCTGGTACAGCGAACCGGTAGTGGCGGGAGGCTCCACCCACCCACCCGGATGTCATCGACTCTGGCCAGACTCTGGAATTACACCCAGTAAAAAGCAAAAGTTTGAAACTTCCCCCCTGTGCATGCGCAGAAGCGTTGCACGCATGCGCTCCCATTCCCGAACCGGTAGCAAAGGTAAGTAGAACCCACTACTGCTACAACCCCCCTTCCGACTGCTAGAATGTGGCGAACCTGAAGCACTGTTAAATTTCTTTGCAAAAAACCTAAAGAAAGCTAAGAAAAGAATAGACAAAGGCTACAATAAAATATGGCTACACATATGTCAGCTTCAGGGTCGACATCTACAAAATCCAAAATCTTTGCAATATCCTTGGCAAAACCTTCCTTTTCCACATCTGGATGGCTCCTGCTGAACAGGAAAACACACTGTTTTATTTCAATATGACAAGAAACATCAATTCTACTTCTTAAATACTCTGATCTTTCCATTCACAAATATAACCTAGAAGGCATCTAAGAGCAGAGACACAGTGTAATGCTCCCCAGATTGGTCTGGAGAATATTTAGTAATCTTGGAGTGTTTGAAATATTTTGCATTTGAATCTAATTTCTGTGCTGGACTTTGAAGATAAGACAACTTGAGGAACGACAGAAAGCTATTTGTCTACAAGCTAAAATGGAATTAACTATACCTGATTAAATCTCCTTGGCCATATAATATCAGCCTCATCAATGGTGAACAATGCTTCCTGGGAATCCATGATTTCCATCCCTCCAACTCTGACTCTCAGAAACGATAGATTGGGGAATGTGATCCAATTCATAATATCAAATCCAGTCTCCAATTCTCCATTTTGGTTGAAAGAAACCTTTTGTCCAGCACTATTGTTGAACAAAACCCCTCTCATAAATTGGTTTAGCTACAACGGAAAAGAAGAAAGAAAGAAATAAGGTACCCAAGTGAAAACATTCATTCCCTCATTCAATAATATTTTCTTCCAAAGTTTAAGGGAAGATAGTAGGCAATGCAATAACAGTATACACTCTGGTAAACCAGCATTAAAACAATGCATCCTTTAGAGCACAAACACAAAATAAAGCAACTAAAAAGTAACACAGATGCAAAAGAATAAAATAGAAGAAAAAAAAGAAAGATAACTTTTACATTTCCCTTGGAATGATGAATTTAATTGAGGTTTAGGAATTAGGTTGTAGATATTGTGAGCAGCCTGTAATTGTTTTTTTTAAGGGTTTACCTTCCACGACTTTTGATCCAGATGTTTTTGTTTGACTTCAGGCCCTCTAGCTCTGTATTCCATCATTGATGAATAGAAGTCATGCAAAGCATGTGCCACCACATGGATGGCATTGTAGATGCTGTAGCTATGGCCAGTCATGTCCATTTCAAACACAGATGGAGGAAGA
>QLTV01002262.1:403220-414139 GCA_003457575.1 Thermophis baileyi | reverse complement strand
CTGTCTGTCTGTCTGTCTGTCTGTCTGTCTGTCTGTCTGTCTGTCTGTCTGTCTATCTATCTATCTATCTATCTATCTATCTATCTATCTATCTATCTATCTATCTATCTATCTATCTATCTATCTATCTATCTATCTATCTATCCTCTCTCTCTTTTCTCTTCTGTCTTTCTGTCTGTCTGTCTGTCTGTCTGTCTGTCTGTCCGTCTGTCTCTCTATCTTTCTTTCTTTCTCTCTATCCATCTATCTATCTACCCATCTATCTATCCATCTATCTATCTATCTATCTATCTATCTATCTATCCATCTATCTATCGTATATACAGTATATATAAATAAAAACCCAAGAAAAGCATACCAAAAAAAGTAGGTGTATGTATGTGTATCCCTAATATATATTTTTGGAATGTTTTAATTCTTTTCACAAAATTGAGAAGAAAACTGAATCAAAGCATTGGGAGATCTTTCTTTTTCTTGCAGGGTATAAACATCACATCATGATCATGGATTATAGATGAGGCATATGAAGAGGAACAGGCAGAGACGATGCTGAAGGAAAAGGAGGAACAGTGGGAGGATGAAGATAGTGCCATCCAGCAAATGTTAAGGTGATGTTAATCATTATAACCAAGGCTAATATTAATATGAAAACACCTCCTGCTTCAAAATAACTTGTTTTCTGTCTATAAATTCTTACACAGTGTCCTCAAAGAGCTCTTCAGAGGGACGTTTGCTGAAATCTATCATTGTCTGGAAGATGTAGATCTGAGAGAGCAAATTCACAACAATGAGATCTCCTGACTGATACCGCTTGTGAAGAAAAGGCAGAGGGTCACTGGTGATGCATTCAGCCCCATGAATCCTGCACATCATTGGAGGTAAAGGCAGAATAACCAATACTGCAAATATCACCATGTTTGACAATAGCATTTCTTCTGTAATCCAATTTGACTGTCCCAAAATTCTTTTTCATGAAGTATACTACTTGAGCTAATGGCTAAATTATGTCCCAGGATGCAAAAATGAAGTTGAAATAATTATATAGGGAATTGATAATTGCAGTAGAAACGTCAACAAAGACCTAGGAAAACTTGAACAAGAAAACATGTTTTTGCCATCTTAGTAGACATCATCTTTAGCGTTCTGTGGTATGGTGTCAAGAGAAACAAATGTTTGTGGTGACTGAGAGCAAGAGAAGAATCTGAACTCTAAAGAGAGCTTCATAACCTTTTCCTCAATTTGTACAAGGATAGGAAGCATTCATGACTCCCAAATGTTAAAACAAAAATAGTTTAATATTAATTCTCAGAAGAGTTATAACAGGAGTCAAAATGAAGTTAAAGGCGTCTTGTACTCCAAAATCCACTTTGGAAGCACTTTGGCCTCTACTGAGAAAAAAAATAAATCTATTAATATGTGGAATCTTATGGAAAGTATAAAATAAAACCTAGAGAATTGTCAATTACAGAAATACAAATAATTCCTCAGCATTTGGTAAACAAATGGGCCTACTAGGTTTTAATACTCCTTTATGTAATTGGATATTTGATTTCCTTATTGATAGGCCCCAGTTTGTGCGAGTTGGAAGAAAAGTTTCCAACTCCATCTCCTTGAGTACAGGTTCTCAACACAGTGTCTTAAGTCCGCTACTGTTCACTTTGATGAAACATGACCGCTGTGCCAAATTTGCCAGAAATCATATTGTGAAGTATGCGGATGACACGGCAGTGGTGGGTCTTCTCCAGGACAACAATGAAGATGTTTATAGGGAAGAGGTGAAGGCTCTGGTGGACTGGTGCAATAAACTGGTTCTAAATATTGATAAAACAAAGGAGATAATTATAGATTTTAGAAAGAGATGGCATAGTCATACTCCATTCAGTATTAAGGTTTCAGCTGTAGAGGTGGTCAACAGTATTAAGTATCTGGGGGTGCAGATAACTAACAATCTGAATTGGTCTCTCCACATGTCATCCTTAGTGAAGCATGCTAACCAGTGTATGCATTTCCTGCGTTGGATGAGGAGAGCACATCTTTCTCCTTCTGTCCTGACCACTTTTTACAGAGGCACAATTGAGAGCATTTTAACAAACTGCATCACTGTTTGGTTTGGTGCAGTGGTGGGTTGCTACTGGTTCACCCCGGATTGGGCGAACCAGTAGCAGCGGTGGTGGGAGGCTCCGCGCACCCTCCTGGATGTCATCAAAAATGCTCTGCGCATGCGCAGAAGGTTCTGCGCATGTGCAGAAACATTGTGTGTGCGCAAAGCACGCATGCGTGCCCGTGTGCTCCCATTCCCGAACAAGTAGCAAAGGTAAGTAAAACCCATTACTGATTTGGTGGCAGCAGTGCCTCAGATAGAAAGTCCATACAGAGAGTGGTAAGGACAGCCAAGAAGATTATAGGAATCTTGCTTCCTATTATTCAGGATACTGCTTATAAGCTCTTTGTGCTTAGAGCTCAAAGTATTGTTAGAGACACCACACACCCACATTACGGTCTGTTTCTGTTGCTCCCCTCTGGGAGAAGGTTTCAAAGTATTTCTAGCAGGACCAGAGGTGGTATTCAGCCAGTTCAGACCGGTTCAGGCGAACCGGTAGTGGAAATTTTAACTGGTTCACCAAACTGGCAAATACCACCTCTGGATGGCCCTGCCCCCCCTGGTCGCCCGGTCGCCCCTCTCCCCCACCCGCCACTCTTCCCACCACCACACCCACCCCGCCCACAGGGTATATATTTTGCCTTCACCACATGGCCCAGCTAATTGCCTCACCTCACCTCCACACCTCGCCCATTCTGCTCACCAAAGGTAAGCATGCTGCCAGCTCACTGTTCACCTCGGCCAGGTCGGGGAATGCGTCATTCCCTGGCTCCGGCCTTGCCCTGGAGCCTCCACCTGCTCGCCATTTGACTCAGCCGGGTCAGGGAATGTGCCATTCCCCGGCTCCAGCCTTGCCCTGGAGCCTCCACCTGCTCACCATTCACCTTGCTCACCTTCGTCCGCACCTTGGTGGGGGTCCCCGGCGAGGTGAGGCCAGTGAGCTTCCAGCTGCCGGTAGTTTTCAGCTGCCTTCTGAGCAGCTCCTCTGTGATGCCATCCCTCCAGTGCAGCAGGCCATTTACCTAGCCAGGTCTGGCCACGAGCGGCACTGGCAGGCAATGGGGTGCGTGTGTGCAGCCGGTGCAAAGAACAGTGTGGCGACGGCAGCAATGGGACTTCTTCAGGCCTCTTTTTCAGCCTGTAGTTTTCAGTGCAAGAAGCCTGCAGCCGCCGCCTCTTTTTCAGTGCGAGAAGCCTCCAGCCGCCGCTGCCGGCTCAGTTCCGGCTGGAAAAGAGGCATCTGGAGGCTTCTCGCGCCAAAAAGAGGTAGCAGCTGCAGGCTTCTTGCGCTGAAAACTACCGAAAACTACAGGCCAAAAAAGAGGCCTGAAGTCCCATCGCTGCCGTCACCACCCTGTTCTTCACGCCGGCCATGCACGCGCACCCCATTGCTTGCTGGTGCACATGTGCGGCCACACCCTATTGCCAGACCTGGCCAGGAGAATGGCCTGCTGTACTGGAGGGATGGCGTCGCAGTGGAGCTGCTTGGAAGGCAGCCGGACTGTGGTGTCCCTTTAAGGCACTTCAACGTGGGGGGGGAGGGGGGACCATAAAGGGACAGGCCGCAGGAGCTGCCTTTTCTGCCTCTTCTGTGGGTGTGTCTTAGTGGTCATGTCTTGGTGGGGGTCATGTGACTGAGTGGGCATGGCCAACTCGATGTCACTCACAGCAAGATGCTGCCCCACCTTGCCGTGAGTGATGACGAGTTGGCCATTCCCACTCAGTCACATGACACCCAGATAGGACAGTGGAAAGTTTTTTTCTCTTCCGAACTTTTCTGTCGGTTCTGTGGGCGTGGCGTCAAGTTGGCCACGCCCACTCAGTCACATGACCCCCACCAAGCCACACCCACAGAACCGGTAGTAGAATATATTGAATCCCACCACTGAGCAGGACTACAAGATTCTGTAACAGCTTTGTTCCCTATGCCATCCATCTGGTAAACTCACAATATTCATTTTTCTCGCCATGTACATGTATACATCCAAACTAGACTGTGTTGTTTCTCTGTGCCATATAATATATGTGGGTATATGCATAATTTTGTATTTATTTATTTTGTCATGTTTATGTAGTGTATATTGGAGGTGGTGACCCTTTGAGAGCTGTATGAAACGTAATTTAATTTTAATGTATGCCGATTAGTGTACATTCAAAGTGACAATAAAGTTATTCTAAGTTCTACCTCTCCCCTTAAATATACTCTGGGGAAACTCTTTGGTTGGAAGGGACTTTGGAGGTCTTCTAGTCCAACCCCCTGCTCAAGCAGGAGACCCTATACCATTTCAGACAAATGGTTATCCAATCTCTTCTTAAAAATCTCCAGTGTTGGAGCACCCACAACTTCTGGAGGCATTTTGCTCCATTGATTAATTATTCTAAAGAAATTTCTCCTTAGTTCTAGGTTGGTTTTCTCTTTGATTAGTTTCTATCCATTTCTTCTTGCCTTGCCTTCAGATCAGGAGTGGGTTCTAACTTACCTCACTGCACCGCGTGGCTGCGCGCGCATACGCAGTGGCAAAAATTCCCAAAAAATTCCCCCCAAAAGCCAAAAACAAGATGGAGGTGCATGCGCAGTGCCAGGGACTCAGCTTCTGCACATGCGCAGAAGAAAAAAAATAGTAAAATTTAAAAAAAAATTCAAAAAAAAAATTCAAAAAAAAAGATGGCGGCATCCACGGACCAGCACCGACAGAAACGGATCCGTGACATCACCACCAGTTTGCTACCGGTTCTATAGAACCGGTGCGAACCGGGAGGAACCCACCTCTGCTTCAGGTGCTTTGAAGAATAGGTTGACCCCCTCTTCTTTCTGACAGCCCCTTAGATATTAGAACACTGTTATGATGTCACTCCGAGTCCTTCTTTTCATTAGATTAGACATACCTAATTCCTGCAACCATTCTTCATATGTTTTAGCTTTCATTCCCCTAATCATCTTTATTGCTCTTCTCTTTTTCTTGGGGCATTGTTCCCATAAAAATAGGTCTCCTTCCCCCGCCCCCTCCTCCTCCTCCTCCTCCTCCTCCTCCTCCTCCTCATGGTTTTGATTTCTTTTCTATGTCTTAATATCATCTTGAAGCTTGTTTGACTTTCCAACTTCCCTACAGAAAAGAAACAAAAAAAGGTAACTAAATGACTGGAGGAGGGCGGAGGGGGAGAGGGGAAGATGTCCTCAATATTTATCTTTTGAATGATGAAAAAAAATACAGTTTGGTTCATGCTCTCAAAAACAAGTTGACGTAGTTCAAGCCAGGTATAAATAGCCATTCCATAACGTCCATTAAAATAAACACTGCTGAATTCTGGATAAGCTCTAGTTTTTGTGTTGCCTTTGAATACAGCCCTATATATATAAAAAAAAACATTGTAGGAGTTTTTCTAGGTGATAATGAGGATTTACTTTTAAGTCCCTGTGGTCGGGTCTCCTTGCATCAGGTAAAGCTGCAAGTCAGTACCAACTGAAGCTGAGCCTTTTTAGTCATGGTTTCTACCTGTTGTTCAGAAGCAGATGCCATGAATTCAGGATAATCCCTAAATTGTCAACTTTCTTTTCACAGGTAGTGCCTCTGCATCCAAAGACAACACTTCTACAGATGGCACATCCCAATAGATAGAGAAACGCAAGGCTCTCTTGCTTGGGAAAACTCAGCTGCAAAAGGCAGTTTAACTCAGAACATTCTGTGATGATACCTTTAATGCCAACACAATACCATCTGCCTACTGTCTATGGAGATTCTCAGTCATCCAGGTTGTCCCAAAGGTGCTTTTTTCAAGAGGCAACTGGACTTTCTGGTTTTTCCTTTTGAAGACATTTTGCTTCTCACCCAAGAAGCTTCTTCAGCTCTGACTGGATGGTGGGGAATGGAAGGATTTATACTCCTTGCAGACAAGCTGGTCATTTGCATTCTTTTAGTGAGTTGTAGTGACCTGTAGACTGTAGATAGATGATGTCATATCCCTCCCCCTCTGTTGAGAGAGGGCTGTTCAATTTTGACATAGATGCCCTCTTTGACCCCTTTTTCAAACCAGTGATCCTCTCTGCCCAAAATGTGGACTTTGCTGTCTTCAAAAGAGTGGCTTTTGTCTTTTAAATGCAGAACAGCAATCTCTCAACAGAGGGGGAGGGATACAATATCATCTATCTCCAGTCTACAATGCAGTCCTTTCAACAGTTCCAAGAAGGCTCTACACCTATTTGCACCACTCAGGTGGCCCTGATGACACAGATAAACCTCTAGGTGACCTTAACAACTCTCTATAAGAATGCAAATGACCAGCTGTCTGCAAGGAGTATAAATCCTTCCATTCCCCACCATACAGTCAGAGATGAAGAAGCTTCTTGGATGAGAAGCAAAATATCTTCAAAGAAAAACCAGAAAGTCCAGTTGCCTCTTGAAAAAGCACCTTTGGGACATCTGCCTACTGTATTTCAGGTCAGACCAGCTGCTGTGGCCTAGAGGTGGAGCTCTTGCCTCACAATCAGGAGGTTGTCAGTTCGATCCTAGATAGAGCCAGATGTAGGGTCTCCTGCTTGGGCAGGGGGTTGGACTAGATGACCCCCAAGGTCCCTTCCAACTCTGTTACTCTATTAAAAAGTCCTTGGGAAAAACTCAATTGGAGGACAAAAATGCCAAGTCCAGTCTAAACATCTGGCTGACTAATCAACACACAATAATAATAACAGCAACTTTAGAAAATCCACTGGAGAGGATAGAAACATTAATGTGAAAATTAAAGAACTTTGGCATGTTATCAGCTTTTAAGATTAATAACCAGAGGATGAAGATATTAACAAAAAATATGAAAGAAGTCAAATAGAACTGATGCCAAAATGATTTTAAGCTTGAGGAAAAAAAAGTGAAATAGTGTATTTGTATGAACTGTATGCTATTTCAAAATAATTCGGTTAAAAACTGGAATGAAATTAAGAAAGACATGTTAAAGATGAAAAAAAATAATACTATCATAGTTGGGGAGAATCTCTATGATAAAAATAAATGGTTTGTCACAAATGATATTTTTGTTCCAGTCAATACCTGTTTTAACAACTGATTTACCATTGACAAAATGACAAAAACATATCTAAATTTATATGGCAAGGGAAAATAAACACAAGTTAAAGTGTTAACTATGCAAAAAAAAAAAAAAAGAGAGAGAGAGAGAGAGAGAGAGAGAAGAATTTAACTTATTAGGTATGAAATTATATTTTGCTGCTTTTTTTGTCTGGAAAAAAGAATGTGTATTGCTAAGAAACAAGACTTTTAGAGTTAGAAACTCACAAACTGAAGTTTGGGTGGCATAGATATTTATGGTATGATAATATTAACACGAATTTCAAAAATCATTAAATTAGACATGTCATATCGAATAGATGGAATAGATAGAAATCCAGGTTGTGCCCAAAAACATATCTATGCATCTCAGCTCAAGGAGAATGTCATAGAAGAGAAACAGCAGACACAGAAAAATACTTGACATATTATTAGGTATTATTGGCAAACAACTTACAATGGAACTTAAAATCAAAATGAGAGAGTAAATTAATTGCAGAAGGTTATAATTATCAATAGTGTTCACATTTACAGTTGTCAGAAAGATTCAAAGTGGACAAAAAGAATTTTAAGGTAAAGGTTCCCCTCGCACATATGTGCTAGTCGTTCCCGACTCTAGGGGGCGGTGCTCACCTCCGTTTCTAAGCTGAGGAGCCAGCGCTGTCCGAAGACGTCTCCGTGGTCATGTGGCCGGCATGACTAAACGCCAAAGGCACACGGAACGCTGTTACCTTCCCACCAAAGGTGGTCCCTATTTTTCTACTTGCATTTTTTAAATGCAATTTTTAAATTTTTTTACAATTTTTAAAAGACTTTTAGTATGGAACAAATGAGACAAAATTTGAAATAGTGTTGTGCACTGATGAGATGCATATAATAGCTAAAATACATGAACGTTTATTGAAATTTGAAACAAAGGAAGAATGGGTTAAAGAATGTATGATAAGGTTTGCTAAGAATTATAATATACAGATGGATCATTAGGAAAATATGGAGTTAAAAGGGTTGAAATTTACATTGCATTATGATCTTAAAGAGAATTTTTAAAAAACGATATACTGTTGGTATATGAGTACCAAAATATTATCTAGAATGTATAAAGGCACTTCAAAGGCATATTAGATACATGAAGCAATTTATATTGTAAATATAAATGTAAAAAAGCTTTAAAAATGGATTCAAATACATACATTGATAGAGAGGATTAAAAGACATGAAGGCAGTAGAAAGATGCATTGTGATTTTGAAGACACGTATCAGCACAGCTTCACGTGTATCAACTTGTGAGTTGTGATCTGTGTATTTGTCACAATGTGTCTTTAGTTTCTGCTCAATGGTTTCACCCAGACTTTTGGGGAAAGTTCATTCTTGTGTTCTAGAGGCCAATCAGACAAGGAGGCACGTAAGGCGAATCAGATGATGTCCTGCACCATGAGTTTGGGTTCTTTGTAGATTCTGAACCTGGAATATATTCAACATGCTCTGTACTACCGGTTCTTCCATCTCTAGTATAGGTCCATATCCACAGTTGCCTATTTGGGGTATTTAATTGTGGCCCCTGACAATATCACTGTTGGAATACATGCCTTCTCTTGAAATCACGCTATGTTAGCAAGCAATAAATAATAAAATATAGATACTCCTTGGATTATTACACTAATTTGGCTTGGACGCATGGTCATATACTATACCAGTCATTAAGTGATTATGGATGATTAAAAAAAAATCTGTGCAATTTTTTTTGCAATCACTCAAGTCATTAAGCAAACATGGCAATAGTAAATGTAACAGTCATTAAGCGACCCATTGTATCAATCACCATTTTTTGCCAGAAAATAGAAGTAAATGCTGGTTTCCAGGGGGGGGGATTGTAAATTGTGGTCATGTGACTGCAGGATTCAGGAAACAACTGTAAATGTGGTCAGTGCCAAGTGCCAAAAAATACGATCACTTGACTTTGAGGATGGGTGGCCATCGGAACTTTGAAACCAGGTTTGTAGGTAGGTCTGGAAAGGTCTGTCATAATTTCAAATGGCCACTAAGTGATCAGTCATAAGTCAAGGAATACTTGTAGTAGAATAGATTTAAATCAAAGATTTTTTTAAAAATTACTGGTCAACCACAAATGAAATACTATGCAACAGTATATTTTGCTTATAAACTGAAAATTAAACTCGAAGATTTGAAAGAGTGTAAATCAAAGTAAGTGATATTGAATTACAATTTTCAATGTTTTGTTTCCAGATAAACAATCTGAAGAAATGAGGGATAGAATTTTATGTTTTTCTGTAGGTTTGTCTTCTTAGCTGTTCTTTGTTGTTCAGATCAGGCCTCAACACAATGATGTAGCATTTAGGAAAAAAAATACAAATCAGTAACCCAACACTAGAAGCAATAATAGAGAAGATCTCCACAGCAACCATATACTTTCCCTTGGTGCTCAGATATGTTGGAACAAAGGACAACCACACACTGCAGAAGACCAACATACTAAAGGTGATAAACTTGGCTTCATTGAAAGCATCAGGCAATTTTCTTGCTAGAAAAGCCACCATGAAGCTGATAATGGCAAGGAAACCCATATAGCCCAAGACACAGTAGAACATGAAGACTGAACGTTCATTACACTGCAGAAAGATTTCTTCTGCCCCTGAATTTGTGTCAGCATCTGGGAATGGGGGAGAAGTCGTCACCCATATAATGCAAATAATTCCTTCAATTAAACTGCAGCTCAACACGATGGACATGGCCAATCTTTTCCCCACCCATCTGGTCATCTTAGACCCAGGCTTAGTGGCCATGAAAGCCAGAACTACAATGATGGTTTTGGCCAAGACACAAGAAATGGCCACAGAGAAGATGATCCCAAAGGCAGTTTGACGAAGGAGACATGTCACTTTGTCAGGTTTTCCAAGGAATAATAATGAACAAAGAAAAGACAAGAGGAGAGCAATAAGGAGAGCATAGGTGAGATTCCGGTTGTTGGCTTTGACTATGGGAGTGTCCTGATGCTTAATAAAGATCCAAAGGATTCCAGCTGTGATCAAAGAAAAGAAAAGAGCAGAACTGGCCAAGATGATCCCCAAAGTTTCTTCATACATCAAAAATGTCACAATCTTTGGAAGACACAAATCGTGGTTCACATTTGCGTATTGATCACTTGGACACTGAAAACAATCATCCATATCTAGAAAAACAAATTAGCAACTTACAAATTGCATTGAAAGAATCAAGCCTGAGCACTATATTTTAAGAAAAAAGAATTGACTTTATAACATGTGGTAATCAAATACACTGGTAAATTTCCCGTTTGAAACCCTTTTGTTCCAAGACTCACTACTTGGTATCACTGTTGAAATCCATTCCATAAAATGAATGCTGATCAATATACTACATTTTATTCCATCCATTTGTCAAAGGGAACATTTAATACGTTGGCTTGACTATTGCAATGCGCTCTACATGGGGCTACCCTTGAAGAGTGTCCGGAGACTACAATTAGTCCAGAATGCAGCTGCGCGAGCAGTCGTGGGTGTGCCAAGGTACACCCACACGAGTTCCATCCTTCGCAAGCTGCACTGGCTGCCGATAGTGCTCCGATCACAATTTAAGGTGTTGGTAGTTACCTTTAAAGCCCTACATGGCTTAGGACCAGTTTATCTGCGTGACCGCCTTCTGCCACACTCCTCCCAACGACCAGTGAGGTCGCACAGGGCCGGCCTTCTTCATGTCCCGTCAGCCAGACAGTGTCGGCTGGCGGGCCC
>QLTV01002262.1:351897-389928 GCA_003457575.1 Thermophis baileyi | reverse complement strand
AACTTTTGGGACTTGAAAATTTAGAACTACGCCGCCTTCGATCTGACCTAAGTGTAGCTCACAAAATTATCTGCCACAATGTCCTACCTGTCAATGACTACTTCCGCTTCAACCACAACAATACACGAGCACACAATAGATACAAAAAACCGCTAAACCGCTCCAAACTCGACTGCAGAAAATACGACTTCAGCAACAGAGTGATCAATGCCTGGAATTCACTACCTGACTCTGTGGTTTCTTCCCCAAACCCAAAAAACTTTAACCTTAGACTTCGACCTCACCCACACGAGCACACAATAGATACAAACTTCATGTAAACCGCTCCAAACTCGACTGCAGAAAACATGACGTCAGCAACAGAGTGATTAATGCCTAGAATTCACTACCTGACTCTGTGGTTTCTTCCCCAAACCCAAAAAACTTTAACCTTAGACTGTCTACTGTCGACCTCACCCCATTCCTAAGAGGTCTGTAAGGGGCGTGCATAAGCGCACCAGCGTGCCTACCGTCCCTGTTCTACTGTCCTATTGTCCTCATCTATCTGTATTCACTTTGATTATGTTTATGTTTATACCTATACCTGCTATCTTGCACATGTTTGACAAACAAATAAATAAATAAAATAAATAAAAAATGCTCTTTGAATGCCTGCAATCACAGAGAATATTTGACAAAAGACCTAAAGAATTGTTAAACAGAGTTAAAAACAGGAATGCCCTCCATCTAAACACACTCTGTATCGTTGACATATGATGTCTGAAAAATAACTTAGATGATATGATGTCTGAAAAATAACCTAGAATGTGTAAAGGCACTTCAAATACATATGAGAACAACACGGAGGGACATCTATGGAGATTCTCAGTCATCCAGGTCATGGTTGTCCCAGAGGTGCTTTTTTTTCAAGAGGCATATAGACTGTCTTGTTTTTCTTTGAAGACATTTCGCTTCTCATTCCAGGAAGCTTTTTTTAGTCAGAGCTGAAGAAGCTTCTTGGATGAATAACAGAACAGAATAACAGAGTTGGAAGGGACCTTGGAGTTCTTCTAGTCCAACCCCCCACTCAGGCAGGAAACCCTATATCATTTCAAACAAATGGCTGTCCAATCTCTTCTTAAAAACTTCCAGTGTTGGAGCATTCACAACTTCTGGAGGCAAGTTGTTCCATTGATTAATTGTTCTAACTGTCAGGAAATTTTTCCTTAGTTCTAGGTTGCTCCTCTCCTTGATTAGTTTCCATCCATTGCTAAATATCTATGGAGATTCTCAATCATTTCCATCCATTGCTTCTTGTCCTGCCTTCAGGTGCTTTGGGGAATAGCTTGACTCCCTCTTCTTTGTGGCAGCCCCTGAGATATTGGAACACTGCTATCATGTCACCCCTAGTCCTTCTTTTCATCAAACTAGACATACCCAGTTCCAGCAACTGTTCTTTATATGTTTTAGCCTCCAGTAGCAATAGCAATAGCACTTAGACTTATATACCGCTTTACAGTGCTTTACAGCACTCTCTAAGTGGTTCACAGAGTCAGCATATTGCCCCCAACAATCTGGGTCCTCATTTTACCCACCTCGGAAGGATGGAAGGCTGAGTCAACCTTGAGCCTGGTGAGATTTGAACCGCTGAACTGCTGAACAGTCAGCTGAAGTAGCCTGCAGTACTGCACTCTAACCACTGCGCCACCTCGTCTGCACTCTTTCTAGAGTCTCAACATCTTTTTTACATCGTGGCAATCAAACCTGGATGCAGGATTCCAAGTGTGGTCTTACCAAGGCATTATAAAGTGGTATTAACACTTCACATGATCTTGATTCTGTTACTGCAGCCAAGAATTGTGTTGGCTTTTTTGGCAGCTGCAGCACAATGCTGGCTCATATTTAAGTGATTATCCACTAGGACTCCAAGATCCCTCTCATAGTTACTATTATTGAGCCAGGTACCACCTATACTATACCTGTGCATTCAGTTTTTCTTGCCTAAATGTAAAACCTTAGTTTTTTCACCATTTAAAGGAAGCTTGTTATTTATAAACATTAACCATAATATATATTCTAAGACAATTCCTCTTCACTCAATGTGCCCCAGACAATCCAAAAGGTTGGATATTTATGCTCGATAAGTTCATGTAATTAGAAAGATCTTACACTACTACTTGAAGGTATGTATTCACCAACATGTTCCCCCTCAGATATGGTCAAAATTTCAGCCATCATTCCCAAGAAGGATGGTGGAGATACATGGAATCTTATGGAGGTTCAAAGGAGATAAGGGACACAAAGGAAGAAGAAAGATGCCTAGTGAATTTGAGGACAGGTCTAAGCACAGATTCAGGTCGATCAAGTTGTACTTGTCTGCTCACACCGTGCCTCCGGTTTCTGCCAACTGGTTTTCTTGAATGTCACCCAGAGGTTTAGAGGAAAAGTGGAAGAGTTAGTTTCCCTTCAGATAAAATCAATCCTACTCCTTCCATGCCAGGTGTTAATTGGACAAAGTTGCATGTGAGGTGAGTCAGTGATTGTCTTGCACAATGAGTTGGGATTTTTGGAGCATCTGGCATGTATTCAAGCTGATCTGTAGTATGAACTCTAGCACCTCAAAGCTAGTTTAACAAACATAGTTGCCTGTTTGGGCATCCAGTGTGGCTTCTGACAATGCCAGATTTGCAATGCATGTCTCCTTTATTGAAATCTCCCTATGATAGCAAGCAATAAATAATGGAGTACTGTAGCAGCATAAATTCCATTTTTTAAAAAAATAACCAGTAACAATAACAAATGAAATAGAAAGTATGTAAATGGCAATATTTTATTTTGTCTGTCAAGTGAGAATTAAACCTGAAGATTTGAAACCATTATTCTAGGTAAGTGATATTGGATCAGAACATTAAATGATTCTGTTTCCTTACAACACTCTAAAATAATAAGAAATATAATTCATGTTTTTTTGTGGGTTTGTCTTCTTAGCTGTTCTTTGTTGTTGAGGGAAGGCCTCAGAACAATGATGTAGCACTTAGGGAAAAAAATACAAACCAGTAATCCAACACTAGAAGTTATAATGGAGAAGATCTCCACTGCAACCATGTATTTTCCCTTGGTGCTCAGGTATGTTGGAACAAAGGACAACCAGACACTGCAGAAGACCAACATACTGAAGGTAATAAACTTGGCTTCATTGAAAACATCAGGCAATTTTCTCGCGAGGAACGCCACTGTAAAGCTAATAATGGCAAGGAAGCCCATGTAGCCCAAGACACAGTAGAACATGAAGACTGAACCTTCATTACACCCCAGAAAGATTTCTTCTGCCCCTGAACTCATGTCAGCATCTGGGAATGGGGGAGAGGTTGTCAGCCATATAGTGCAAATAAATCCTTGAAGCAAGGTGCAGCACAATAGGATGGACACTGCTAATCTTCTTCCCACCCATTTGGTTATCTTAGACCCAGGCTTAGTGGCCATGAATGCCAAAATCACAATGATGGTTTTGGCCAACACACAAGAAATGGCCACAGAGAAGATGATACCAAAAGTAGTTTGACGAAGGAGACATGTCACCTTATCAGGTTTTCCAAGGAATAATAATGAGCAAAGAAAAGACAAGAAGAGAGCAATAAGGAGAGCATAGGTGAGATTCCGGTTGTTGGCTTTGACTATGGGAGTGTCCTGATGCTTAATAAAGATCCAAAGGATTCCAATTGTGACCAAACAAAAGAAAAGAGCGGAACTGGCCAAAATGATCCCCAAAGTTTCTTCATACATCAAACATGTTGCAATTTTTGGAAGACACAAATCCTGCTTCACATTTGCATACTGATCTTCTGGACACTGAAAACAATCATCCATATCTAAAAAATAAATTAGCAACTAAGGAATTGCATGGAAAGAATCAAAACTGAGCAATACATGTTAAAAAAAAAGACAAGTTTTTTTAAATGTTTAAAAAACAATTAAACTTTAGACTTTCAAGAAAGTTATATTTGAAAACCCCTTTGTTGCAAAACACTACTTGGTATCACCGTAGAAATCCATTCCATAATCTGAATGCTGGTCCATTTCCATGTTTTACTCCCATCCATTTGTCAGGTGGAACAATTAATCCAGAACATTAGTCTAAACTTTTCATTGCTCTTTTGACCCACCGTTTTATTTAGGTACTGCATATTTTCTAGGATAGCAAATGCAAGAGCTCACCTACTTGGTTGGAAATCTTTCCATGTGGACATCGTAGACAATTATAGCAACAAAATGGCTTCCCTTCTATCTTGTTTCTAGTAGAACCTGAATGGCACTTATTATTACACAAAGATAGAGGTTGGACCTGTTCAAGAAGGAAAGAAGAAAGGTAGCTTCTGTTTTAGTTTATTCACGAGAGGTTTATTTCTGTTGGAGAAAGTGCTCAGCCCTATAACCACTCAGCACTTCATAACATGAAAGTTATAAGGCCAGCATGTAGGCATCTAGGTATGTAGGTATGTATGTTTGATAAATTACTTTTACTTCTGTGTTTTTCTACAAAATCCAAAATGTGTGCCAAAAAATCCTTGGCACATTCTTTCTTTTGCAGCTCTTGGTATCAATGGGAAAGCATACACTTTTACATCAATATGATAAGAAACACCAGCTCTTAATTACCCCAGTTCCTCTAGCCACATATCTAATTTAGAAGATAACCAAGGGTTCACTAGGTGGTTCAGAGATTTGTCTGGGGAACATTTTGGAATCTTGGAATCCTTGAAATATTCTGTAGCTTAATCTAATTTCTGTGTAGGATTTTGAATCTAAGACAATTTGAGGACTGACAGGAAGACATTGGTCTAAAAGCCAAAATGAAACTGACCATACCTGGTTAAACCTCTCTGGCCATACAATATCATCCTCATCAATGGTGAACAATGCTCTTTGGGAGTCCTTGGGGTCCATCCTTCCAACTGTAACTCTCAGAAAAGATAGATTGGGAAATGTGATCCAATTCATAATATCAAATCCAGTTTCCAATTCTCCATTTTGGTTGAAAGAAACCTTTTGTTCGGCACTATTATTGAATGAGACCCCCCTCATAAATTTGTTGAGCTACATTGGAAAAGAAGCCAAGACAAGGTTGGGTGGATGGATGGATGGATGGATGGATGGATGGATGGATGGAGATAGATGATAGATAGATAGATAGATAGATAGATAGATAGATAGATAGATAGATAGATAGATAGATAGATAGATAGATAGATAGATAGATAGATAGATAGATAGATAGGTAAATAGATAGATGATAGATAGATGATAGATAGATAGATGATAGATGATAGATGATAGATAGATAGATAGATAGATAGATAGATAGATAGATAGATAGATAGATAATAGATAGATAGATAGATAGATGATAGATAGATAGATAGATGATAGATAGATGATAGATAGATAGATAGATAGATAGATAGATAGATAGATAGATAGATAGATAGATAGATAGATAGATAGATGATAGAGAGAGAGAGAGAGAGAGAGAGAGACAGAGACAGAGACAGAGACAGAGACAGAGAGAGACAGACAGACAGACAGACAGACAATAGAGAGACAGACGTATAGAAGCCCAAGATGATAAGATTCATCCCCCCTTTTTAAGATAGATACTGATTCTGGTGAGGCTGGTGAATAGAACCTCTTCACCTAGTAGAGGACACTGTGGCCAAAAAGCAGCTGGACATGAGAATCAGACTGCTGATAATTCTCGAATGAAAGAGCAATCATGAGATCACCCTAGGTGTTCCTAACACCTTTTTTGTGTGTGAACCAGTGGTGGGTTGCTGCCGGTTCAGACCGGTTCTTTAGAACCATTAGCGTAAATTTACCGTCGCTCACAGAACCGGCAGCAATGACCAGCGGTCCACGCTCCCGAACCAGTCCTCCGGTCACCGCGGCTTGAAAAAAAAAACCTCTGCGCATGCGCAAAGGCTTCTGCGCATGCGCAGAGAGTCATTTCTGGGTCTTTTGCGCGATGTGATGGGGGCGCGCGCGCACGAGCGAAGGGAGCAAAACGCGCACTTCCGTCACGATGCGAACCGGTAGGGAAGGTAAGTGGAACCCACCCCTGGTGTGAATCAACAGCAGAAATGGATGTTTCTGCAGCTCCTTGTGGTCTTCTGAGAATTATGGGTTCCATCATGTCATGAGTTATTACTGTATCATTTTTTAAGTACTTAAAGTTTAACCTAGTTTATCTCTTTAATCGCCTTGGAGTTTAATTTTCTTTGTATTGCTTTTTTAAGATTAAAACCCCTTCTGAACTCACAAGTTTTTATTAGCTGGATGACTCTATGTTTAATCTGTTAAAAAGAAATAAAAATACATAGTTCCAGCTTGATAAGATTTTATTTTTTGTAATATATAACACAGGATGACTATAGCATTGTTTTAGTGTTTAAATACCAAGAATTTGGATGAAAAATTGACTTAAACCAAGATGCAGAGCCGCCCTTCGGGAGTTGGGCGGCATAGAAATACAACAAACAAACAAACAAACAAACAAACAAACAAACAAACAAATAAATAGGTTTGTTTTTGTTTTTTTACTGAAGAAAAATTACCTGTTGGCATGCACAGGCATGCATTTTAAGTAATGTTTAGATTAATTAATCCAAAATGACTGTAATGAAGATGTGGAAGAGTTTATCCTTAAATGTGTTATGGCCGAAAGCACTTTAAATTAAATAAATTAAATTAAATTAAATTAAATTAAATTAAATTAAATTAAATTAAATTAAATTAAATTAAATTAAATTAAATTAAATTAAATTAAATTAAATTAAATTAAATTAAATTAAATTAAATTAAATTAAATTAAATTAAATTAATGCAGAAGTCAACTAAAAACATATTCTTTTGTGAGAAAGAGTGTCTCTGGTGAGAAAGCTTTGAAGGCTAACCTTTAAAAAAATGCTAAAAGGTGGCATCATTAAAGAAAATTCATAATGTATGGATTCAAGAACTATAGGAACCAAAAAAGAAATATACTGCAACCAAAAAATGTACAGAACCTCCTTCAAATAAAATTGAAAAGGATATTTTAGAGGATCCTAATATAATAACCTATAAGAAAAAGATGGAATATTGAATCCACAAACCAAGCAGGAGGACTAATTAATAAGTACATTAATAAGACATCAAAAGAATGATGTGGATTGCTTATTTTTGAAATATGAGAGATTTGCTAGAGAGGCTGCACCGAAATTACAAATGGACTTTGATAAAGATGACAAGGATGTTAATGAGAGGAGAGATAAAGAGAGCAGGAAAAAAAAACAGATGTCACAATTTGCTACATGGGATTAAGGATTTTTGGGAGGAAAAGAAAAATGCAGCAATGGTTTATTTGATTATGGTTAAATAAAGGGTTGGTACATCTGGTGTTGTTCAATGGATATTTTGATTGGTTGGAGACCAGGGATGGTTTTCACTTACCTTCCCTACCGGTTCGCAAATGTGAACGAGCACGCGCGGGCGCTCACTTCACTCGCACGTGCCACCTCCGCACATGCGCACGGCCACATGCGCATGCACTTTACTTGCACACGAGCCTTCCGCGCATGCGTACGGCCTCAAAAACATGCATAAATAGGATAGCACAGAGCCGGGGCGGGTGGGCGGAGCCACCCACGATTTCCACTACCGGTTCGGGCGAACCAGACAGAACCGGCTGAATATCATCTCTGTTTGGAGGTAATGGTTTAGTCTGTAATATTTATATTTACTTTTGGTATGTAAATCAGGGCGTATTATTATAGTAGGTTCCTGTCTGTGGCGATTTTTAATGATTATTTCGGAAACGTTTTGCTTTGGAATTATAATATTGGGGATTTAGTTCATAATATCTATTTTAGTGCTTTTGTTAATGAGGGATTACTATCTCTGGAAATGTTTAATTATTTTTAATTGTTGCAATGTTTAATTGTTAATTGAGATTAGACTTTTCTTATTGTGATGAAGCATTAGGAGGATTAAACAATGTTTAATTTTTATTTGAGACTAGCTATACCTGGCCACGCATTGCTGTGGCTCAGTCTGGTGATCACCCGTGTTGTAATTTTGTTCAGGACGCAATTCTACATTGAACGAAGCAGCAGCAGATCAATTTGGTGATGACATTCCCAATTGATTGAGAACTTTGTTTGCGATTTCTAAGCAGAAATCTTCAATCATTATCAATGCTTCGTTGTAGAATTCTGCTGTGAAATGCATGTTCATATTTGAATTTTCCTTGTGTATTCGAAATATCTTCAGCCGTGTGCGATTTATATTGGAAATGTGGAAATCATAAATGGATCGTAAATCAGAAACATTGAAATGGAATCGTAACATATTTAGTATAGTGTGTGTTGCTTTTACGTCCAACAGATGGCGCTGTTTTTCACAAAAAACATGTTGTTACCTGTCACAGGTGTGACATCTATATAATATAGGTATATAAAAACACACGCGTATTCGAATACAACGTTGTGTCAAAATTTCAAAGCAATCGGTGAAGAACTTTCGAAAATTTAAGATTTTGAACAAATGAACATTTACATTTTTATTTATATAGAAGAAGATTAGAACTTTCTTATTGTTATGAGGCACTGGGGGATTCGGGATTTAAATAGGAATGGGGAGACATATCTACATTGTTAGGTATGTCTGCTAATTTTTATTTGACTTTTATCAATTGATAAAGTGAGCTGAGAATTTAGAGTTGAGTTTAGAGAAAATGAAGTGAGGTACAGTATGGGATGAAGATGCATTTGGTTGTACAGTGATAAGTGGTTAATTTTAATATACTTGCTGGGGATAAAGGGGCACGTTTTTCTTATTCTCTTCTTTCTTCTTATTGGGGGAGGGTCTGCACTTTTTAAATATTTTTGTCCTTTTTGTGTACTATTTGTTTTATCTGTTTAATATAAAAAATAATAAAATTATGAAAAAAGAAAGAGCAAATCTGTGCTGTAGGAAATATTGAGTTATAAGAAGTCTAAGGACATCAGTTACAGAAATAAAACAGTGAAATAAATGCTACAACATGACAAAGTTCTTGAAATGTGGACATTCAGGAAAGCATGGAAAACCTAGATATTGTAAAAGCAAATAAAGAGCACCGTTAACATAAAATGAAAAATTGTATGCTCCCGTTCCTAATACATAAAGGTAAAGGTAAAGGTTCCCCTCGCACATATGTGCTAGTCGTTCCCAACTCTAGGGGGCGGTGCTCATCTCCGTTTCAAAGCCGAAGAGCCAGCACTGTCTGAAGACATCTCCGTGGTCATGTGGCCGGCATGACTAAACGCCAAAGGCGCACGGAACGCTATTACCTTCCCACCAAAGTGGTCCCTATTTTTCTACTTGCATTTTTTACGTGCTTTCGAACTGCTAGGTTGGCAGAAGCTGGGACAAGTAACAGGAGCTCACCCCGTTACGCGGCACTCATAACGGGGTGAGCGGGATTCGAACCGCTGAACTGCCGACCTTTCGATCGACAAGCTCAGGTCTTAGCCACTGAGCCACCACGTCCCTATTTCCTAATACATATGCAGATGTAATAATTTATAATGATATTATTTGGAATAGAGTTAGAAAGTTGATGACATTGAGTAAAACTACATCCTTAGATAGAGTGCATTCTCCTTGGAAGAATGAATTTCATTTAGGTTTAGGATCAGGGTGGCAGATACAGTGAGTAGCCAGTAATTGGCTTGCTTAAGGTTTTACCTTCCACAGTTTTTGATCCAGATGTTCCAGTTTGGCTTCGTGCCCTCTAGCTCTGTATTCCAGCATTGATGAATGGAAGTCATGCAAAGCATGTGCCATAACATAGATGGCATTGTAAATGCTGTAGCTATGGCCAGTCATGTCCATTTCAAACACAGATGTAGGAAGAGTTTCCAGTTTCTCATTTCCAGTGCAGGGAACCTCATTTTCATCTTCATTCATAACAGAGATGGAGAAGGAACACTGAAAGGCACTTTCCCAGAACAGCTTGATAAAACTAACTTCTTCTTCTAAGTTTGGTTTCCTCATCTGAACAAAGTGCTGGAATCCTGACACCTTCTCTGTGTGAATTGCAAAAGACAGAGCACCATGGAGGAAGACTAGGTCACTATTCCTCAGAAAGGGAAGTGAGGTGAAATCCATCTCAGCGGTCATAACCCAGATTTTATTTTTTCTCCATAATGGTGCATCTTCAATTTTCAAATTGGTGGAAAGAAGCCTCAGAACTATAATTCCGTAAATTTCGCCATGAACCAGTACTACATTAGCTGTGCTTTTCATAACCACCATGTACATTTCAAGTCCCATTTCCACCAACTCAGCAATGCTGCTTGAGTCGTCAATAATTGGAAATGTTTCAATGAAGTCTGAGCAGATCCCCTTCTGGGCTAACATGGGAACCAGATCTTGTATAAACTTCTCACCACTGTCATTTTTCACAGACAAGATCCCAATCCATGTCCATCTAAAATGCAGCAGTAATAGAAAAATTCCCTTATACTGATGGTCCATACTTGGGAACATTTGTTGATATAAAACCGCCTCTTTTTTCATACTACTTTCAGTAGTGGAACCATACATTATCTTCAGAAAAAGAAAAATACTGGGAAATAGACAACAGAACATTTGTTTTTCTTTAAAAAAAAATTGTGTGGAGTGATATTATTTACCCGCGTAAGCTACAATATAGATATCAATGCCCAAAACATATTTCATACTTTGACTAAAGTGATATATCACATACATATTTAGAGAATCTTACATGGAGATTTTTATGTCATCAATTGAAAGGCTGAGCTGTATCAGAAAACTTGATGAAACTTGTTGCACCAAAATTTCCTAATAGTTTGTATTTGTAAGATGGTAGATGGTGGTAGACTTTAGGAGAAACCCTCCCATACTTCCACCTCTTACAATACTAGACAACACAGTATCAACAGTAGAGACCTTCAAATTTCTAGGTTCTATCATATCTCAAGACTTAAAATGGACACCTAACATCAAAAATGTCATCAAAAAAGCACAACAAAGAATGTTCTTTCTGCGCCAACTCAGGAAGCTCAAACTGCCCAAAGAGCTGCTGATTCAGTTCTACAGAGGAATTATTGAGTCTGTCATCTGCAACCCAACAAGACATACACAGGGTTCTGCAACACAACAAGACAGATACAGACTTCAGAGGATAACCGACACAGAATTCAGAGGATAATCAGAACTGCAGAAAAAACAATTACTGCTAACCTGCCTTCCATTGAGGACCTGTACACTGCACGAGTCAAAAAGAGGGATATCGCATCCTGGATATAAATTGTTTCAACTCCTACCCTCAAAACGACGCTATAGAGCACTGCACACCAAGACAACTAGACACAAGAACAGGTTTTTTTCCAAACGCCATCACTCTGCTAAACAAATAATTCCCTCAACACTGTCAAACTATTCACTAAGGCTGCATTACTATTACTATTAGTCTTCTCATTGTTCCTATTACCCATCTCCTCCCACTTATGACTGCATGACTGTAACTTTGTTGCTTGTATCCTTACAATTTATATTGATATTGATTGTTTCCTGATTGCTTATTCGTACCCTATGACTATCATTAAGTGTTGTACCTCATGATTCTTGATGAATATATCTTGACTTTTTTTTTTATGTACACAGAGCATATGCACCAAAGACAAATTCCTTGCGTGTCCAATCACACTTGGCCAATAAAGAATTCTATTCTATTAACTAGATTAAGGGTATCAAGAATCAAGATGAAGATGAAGGAGCTATTCTATTCTATTCTATTCTATTCTATTCTATTCTATTCTATTCTATTCTATTCTATTCTATCCTATCCTATCCTATCCTATCCTATCCTATCCTATCCTATCCTATCCTATCCTATCCTATTCTATTCTATTCTATTCTATTATCCCTTGAAAAACTTATTCTCTTTTTCCAATTCTGAGAATAGACTAAGGTGTATCAACATTTTCAAGTTTCAATTTCCAAACATTAGGGGTGCTCAAAAGTTGTGACATATCTTGGTAAAGATATTTTGGTTACTTTAATATAATTTAGATGTGCTTGGTAAGTAACTACATAAACATCATAACTTTTTAACATTGTGTTTGTTTCATTTGAATACTCTATATTCTTAGTTACATTTTCTCTTAAATATATCTTTCATTGAGGTACTCCTGAGAATGCTTCTGAAAATTCTCTATAGTTTTAGTCACTGTTTCTCTTGAACTGGAAAATGAATCTTTGGGAAAGCATAGCACAAACATTGATAATTAAATCTTTAAACCACAAAAAGCCAGAAAAGTTATGGCCACCAGCCTGAGGGCATTAGTATGCTACAGCAGAATTCCCTTCTTTTCTATACCATAAGCCAATGGTTCTCAACCTGTGGTCCGTGGACCCCTGGGGGACTGTGATGTCACCACAGGGGGTCATGCGAAGGCTGGAAGAAATGTAATCTTGGTGGTCTGTGACCACGGTCAATGATCACAAAAGGTATTTAAAGGGGGTCCATGGTGAATTAAAAGTTGAGAACCACTGTCATAAATGTTTGCATAAAAAGAAGGGTAAAAGGGCATTGATGGCTATCTACTTGGTCTGGAGTCCATCAAAGCTCATACCTGTGGCATCTTGTAGAGGGACAGGATGGTAGCCATGTGCAGACACACCTCAGTGGTAGGTCCTCCAAGGACTGCTATTGGTCTGTGCTGTGTATCACAGTTGTAGTTAGGGATGAACTGGCCCTTTTTAGAGAAAAGTTCCAACGAGGCACGATATGTCCAACTTGTCATGAAGTAGGTATTATAGATCTGAAATCCAAGGGTGTGATTGGGTAAAAGATGAGGATTTCTGTTGATTTCTTTGATGGCAAATTCTAAGGCCAAGATGTGCTGGTAGATTGGAGTCATGACCCTGGAAAAGGAAATACATATTTCGTCACCAGGCACTTAGTTGAAAAGGAAGCACATAACATACTTTTTTTTTTACAAGCGAATGTGATGAAACAGCATTGCAATCATTTTGATTTTGAAGACAATCTTCCAATAGTCATTCTTCTGAGTAATAATTTCAGAAAAATGATGTCACTTATTGTTGATTTTTCAAAAGGGTGCTGATGCTTTTTGGAGGAGTAGAGACCTTCCATTTTCTTTAAAACCTCCGTTCCATCATTCATAGTAATTTCAGAGTCTGAGCTACTATTGATGGCTCTATAGCAAAGAGAGAAACAGAAGATGGTTTAGCTGACTATACTAATAATACATAGCTTTGGGCCATCCAGATTCCTCTTGAAATAACTTGGGTGTTTTTAAAAAAAATGGATTAACAGTAGCACTCTAGTATGTTACTACCTATTAGCTTATAACCCCAAAGTGGACCGTAGCTTCTTTCATTATGTCAGACAGGGTTAAGATGAGAACTCTCAGGAACATTCCTCTAAAGAACCTCACTCAGTCATGCCTAAAGAGGAATATACAAATTGTTGGAGAAGCTTTAAAGCAAGCATTTCCAACTTGCAGCCTGCAGGCAACATGTGGCCTTGGATAGCTAGTAATGAGGACCCACAAGATAATAAAAATAGTAATATACTATGCTTCATTGTTTTCACATAATTGTGGGGAAATTTGAGAAATAAATGAAAGATTGTTTTTCCCCCTGTAGGATACAATCATCACATAGCAGTCATGGATTATGGATGAGGCTTATGAAAAGGAAAAGGAGCAGTGGTGGGCTGCTGCCAGTTCGGACCGGTTCGGACGAACCGGTAGTTCCGATGAGCTGGCCGGTGCTCACATTTGCGAACCGGTAGGGAAAGTAAGTGCATACCTCCCCTGGATAGGACGCTTGTCTTGGATGGACAAAGAAGCTGCATTAAGACAGAATCAAGTAGGCCAATGCATCATATGCCAGGCCAGCCCTTACGGATCAGAAGACTGCAGTGTGTGCGAATGCAACGGCTTGGCACAAGGTTGGGGAAGGGGACAACCCGCCCCCCCGCCCCTGCGCTATCCTGTCCTATATTTCCTTCTTTCTGGCTCAGCTGATTCGCGCGGCTCAGCTGATTCACGCAGCTCAGCTGATTTCTGCGCCTCCGCTGTTCTACTTACTGGGGCTGCCTTAGAAGGTAAGCAGCTGAGCTTCAAATTGCTGTATTTTGAATGCTGCGCGCAAGCGTGTTAGGCGAGCGTGAAGCGCGCGATCACCAAACCGGTTGCTTAACCGGTTGCAGCCCACCACTGAAAAGGAGGATAATGGAAAAGGAGGAAGAGTGAGAGGATGGAGATAGGGCTATCCAGCAAAGAAAAGGTCAAGTCAATCATTGGAAGCGAGGCTAATATGAACAGACTTCCTAGTTCAAATTAATGTTTTCTGTGAGTAAAATCTTACACAGTGTCCTCAAAGAGCTCCTTAGAGGGACGTTTGCTGAAGTCTATCATTGTGTGGAAGACATACATCTGAGAGAGCATGTTCACACCAATGAGGTCTCCTGACTGATATTGCTTGTGAAGAAATGGCAGAGGGTCACTGATGCTGCATTTAGCCTTGCCAGTCCTGCACACCCCTTGTAGTAAAGGCACAATAACCAATACTGCAAATATCACCATCTTTGACAACAGCATGTTTTCTTAATGTCAGTTTCTGTGAATCAACATTCTCTCTTCATGAAGTATAATTCTACTTGAGTTAATAACTCCCCTCCCCCTCCCTGTCCCCATGGATTTAGAGATGAAGTTGAAATAATTACATAGGGATTGTTAATTGCAGTAGAATAATTCCCAATTTTGGAAGCAAAGTCCTGGGAAATCTTGAACAAGAAAACATGTTTTTACTATGTCAGTAGAGATCCCTTTTAGAATTCTGCAGTGTGGTGGCAAGCGATACAGATGTTTGTAGTGACTGAGAGCATTAGAGATCCTGATTCTAATGATAACTTCCTAAACTTTTCCTTCATTTGTAGAAGGACAAGAAGAGTGTTTAGGTCTCCTCAATGCTTAAATAAATGGAGCTTAATATTAATTTACAGAAGTGTTATCAGGTGCCAAAGTAAAGTTAAAGGGCTACTTTTAACCAAAAAAAACCCTTTGGAATTGCTTCAGCCCTTTCTGAGAATGATTCTCTGTGAATGCCTGGAATTAAATGGAAAATGTGACCAAAGACATAGAAAATTGTGAAACAGATTTGAAAACAAGAATGCCTCCCCACTTAAGCACATTCTGTTTGGGGCCAAAAGTCTAATCAAAGTGTGCATCCAAAATTTTGAAAACCATTTAGGTATCGGATTATTGCTGAATAGATGCAAGACTTCTGCAGGGTATAAATATAGTATCCCAACCCATCATTGTTGGCTACACAAGAGTTGGTAGCTCATTTCAACATTTTCTCTTGCAATTTCTTGAGGGTCTTGTCCCCATGAAAATAGGCACCCTCTTCTTCTTCTTCTTCTTCTTCTTCTTCTTCTTCTTCTTCTTCTTCTTCTTCTTCTTCTTCTTCTTCTTCTTCTTCTTCTTCTTCTTCTTCTTCTTCTTCTTCTTCTTCTTCTTCTTCTTCTTCTTCTTCTTCTTCTTCTTCTTCTTCTTCTTCTTCTTCCCCCTCCTCCTCCTCCTCCTCCTCCTCCTCCTCCTCCTCCTCCTCCTCCTCCTCNTCCTCCTCCTCCTCCTCCTCCTCCTCCTCCTCCTCTTCCTCCTCCTCCTCCTCCTCCTCCTCCTCTTCCTCCTCCTCCTCCTCCTCCTCCTCCTCCTCCTCCTCCTCCTCCTCCTCCTCCTTCTCCTCCTCTATATGGTGCTGCAAGTATTGCTGATTTCTACTGAGCTTTCTTTTGTATGTGTATCAGAGGTGGTATTCAGCCGGTTCGGACCGGTTCGGGCAAACCTGTAGCGGCAACCTGCGGGTGGGCCTGCCCACCAGCCCACCCGCCCCGGAGCTATGCCGTCCTATTTCTGCATGTTTTGAAGCTGCGTGCATGTGTGTAAGCCATGCGCACGAGCAAAGCGCATCCGTGGAAGGTCGTATGCATGTGAGGAAGGGACGCGTGCGAGTGAAGCGAGTGCGTGCACACGCTCACATTTGCGAACCAGTAGGAAAGGTAAGTGAATACCACCTCTGATGTGTATCCTCTATAAGTTCATGAAATTAGAAAGATTTTACCCTATTCCTTAAAGGTATGTATTCACCAACATGTTCCTTCTCAGATATTGCAGTCAAAATTTCAGCCATCCTTCCTGAGAAGAATTGTGGTGGAGATATACCTCAACAGGATATGGAACCTTACTGTTGTTCAAAGGAGATAAAGGAAATGAAGGAAGTAGAAAGGCGCCTAGTGAATTTGAGGACATATATCAGTACAGATTCTATCAAGTTGGGATCTGTGTATTTGTCTGCTCATACTGGGCCACCATTCTGGTATCAGTGGTATCCTTGAGTGTCACCCAGAATTTTAGAGAAAAAGTCCTAGAGTTCACACTTTGAGTGAATTCCTTTGCACTCCTAGTCTTTCCATTCCAGATGTCAATGGGGCAAAATGGCATGTGAGGTGATTCAGGTGACGTCTTACACCATGACTTGAGATTCTTTGGAGTCTTGGAATCTGAGATTAATTCAGACTAGTAGTACATGTTCTGCCATATCTAAGATAGATCCATACCCAAGGTTGCCTGTTTTGGACATCCAAGTATGGGCTCTGACAAATGTCACACTTAGAATACATGCCTCTTCCCTTGAAAACTAATTGTGTTAGCAAGCAGTAAATAATGGAACAATACCATAGATTGCAATTTAAAAAAAAAAGATTGATCAACAGAAATGAAATAGACAAATAAGTGTTGTATATGACAATAGTTTATGTTTCTTATAAATTCTGAATTAAACCTGATAATTTGAAAGGGTGTAATTCTAGGTTAGTAATATTGGATTGGAATATTAAATGATTCCATTTTACTACAGACAATTAGAAATTATAGGACAAATAATTTTATGTTTTTCTTTGGGTTTGTCTTCTTAGCTGTTCTCTATTGTTTAGTGCAGGCTTCAACAGAATGATGTAGCATTTAGAGAAAAAAATGCAAATCAATAACCCAACACTAGATGCTATAATGGAAAAGATCTCTACTGCAACCATGTATTTTCCTTTGGTGCTCAGGTATGATGGAACAAAGGACAACCACACACTGCAGAAGACCAACATGCTGAAGGTGATAAACTTGGCTTCATTGAAAACATCAGGCAACTTTCTTGCTAGAAAAGCCACCGTGAAGCTGATAATGGCAAGGAAGCCCATGTAGCCCAAAACACAGTAGAACATGAAGACTGAACCTTCATTACACTCCAGAAAGATTTCTTCTGCCCCTGAATTTGTGTCAGCATCTGGGAATGGGGGAGAAGTCGTCACCCATATAGTGCAAATAATTCCTTGAATTAAGGTGCAGCTCAACACGATGGACATGGCCAATCTTCTCCCCACCCATTTGGTTATCTTAGACCCAGGCTTAGTGGCCATGAAAGCCAGAACTACAATGATGGTTTTGGCCAAGACACAAGAAATGGCCACAGAGAAGATAATACCGAAGGCTGTTTGGTGAAGGAGACATGTCACCTTCCAAGGAATAATAATGAACAAAGAAAAGACAAGAAGAGAGCAATAAGGAGAGCATAGGTGAGATTCCGGTTGTTGGCTTTGACTATGGGAGTGTCCTGATGCTTAATAAAGATCCAAAGGACTCCAACTGTGACCAAAGAAAAGAAAAGAGCAGAACTGGCCAAGATGATCCCCAAAGTTTCTTCATACATCAAAAATGTTGCAATCTTTGGAAGACACAAATCCTGGTTTGCATTTTATATTGATCTTCTGGACACTGAAAGCAATCATCCATATCTAGAAAATAAATAAGCAACATTCTGATATATTGAAAGAATCAAAACTGAGCACTATATCATTATAAACTACCCAGAGAGTGCTATAAAGCACTGTGGGTTGGTATATAAGTCTAACTACTATTGCTATATGTTAAGAAAAAAGATCTGTTGTATAACACATGGAAATCAAATACATCTGTGGACTTCCTATTTGAAAAACCTTTTGCTCCAAGACTCACAATTTGGTATCACTATTGAAATCCATTCCATAAACTGAATGCTGGTCCATTTTCTATGTTTTACTTCATCCATCTGTCATGTGGAAACATGGATCTAGGTCATTAGTCTAAATCTTTTATTGTTGTCCTGACTCACATTATATTTAAGTATATTTTCTGGGACAGGTGTCCCCAACCTCCAGGCCGTGGGAGAAATGGGCAAGTGTGCTCACGTGAAAGTCCACTTGCGCGAGTGGACAGTGGTTGCACTCACACAGGAAGCTTCATTTGTGTGAATGGAGCTATGCGCACAAGCGTGAGTGCCCTCCTCTCACGCGAGTGGAGCTTCACGTGTGAGCACAAGCACTCTCCACTCAAGTGTCCTCCACTTGTGCAAGTGTAGCTTCATGCGTGAGTGCAAGTGCCTGCCGCTCACACGAGTATTGGTTCACATATGAATGCACCCTCTGCTTGCACGTGAAACTACATTCACATGAGTGGAGGGCACACATGCGCATGTGCCGCTCGCAGCAATGCAGCTGTGTGCATGTGTGTGCACCTGCTGTTCTAGGATACCATATGTAAGAACATACCTTCTTGGTTGGAAATCTTCCCATGTGGACATCATAGGCAATCATAGCAACAAAATGGCTTCTCTTCTATCTTGCGCCTAGTGTAACCTGAATGGCACTTGCTATTGCACAAAGATAGAGGTTGGGGCTGTTTATGAAGGAAAGGAGAGAATGCTTTGTCTTTGACTAATCTCTACTTGTCAAAGTACAAATACTTTGTACAAATACTAAGGAGTATGATAATGTTTTGCTTGTCAGCCTTCATGTGTGGTTTGGTTTTAATTTATTCACAAGAGAGTAGGTTTATTTCTGTTGAGAAAGTGGTCAGCACTATGTAGCATTAAATTAGGTTTATAAGGTTGGTAAGTAGGTTGGTAGGTAAATGGGTATGTTTGAAAACTAGATAGACCATTATTCAAGATCCATGGTGGCACAGTGGTTAGAATGCAGTACTGCACGCTACTTCTGCTGACTGCTGGCTGCCTGCAGTTTGGCAGTTCGAGACTCACTGGCTCAAGGTTAGCTCAGCCTTCCATCCTTCCGAAGTTGGTAAAATGAGGACCCAGATTGTTGGGGGCAACATGCTATGAACTGCTTAAAGAGGGCTATGAAGCAATATATAAGTCTAAGTGCTATTGCTATTGCTATCTTTGTTTTTTCTACAAAATCCAAAAGGTTTGGTTTTTTCACACCTTCCTTTTGCATGTGTAGGTCGTTCTTGCTGAATGAGTAAATATACTCTTTTATTTGAATATGACAAGAAAGATCAGTTGTGCTTGAACACCCCCATTCACATATATAAGGGAACGAAGCCAAGGCTTTGTAAGATGCATTGGTTTTGGGGGGGTTTGTTTGGTTTTTTTGGTCTGACAATTTGTCTGCAGAACATTCAGGATTCTTGGAATATTCTGTACCTGGATTTAATTTCCTTAATCCTAACTCTAACCCTCATTTGAGAAATGACAGAAAGATATTTGTCTACAAGCTAAAATGGAACTGACCATACCTGGTTAAATCTCTTTGGCCATACAATATCATCCTCGTCAATGGTGAACCATACTTCTTGAGAATCCATGGGCTCCATCCTTCCAACTCTAACTCTCAGAAATGATAGATTGGGGAAAGTGATCCAATTCATAATATCAAATCCGGTCTCCAATTCTCCATTTTGGTTGAAAGAAATTTTATGTCCAACATTATTATTGAATGAGGTCTGTCTCATAAATTGGTTGAGCTACATTTAAAAAAAAAAAAAGCCAAGAGAAAATAGATGAAGTTTGACCCAATCTCACATTTGTAATCACTTTGGGCTTTAATTTCTTTCTATTGCTTTTTTTTTTTTAGGATTGAAAAACCTTCAGAATTCGGACTCCTCCCCCAAGATGGCTGCTGAACAGTAGGAGAATTTTTTTCCCCTGTTGCTGATGGTCTACTGATCTGGATCTGGATGGGAGCTCTTAGGAATGATCCAAAATGACTTTTAGATGACTGGAAAGAGGATGACAAGAGCTGGTTGCTTGGGGACATCTCTCCTCCTCCTCTGGCCAGCCAGCCGTTGGAATGCATCTGACTCATTGGTTAACTATGTTGTTTTGGCTGAAGACTCCATCCACCTCTGCTCTCCCCCTTCAGCTCCAAACTGTGTCAACCTGAATTCATGTGAGAATAACCCATGATGGAAACAACCCCACAACCCGATCAGATTCAGGCTTGACAGGGGAATCTTGAAGATTGCAGTTACACTGGAAAGTCAATGGTCATCTATCCACCTTTTCCTCTTGGCAGATCATTCTCATAAGCAACCCTGGGTTTGAACTACACTTTTTGAAGTTTCTGTTTTTCTTTGCTTTTTATCTCTAACATTGACCGGCTAGTTGAATGCTGATTTATTTTTACACCCTGCTGGATTTTATCTGTTTTCTTTTTCTTTTTCCTTTGATCTATTTGGTTGCTTTGAATAACTCTTGCTTTTCTGTAAGGAAGTCAGAGCAGGTTTCTTGGTAGTGAAAGTGCTTGGACTTGATTTACATTTATATTGGACTTTCATTACAGGGATTTTGAATTTTATTAAATTATAAAAAGTTTGGAGAATTTTTTTAAAAAAAACATTAAACATCCCAAACTACCCTCCCTGTTTTTCTACTTATTTTCTCACTCTGAGGGATATTACTTCAATGTTCTTTGTTCCCTGTCCCTGAAGATTTGTTCTTATCTTTTATTGCTAAGTTATATGAGTACCACAATATATCTAGTTATACACAAGGAAATGTTGCTGGCATTTGAAAAAAAAAAATTGGCAATTTTCTAACCCAAGTTGAAAACTGTTTTAAAAAGTTTGACAAAATAATGTTTTTTTTCGGGGGGGGGAGGAATAGCTTTCTGCACTTTTTAAACACATTTCTCTCTAATGTATTTTTGTGCCATTGGTTTTATCTGTTTAACATAATCCTCAATAAAATTATTGAAAAAAGCAACAACTGAAATCAGTGCTGTGGATGTTACTTGGAGTCAGTAGTGGGTTCTAAAACCCGTTGCTACCGGTTCGTGCGCGCTCTCGCGCTTGCGCACAATGCTTTTGCGCTTGCGCAGAAGTGTCCCGGGCGGGTGGGTTGGAGCCTCCCATTGCCGCCGCTACCAGTTCTAAGAACCGGGCAGAACCAGGAGCAACCCACCACTGCTTGGAGTCTAAAGACATCAATAACATAAATAAAATTGGACTTCCTTTGAAACTGAAATTGGATTTGAAATAAATACTGCAACCTGAGAAAATTCTTGAAATGTGGAAGTTCAGGAAACACACAGAAACCCAAGGTAATATAAGGCCAAATAAAACACTCTGTTACCATAAAATGAAAACTTGTACATGTTTGTTCTCATATATATTTGCAAGCATTGTAATAATTCATAAAGACATTACTGATTCACCCAAGAGTTTACCTTCCACAAATTTTGATCCAGATGTTTCCATTTGACTTCATGCCCTCTGGCTCTGTATTCCAGCATTGATGAATGGAAGTCATGCAAAGTATGTGCCACCACATGGATGGCATTGTAGATGCTGTAGCTGTGGCCAGTCATGTCCATTTCAAACACAGATGTAGGAAGAGCTTCCAGTTTCTCCTTTCCAGTGCAGGGAATCTCATTTTCATCTTCATTCATAACAGAGATGGAGAAGGAACACTGAAAGGCACTTTCCCAGAACAGCTTGATAAAAGTATCTTCTTTTTCCAAGATGGGGTCCTTCATCTGAACAAAGTGCTGGAATCCTAACACCTTCTCTGAGTGAATTGCAAAAGATAGAGCACCATGGAGGAAGACTAGGTCACTATTCCTCAGAAAGGGAAGTGAGGTGAAATCCATCTCAGCGGTCATAACCCAGATTTTATTTTTTCTCCATAACGGTGCATCTTCAATTTTCAAATTGGTGGAAAGAAGTCTCAGAACTATAATTCCGTAAATTTCACCATGAACTAGTACTACATTAGCTGTGCTTTTCATAACCACCATGTACATTTCAAGTCCCATTTCCACCAACTCGGCAATGTTATTCGAATAATCAACAATTGGAAATCTTTCAATGAAGTCTGAGCAGATCCCCTTCTGGGCTAACATGGGAACCACATTTTGTACAAACTTCTCACCACTGTCATTTGTCACAGACAAAATCCCAATCCAGGTCCATCCAAAATGCAGCAGTAATAGAAAAATTCCTGCATATTGATGGTCCATATTTGGAAACATATGTTCATATAAAGCAGCCTCTTTTTTTGTACTGCTCTCAGTAGTGGAACCATACATTAACTTCAAAATAGAACAATACAGGCAAATAGACAACAGGACACTTATATCCTCTTTTTTTTTTTAAAGATAGTATGTAATGATATCATTCACCCATTTAAGTTACAACACAGATATTAGGCATCTACACATATTTCATATTTTGACTCCATCTATTTTTCACATATACAGTACATTCAGAGCATGTTAGGTGCAGATTGATTAGTCATTATTCCCAAGTTGCATCAACAAACAAGATCGAAGGCGTATTGTTGTATCAACATTTCCTAACAGTTGGTATTCCATGGAAATGGAACATAGAGAATTATACTGTAACAATGCTAACAATCTTCCTGCCTGGCTTCCCAATTTTATTGGCAACAAACAATACAAGAATTTCTCATACACTTGCTGTGATTATGAAATTCCATTCAGATAAAACTCATTTCTCAATGTCTATTGCCCCAGTTGCTGTCATATTCTCTAACTCATTCCCTTCCAATTCATCCCACATTCCTTTCTTTACCTTCAATAACATTTAGGGGAACTGGAACTGGTAAATTGGTACTTTATCTTTCATAAAATACTTTTGCTGTTTTTATAGTTCTGAGAATACTCTATAGTTTAAATTATTATTTCTCTTAAATATAGTTTTAATGGAGAATTCATCCTTGGGGAGGCATTGCACACTCACTGATCTTTCAGATCTTTCAAACAACAGTTTGAAAGTATTGAAATATTTCAATATATCAGAAATATATTGATATATTTCTGATATATTTGAAATATATCAGAAGAATATTGGTCACAAGCCTCAGGGCATTAGTATACCACAGCAGAATTCCCTTGTTGTCCCCAGAACTCATCGGTTTTACTAAGAATATTTTCTTTATTTCAATAAGATCCCCTTCTTTCCTATGCCATGAATGCATCCATTACAAGAAAAGGAAGATATCTACTTATTTTGGGTTCCATTAAAGTTCCTACCTGTGGCATCTTGTAGAGGGCCAGGATGGTAGCCATGTGTAGACATACTTCAGTGGTAGGTCCTCCAATGACTGCTATTGGTCTGTGCTGCATATCACAGCTGTAATTAGGGACAAATTGGCCCTTTGTAGAGAAAAGTTCCAGTGAGGCATGATATGTCCAACTAGGTAGGAAGTAGGTATTATAGATCTGGAAACCGAGGGTGTAATTGGGTAAAATATGGGGATTTCTGTTAATCTCTGTGATGGCGAATTCTAAGGCCAAATTTTGCTGATAGATTGGAGTCATGACCCTGGAAAGGGAAATACATATTTTGCGCCATGCATTAAACTGGAAAGAAAGCACATAACATACTTCTTTCCAAGTGAATGTGATAAATAATAAAAAAAAGCATTGCAATCATTTTGATTTTAATGGCACTGTCATAAGTGAGGTTTGGATACCCTTTGAAAAATATTGATTATGAAAACATTTTTTGACCCAACCATATTCCAGTACTCTTTGGGTAATAATTTCAGAATTATTCTTGATTTCCAAAAGGGTGCTGATGCATTTTGGAGGGGGGAAAAAGTCATCCCATTTTCTTTAAACCTCCAAAACACTTTGTTGTCCCAAAGGTGCTATTTCAAAAGGCAAATGGATTTTGTTTTTCCTTGAAGATGTTTCACTTCTAACCCAAGAAACTTCTTCAGTTCTAACTGAATGATGGAGAATGGAAGGATAACATTCTTTGCAGTCATCTGGTTATTAGCACTCTCTCTGAGAGTCATTGAGGCCACTTTGACATTTATCTATGCCCTCAGAGTCACCTGAATAGTGCAAATGGGTGTGGAATCTTCTTAGATCTGCTGAAAGGGATGTGTTGTAAGTAAGAGATGTCATATCCCCCTCCTCCCCCCCCCTGTTGAGAAAGGACTGTTCAATTTTAATGTAAATGGCCTCTGGATGGCCTGGATGACTGAGAATCTTCATAGACATTCCATTGTTGTTAGTAATTTGAGAATCTAAGATACTATTGATGGCTTTCTAGCAAATAGGGAAATAGAAGATGGTTTAAATCACTATACTAAATGATATGCACACAAGTTTTGGACCATCCAAATTCATCTTAATATATCTCAGGTGTTAAAAATTAAATTAGCAGTAGAATGACCTAAAATATCAGTATCTATTAGCTGATGACTAAAAAGAGAAGCATAACTTCATTCGTTATGTCAGACATGGCACTTAATTTAATCTGATATTGAAAGAAAATATTTAAGATTCCATTTAATACATAGAATTGTTATTACACTATTGTCATATACTAGATCATAATTGGAGCTTGTAAGAACTAGCAAGTTTTTAATGCTCAAATGAAGGTAAAGTGAAAATTTTTCATGATAACCCTTGAAATAGAAATCCTGAATTTGAAAAGAAAATCAACAATTCAGATTTCAGTATTATATTATCTGGGAATTTAACTGTTCTATAAAGAATCTAAAGGGACGTGGTGGCTCAATGGCTAAGATGCTGAGCTTGTCGATCGAAAGGTTGGCAGTTCAGCGGTTCAAAACCCTAGTGCCGCGTAACGGGGTGATCTCCCGTTACTTGTCCCAGCTTCTGCCAACCTAGCAGTTTGAAAGCATGCAAAAATGCAAGTAGAAAAATAGGGACCACTTTGGTGGGAAGGTAACAGTGTTCCATGTGCCTTTGGCATTTAGTCATGCCGGCCACATGACCACGGAGACGTCTTCGGACAGCGCTGGCTCTTCGGCTTTGAAATGGAGATGAGCACTGCCCCCTAGAGTTGGGGATGACTAGCACATATGTGCAAGGGGAACCTTTACCTTTATAAAGAATCTAAAGATTCTTTATTTTCCGTATGTAAATTATTTTAAAATGAGGACTTTTGGGAAGATTCCTATAAAGAATTTCAATGAGTGTAGGCATAACAAGTGGAAACACAAACAGCTGGAGAAGCTCTAAGTATGCTTGGACAACATAGGATGACCCAATGTGCAGTTTGCTAAAACAACACTTCTACAAAATCCAATGCATCCTTAGGCAAGAGTTAATAGATTGTAACCCATTCATTTCCCAGGAAAGCACTCTGAATTGCTCACAGAAAGAGACCAGATTACGCCACTGAGCTTCACTCAGCAGAGATGATCACCTCTTTCAATTTCAGGATATGGATATGAATATTCCAACCTTTCCTTGGGAAAGGATTTTACTCGAGGCTCCTCCTATCTTAGGAAAACTTTCCTATCATATAACTTGGCTTAGCTTTTCCTCTTTATTTTTCCATATTTGATATTATATTTTTTTTCCCGTAGAACAAAATTATATTTGTGTGGAGTACTTGATTATTTTCATCAAATTATGTTAAAATTGGGGGGGGGGGGAAATGAAAGATCCATTTTTCTACAGGATATAATAATCACATAATGATTATAGATTATGGATGATGAGAGGAGAGGAGAGGAGAGGAGAGGAGAGGAGAGGAGAAGAGAAGAGAAGAGAAGAGAAGAGAAGAGAAGAGAAGAGAAGAGAAGAGAAGAGAAGAGAAGAGAAGAGAAGAGAAGAGAAGAGAAGAGAAGAGAAGAGAAGAGAAGAGAAGAGAAGAGCTTTATTTGGCCAAGTGTGATTGGGCACACAAGGAATTTGTCTCCGGTGCAAAAGCTCACAATCTACATAGAAAACAACAGAGTAATACCGTAATAATCATAATAATGATACCAATAAAAGAAGGTAGTAGAAAAGATGAGAAGGATAATCATAACATTTATGATAAAGTTTATGACAAAATCATACATGATGGAGAAGGAAGTAACACTCGAGGATGAAGATAGTGCCATACAGTAAATATATATCATGCCAAACTAATCTTATTGCATTCTTTGACAAAGTGACAAAATTAGTAGACCAGAGGAATGCTGTTGATATAATTTACTTGGACTTCAGTAAGACATTTGATAAAGTAGACCATAACCTACTACTAGATGAAGTAGAAAAATGTGGGTTAGAAAGAAACACCACCAGATGGATTCGAAACTGGCTGACCAACCGCACTCAACGTGTAGTCCTCAATGGAACTGCATCTACATGGAGGGAAGTATGGAGTGGAGTACCCCAAGGCTCGGTTTTAGGCCCAGTACTCTTCAGCATCTTCATCAATGATTTGGATGAGGGGATAGATGGGGAACTCATCAAATTTGCTGATGCACACAGTTTCTGCGTCTCAGACAGGACTCCCTGGGCTAGATAGGCCATCAGTCAGACTTAGTAATCAGATTCTCTCCTTGCGCCGTTCCGGAGCCAAGCGATGCCTGTTCCCAGGGCCTTGTTTGAAGCGTCGCACTTCATTTGAGCCCCTTAGTCAGAGCAGGAGCTTGACAAATTGAGAAAGATGCAGAAGGCAGCAGAAAGGATGATCAAAGGTCTGGAAGAGGCAAGTTATACATTGAGATGCTGAAGGAACTGAGGCTGCTCAGCCCCAAGAAAAATAAAATGTAGTTGTTGGAGAAAGAGAGACCTGGTGGCAGTTCTCACACCTGTTTTAAAGTGTTGGAAAAGAACCCATGAAGGAGACACCAAAGAAGATGCTTTTAATGAACTGGAAGGCAAAAGGAGGTCCAAGACATGAGATCTGGATGTGTTCCTCTCATGAACATCACTGGGATTCATAGGAAGCATTGATCTCATGACATTTTGTCACCAATAATGAAAAACACTGTGGTGTCAGTTGTTCCCCGTCCTCCCACCATTTTTCCTTGAGGTGCTTGTGTTCTTGAAAATTAATAGAGTCCTAAGGGGAACGTAAGGGGAGTAAGACTGTTTCTGGGAAAACCAGCTGGTCCTGGCACACCCTAAACTACTCAGCCATAGAACATGCTAAGCTGGTGGGGTGCTGGCTTTAGGAACAGGACATCCTGTCTCAGGGCTGGGGTTGGATCTGAGGGTCTGCAAAGTCCCACCCAACCCTCCAAGTTCTCCAATACAGTAGCAGCGAGAGTGGCCCAGTGCCAGGTGCCACAATAATACACTGTCACTCCCAAACTGGTGCACATACTGCCAAACAGTGAATTGCAAGAAAATATATATATTATATATACACACACACACACACACATATACATACATACACATACACAGTATATAATGCCAATCATTGGAAGTAAGGGTAATATTAATATGAAAACACTTCCCAGTTCAAATTAACTTGTTTTCTATGAGTAAAATCTTACACAGTGTCCTCAAAGAGCTCCTTAGAGGGACGTTTGCTGAAGTCCATCATTGTCTGGAAGATATAGATCTCAGTGAGCAAATTCACAACAATGAAATCTCCTGACTGATATTGCTTGTGAAGAAAAGGCAGAGGGTCACTGGTGCTGCATTGAGCCCTGCGAATCTGGCACATCATTTGAGGTAAAGGCAGAATAACCAAGACTGCAAATATCACTATCTTCGACAATAGCATTTCTTCTGCAAACCAGTTTTTCTCCAATGAACATTCTCCTTCATTAAGTATACTTCTATTTGAGATAATGGCTAAGTCATTCCCCAGGACTAGAGGAGAAGGTAAAATAATTACATAGCGATTGATAATTGCAGTAGAATAGTCATCAATTTCAGAAGCAAAGCCCTGAGAAACCTTCAACAAGAAAACATTTTAAACAATAAAGAAGAATTTGAAATAAAATCCCCAGGGATCACTCACAAAATTAAGTTTTTACAGAAGGAAATGTCTACATTAACAATAAGAGAGAACTATGCAAAATGGAGAAATTTTAATTTGCAAAAAATTGGAGAGATGCAAGTTGCAAAAACAAAAAGAAACTAATATTAAAGTTACAAGAAAGAAGTACTATAATACAGATAACACAAATATATGACCAACTTTTCATTAGCATTATACTACTTTCAAAGAAATTGGAAGAAAAAGGTCAAGAAATTTCCTCAAAAAAAGTGGATGAATATTTACATAAAGAGACTTTACTGAAGATTACAGACAATCAGAGACTAATAATGAACATGTAATAGCTAAAATATGTAAACATTTATTCGAAACAGAGAAAGAAAAAGTTAAATAATGTATGATAAAGTTGGCAAATTATTTTTGGTATAATATACATATAGATGGGAACAAATGTGGTTAAAAGGGTTGACATTGAAATTGTATTATGATCTTAAGGAGAATTTTTATAAAATGATATGTCATAACCCCAAAATTGTCTGGAATGTACACTTCAAGTGCATGTTGGAAATGTATATATATATATACCGGGGGGAATAGAGATAGTTGGGGTTTGTAGTCAAAACAAAATACTTTCTCTTGGGAACCAAGGACATTCCTGCAGGTGTTCAGAAGGAGGGGACTGGAGTGACCTAGCAACTGGACAGTATCCTAATTGGACCATGTGACTGATGGTTTTGAGAAAGTGAAAAACTTTTACTTTTAATTAGTTGAAAACCTCAGGAATACTCAGAGTCAGTTTTCACCAGCCTGTGCCAATATGACATATTCAATAAACTTATTCTTTGAGGAATCTACCTGCCTCAGAGTTTTGTTTGCTACTGGTATGTTACTTGGAACCCTGACATTATCTCTGAAAGCATCACTGCATTTCCTCTTGCAATCTTGGGAGCTTTCTTCACAAGTAAAGAGGAAGTTTCCTGCTCCTGTTCCTTTTCCTCCCATGTCCCCTTGACCTTCCTGTCCCCATGAATAGTTTTAAAGTCATTCTTAAATGTGCCAATGATAAACCGGGCAGCAAGCAATGAGACTTTCACAGACAGTGTAAGTCAGCGGTTCTCAACCTGTGGGTCGTGACCCCTTTGGGGGTCGAACGACCATTTCACAGGGGTCGCCGCGCGCGTTAGCCCGCCATCTTGGTGCCACCGTCACTGCAGGGTTGAAAAGGTCCCGGTTCGGCCGTGCCTGCGGGTCGCCGGACAGCTGGTAGCCCGGACGCCACCATTTGGGTTCTTCTACCCTCTGCGCATGCGCAGAATGCTTTGCGCATGCGCAGAGGGTAAAAGAACCCAAATGGCGGCGTCCGGGCGAAGTCTCCCGATTCGCGGGGGGTTGCGGGGGGGGGTCGCGCCATTAGAAAAGTTGAGAACCACTGGTGTAAGTGATGTCTTTCATGAACTAGTCTGCTAATGGCACAGTCAGAACTATTATGAGTTTGTTAATGAAGATACTTTGTGGAAATTAGATAGATTTTACACTGTTAGTTGAAGGTATGTATTCACCAACATGTTCCCACTCAGAAAATGTGCGGTCAAAATTCCAACTTTCCTTCCAGAGAAGGATACTGAGAGATATAATTCAGCAACATATGGAATGTTATGGGTGTTCAAAGGAGATAAGAGAAATGAAAGAAGTAGAAAGGTGCCAAGTGAATCTGAGGATAGGTATAAGCACAGATTCAGGTCTATCAAGTTGTGGTCCATGTCTACCAGTGGTGGGTTGCTACCGGTTTGCCCCGGATCGGGCGAACCAGTAGCAGCAGCAGGCTCCACCCACCCGCCCAGACATCTCTGCGCATGCGCAGAAGTGCCGCCCGCGTGCGTGCGCACACTCCCAATAGTAAACCTGTAGCGCCAGAATTTGAAACCCACTACTGATGTCTACTCATACCGTGCCTCCACATTCTATCCAGTGGTTTTCTTGAATGTCACTCAGATTTACAGGGAAGGTGGGGGTGGGGGGTTCACACTTTGAATAAGTTCCTCTGCAGATAAAATAATTCCTAATTCAGCCATTGCAGTGCTCAATTGGACAAAGAGGCATGTGAAGTGAGTCAGGTAATGTCTTGGACCGTGAGTTGGAATTTTGTAGAGCTTGGAATCTGGGATCTGTATGCAAGGTGATCTGTAGTATGAATTCTGCTGTATCTAGTGTAGATCTGCACCCATGACTGCCTGTTTTGGGCATCCAAGTCTGGCTTCTGACAATGTCAGGGTTGGAATAAATGCATCCTCTCTTGAAATCTTGCTATATTAGGAACCAATAAATAATGGATTAGTAGCATAGATTTTTATCAAAGTTTTTTTTTTTAATGTATGGTTAACAGAAATGAAATAGATAGTACATAAATGGTAAGTATTTTTCCTATAAACTGAAAATTAAATCTGAAGATTTGAAAGGACAATCTGAAATAATGAAACATGATGTTTTATGTTTTGGTTTTGGTTTTGGTTTGTCTTCTTAGCTGTTCTTTGTTGTTTAGAGCAGGTCTCAAAACAATGATGTAGCATTTAGGGGGGGAAATACAAACCAGTAATCCAACATTGGAAGCAATACTAGAGAAGATCTCCACAGCAACCATATATTTTCCCTTGGTACTCAGATACGTTGGAATAAAGGACAACCACACACTGCAGAAGGGTTGTGTTTGATCGTGGGGGAGGGGGCATGGCCATGGGTGGGCGTGGCCAGCTTGATGTCACTCATATCGGGGGTGCCTGTGGCCCAAGCGCTCTGCCAGCGAAAACAGGCTTTTGAGCTCCATTTTCAGCTGGGACAGAATCCTGCAACCCTCTGCCAGCAAAAACAGGTTCCCAAGCTCCATTTTCGGCTGGGATGGCCTCCTGCAACCCTCTGCCAGCAAAAACAGGTTCCCAAGCTCCGTTTTCGGCTGGGATGGCCTCCTGCAACCCTCTGCCAGCGAAAACAGAGCCCCCCAAGCTCCGTTTTCGCTGGCAGAGGCACCGCGGGCTGGACCTTTGCTGTTTCCAGGGTGGTTCCACGGGCCAGATCTAAGTACCCTGTGGGCTGGATCCGGCGGGCCTTGAATTTGACACCCCTGCTATATGCAGGATCTATAGATGTTTTTTTTTCTTTCAGGCAAGGTTACATCTTACTCTCCTCCAGAGATGCTGGCAGCCCCCCCCCCCAGATGGGCATTAACGTCTCATAGACCCAGTTGATAACTTTTCCATTTGTTCCAGGATGGTCAAGGCCAAAGCCAGAATGATCAAGGTTTCAACTATGTATTGCAGAAGACTATCTGAAAGTACCCTATCTGGTTTCTCAAAGGTAACACCGCAGTAAGGAGTCCCAAATAATATGCAAGACCGTGTAATAGTTTTTTGTTGTTGAAGTTTTTTATTTTGTTTTATATACATGTGTCAATGCGTGAACAGTGTGGCACCTGATTGTCATACAGAGGTGGGTTCCTCCCTGTTCGGACCGGTTCGCCCGTACCAATAGCAACCCGCTGGTGATGTCACGGAGCCGGTTCGGTCGGTGCCGGTCCATGGACGCCGCCATCTTTTTTTTGGAATTTTTAAAAAAAAAAATTGGATTTTTTAAATTTTTTTTCTTCTGCACATGCACAGAAGCTGAGTTTCTGGCACTGCACATGCATCACCATCTTGTTTTCGGCTTTTTTTTTTCTCTTTTTTTTGTTTCAAGTTTTTTATTTTGTTTTACATATACATATCAATGCGTGAACAGTGTGGCACCTGGTTGTCATACATTCTAATACAAATAGAACTAGTAAAATTGATCATAATTATTACATTCAACCAACTTATATATTTATAATAATAATACACATTTATATTAAATTATAGTCTTATCATTATTTAATTATTCCATGTTTTAATATATTGTTCTAATACCACTCACCATATTATTTAATCATAAATAATACCACCATTCCTTTTCTAAGCTTCCCTCTTGTTGTTGCTTTTATTTTATTATGTAAAAAAGTATACACTAATATTCCCCCTTTCTCTTATTTCTATCTCTTATTCTAACTTTTAATCATGTCACCCTTTTATTAAAAGATGTTTTCTTTCTATCCTACCTAACTTCTAATCATGTCACCTACCTAAAAAAGAAAGGAAAGAGAGAGAAAAAGAAAGGCAAATCAGAACAACAACAGGGAGAAATCATCCATCCATCATCTCTTGTCCGCTTCAGTACTTTAATTGCTCTGCTTTTATTTTTATTTTTTCTTGCCTCCCATATTCCTCTCTTGGATCTTTATCTCTGTCTGCATCTACTTCTTGACTATTCAATCTAAGTGTTTCTCTCACCTCTACCCTCTTCCACTGCCTAGTTTCCAAAATTTCTGTCCAGTCCCCTATCTCCCTTTCAAAAGTATCTTCCTGTATCTCCAATTCTCTTTTCAACTCTCTTAAAATATTTTTCCCCTGGTTTAATTCATCAATCACTGTTATTTTCATTATTCATAATAACAATAACAATAATAAAGACCGTGTAATAGTAATCATCACACAATCTGCCCATAAGGAGTCAAAACTGTGTGAATTGGAATAATTTTGTCAGCAAAATACTGTGCAATATAATCACCGCACCCAGGAAAGGCAGCTTTATAAAAAACTGGTCACCCTAAATAAGGCTGCTGAGTGTCAGCCCACCAATGCAATGGGAGAGGAGGGGGAGAGAGGTAAGTTTGCTTCACATGTCTTAATGCCACAATAATATTGAACAGAATCACCTTATTGGGGAGATGAGCGGCATATAAATTTAATAAATAAATAAGATGAAGATACATGAGCATATATCTGGATTTGGTTAAATTCACTTTTAGACTTTTCCCCAACAGTTCAGGCATTGTTTATGACACACCTGAGCAAGAGCTTGCTTGCTTGCTTGTTTATTTATTTATATATTTATTAAATTTGTATGATGCCCATCTCTCCACCAAGTGACTCTGGATGGCACTTTTAAGCAAAACTCATCCATTTCCCAGGAAAACTGTTAAAGGGTACACACAGTGCAAAAGAGATGTATGCAACGAGGAGATCCATTTTTAAAAATTAAAAAAAAGCAGTTTTCCGTTTACAAGACAAAAAATCCGTTCCTCACCCCGATGCTTCACTCTGCTAATTCTCAATCCTCCAGCGTGGTCTCCTCAGCTTTTGACAGCTCGCACTGGCTGTCTTCCGCACTGCCCAGTCCAGAGCTTTTCTCTGGCGTTTGGGGGAATTTGCGCTTTTCCCCCTCCTGCCAGCCCGTGCCCCGGTTCCTCACTGACCCTCCAGGTCAGCTTCGGGTCTCAGGGACCCCCAACGACAATGGGATTCAGCGCTTTTTTGGGAGACCCAAAATTCGCGCTGTGACGCTGAGCTCGACCACGCCCCTTCCTCTTCTTAGCTTTTTCGAGATGTATGCAACGAGATGGAATTGTTTAAGCGTGTGGAACATCACAATGCAGGTAAAAAAGGCGAGGAATTTGCATTGTGGCAGATATCCCTGAGCATAAATACACACATTTGTCATATTTATTCGGTCACCCATCTCAGACTGCGGGTGCTGTGGAACTAAGGCTTAAAAAAAAATTAGACAAACAATGATTATGATTAAAAACTTTTACATTATAAAAAATTCCCTCCAGAAGTTGTGAATGCTCCAACACTGGAAGCTTTTAAGAAGATGTTGGATAACCATTTGTCTGAAGTGGTGTAGGTTTTCCTGCCTAAGCAGGGGGTTGGACTAGAAGACCTCCAAGGTCCCTTCCAACTCTGTTATTATATTATATTCTAAAAGCACAACAGTTAAAAAAAAAGAAAGAAAAAAAATATTAGGCGAAGAGTTAGGTGTTAATTACCCTGGAGCCATGTCAATACTTCTTAGTTATCTCCTCAGGTCCCCAAGCCTGAGGAGATAACTAAGTCTTGAGGGATTTCTGGAAAGTTAAAAAGGGATGAGGACAGTCTCACTTCAGGGGTTCCCTTCCATACACCCAACTAACTAACACCCCCCCCAACTCTCACCCCAAAGAGAGAATTATTACTCAGTGGGAAAACCCACACAATCAGGCTTGTAACGCAGAGATGTTCTCCTCTAGAATTGGCTGAGGGAAAGGAGAAGGGACTCCATAGATGGGAGGGTCTGTAGTGCTCTGCTACTCTACAGCTACTTTGTCTCCCTCTCCCCCCCCCACACACACACTCGGCCCAACCACCACCACCACTTCTAAATTTCCATAGTCCCGATAAGCCTCTCAGGTAAGAGGTTGATGGAATGTAGCTCTCAACGATTCCTAGCAGCAGCCGACACTGCTAGAGTTAATAGCAGTGCTACAGTCCAAAGAAATTGAGAGATACAGGCAGCGAAAAGCAGACTGCAGAGGCAGCAAGAGAATAACAGAATAACAGAGATGGAAGGGACCTTGTGGGTCATCTAGTCCAACCCCCTGCCCAGGAGACCCTACACCATTTCTGACAGATGGCAGTCCAGTCTCTTCTTGAAAGCTTCCAGGGATGAAGCTCCCACAACTTCTGAAACCAAGCTGTTCCTTTGGTTGGTTGTTCCCAGGTCAGAAAATTTCTCTTTATTTCTAAGTTGAATCTCTCCTTGATCAGGTTTCCATCCATTGTTCCTTGTCCGGCCTTCAGGAGCTTTGGCAAATAGGTTGACTCTTTGCGCGGCCAGGTGTAAGTAGAGCCCATCCACTGGCCCACAGGCATCACGCCCCCAGAAGTGATCGGAGCGGGAAACAGAACCGGGCAGCCCAGAATTATAACCGAAGCCGCCGGCTTCTCCTCTGACCCGTCCTCCTGTCCGCTCCTTCAGCTGCTCGCAGAGAGGTCTACGGGCGCAGTGAGCACGCCAACCACCAGCAGCAAAGGCAGCCCAACTCCCAAATCCTCTGGCTTTTTCCGTCCCGCCCAGCCTGTGAGACAAAGAGGGACCTGGGCTGGTCCTCCGACCTCCAGGCGCCAAGCGAGGTCGGCACCGGGTCTATGGGTATGATAAACGCCATAAGTGCAGGGAGAAATGCTTCTCCACAAGAGAGAAAGCAACTCGCTTCTCCACAAAAGGGGAAATAACTGAGAAGGTCCGAGTCGGTGATCAGTCCACGTAAGTGCCATCAAAAATCCAATAATTTAACCATCCAACGGAGGGGGACAAACATCCAGGCTTCTGTTCTACTAGGAATCTTCAGGGTTTCTCTCCCTCCCTCCCTCCCTCTCTCTGCTCAATAGTAGTAACTGTGAGAGGGATCTTGGAGTCTTAGTGGACATCCATTTAAATATGAGCCAGCAGTGTGCAGCAGCTGCCAAAAAAGCCAACACAGTTCTAGGCTGCATAAACAGAGGGATAGAATCAAGATCACGTGAAGTGTTAATACCACTTTATAATGCCTTGGTAAGGCCACACTTGGAATACTGCATCCAGTTTTGGTCGCCACAATGTAAAAAAGATGAGACTCTAGAAAGAGTGCAGAGAAGACAGGGGTGAAATGTGAAATTTTCCCCTACCGGTTCTGTGGGCGTGGCTTATTTTATGGGCGTGGCTTGGAGGTCAGGTGGGTGTGGCTTCAGGTGGCATGGCTATGTGGTCATGTGACTTGGTGGGCGTGGCCAGGTTGTCATGTGACTGGGTGGGTGCGGCCAATTTAGCAGTCCTACAACCGCTATTTGGCCATTTGTCATCCCTTGACCTATGCTGTAACTATGGACAAGAGGCATCAATGGGTGCTAACCATGGTTTCCTGGGCAATTTGTTTCCTAATTGCAGCTATCAATATCGTTTTGACTTTTCAGCACACTTTCTGTGGCTCCAACCACATCAACCACTTTTTCTGTGAGCTGCCCTTAGTAGTCAAGCTTGCATGCGGTGACACCAATGTAACAGAAATTATTCTGTTTTGGACATCGGTCCTGGTTATCCTTGGTCCCCTTATAGTTGTCTTGACCTCCTACGCACTTATCCTGCTCATGGTGTTCCAGATGAGGTCAACGGCTAGTTGGCACAACTAGCTTTCTCCACGTGTGCCTCCCATTTGGCAGTGGTCACCTTGTTCTATGGCACCCTCATCTCTATGTACCTGAAACAAAAGTTTGGGTCAGCTTCCAATCGTAACAAACAAATTGCTGTCTTTTATACTGTAGTCACTCTCTTAATCAACCCTATCATTTACACCCTGCGGAACAAGGATATCCACAAGGCAGTGGATCAAAATTCTAAAACGGAGGCCCTAAAGGCAAAATAAAACAAGAAGAGAGATTCCCTAATGACTTTAACTGATCCAGTTCAATCACCTTTTAACTGGGTATTCTTCAGATGATTCAAAACTTAAACTCCCAGAAACTCCCAAGAAAGGGTGAGATTTCTCCAACCTGGGTGTAACTGCCTGTCCTCCACAGAAGGATACATATTCTCTACCTGTGGTCTTCTTGGATTGGATCATTCTGAACAAAGGTTGTACTGGCTGCTACCTTAATACATCATAGTCCTCTACGTAACTGGAGAACCTAGGTATAGTATTTTGTAATGATAATATTTAATGTCCTTGTTCCTACAACAGGCTCAGGGGTGGGCTTCAAAATTTTTAGCAAGGGGTTCTCTGCCCGGTTGCTGGGTGGGCGTGGCCATGGTGGACGTGGTCTAGTCGGCCTCCTGCACCATGGTGGGGGAGAGGTTTGCCCTCCCCGGGCTCCGGAGGCTTTCCTGGAGCCTCCGGGAGGGTGAAAATGGCCTCCCCAGGCTCCGGAGGCCCTCTGGAGGCCGGAAACAGGCCAGTTTCCAGCCTTCCCAAACTTCTGGTAGGCCTGTTTTTCGCCCTCCCCGAGCCTCCACACGTGCCCTGCACTTACCTGCATCCAAAATGGGCCGTGTGGGGACTTCTGGGAGGGGAGGGGTGGATGGGGCCAGCCAGGAGTGGGATTTGAGGGTTCTCCGAACTGCACAGAATGTTAGCTAGAGGTTCTCCCGAACCCTTGCAAACCCCCAGCAGCCCACCCCTGAAGAGGCTTAATAGTATTTCTCATCATGCTGGATCTGGTGGCTTGTGGTTCTGGAAGCAGAGTCATAGGAACTGGATCAATAGATATTAAGGATTTCAGAATCTTCTTCTGCTTTCTGCTAGCTGGTATCCTATTAGCCCTTGTATGAGCAGGAATTCATGGCCTCTTCTCTAACGAGCAGGCAATAAGTGTGAGTGAGCCACTGCATCAGTCAGGGTTTATTTTAGAAAGTGTGTCGTGTGCTGTAAAGTCTTAGCTGTGAGTTTTGTAATGAATGAATTGCTTTTCCAGGTGCTCCTTTTCTTCTAGAAGGTTAGGTAGTAAAAAATATTCACACGGCTGCTTTCATAGATTCTCACAACAGAATTAAGTAAAGCCGTTTTAATGCAATGAATGACTCACTGAGTTACTCTCAGAATATTCTGAGTTAAATTCACTAACTGGTTTAAATATCCCCTTTTTGATGTTCTCACAACATTCTACCCTTCCACTGACCTGATTAATCATGTTGTAAAACAGTCTTACTATAAGTTGCATTTTAAACACATGGTAGTGTAGAATATTGTTTTAAGTTAAATTCAAAGACAGACCTACCATATATACCGTGTTTCCCCTATAATAAGACATGTCCCGATAATAAGCCCAACAGGGCTTTTCGGGACATGCGTTGAAATAAGCCCCCCCAAAAAATAAGGCCCCTTCCCCAACTACGTACATGCACCCCCTGCCCCATCTGCCACCCCCAAATTGTGCCCGAATATCTTACCAGAGTCTGGCAGCTTGCCGCTTCTCTTTCTCGGCCGGTCTTTGCAGGGAAACTCCTTGAAATGTAAAGAACTTCTCGCGAGGGCGCGCAATTAACAACTTCTCGCCCTCGC
>QLTV01002262.1:335622-349929 GCA_003457575.1 Thermophis baileyi | reverse complement strand
CTTCAGTAATAACCTGTGGCTCTTCCAAGGATAGCCATGTAATTCCTTTCATATTATCCATCCATTGCCTTAACCTTCTTTTACTTCCAACAAACTTTGCCAGGCATAGTCTTTTTTTTTTTGTTTTTATTGTTGTTCCATCATCTGCTTGCAATACTGAGGCAAAGTACCTGCCTTTCCTCCTTAGCAATAGCAATAGCACTTAGACTTATATACCGCTTTATAGTGCTTTACAGCCCTCTCTAAGCGGTTCACAGAGTCAGCATATTGCCCCCAACAATCTGGGTCCTCATTTTACCCACCTCAGAAGGATGGAAGGCTGAGTCAACCTTGAGCCGGTGAGATTTGAACCGCTGAACTGCTGAACAGTCAGCTGAAGTAGCCTGCAGTACTGCACTCTAACCACTGCGCCACCTCGGCTCCTTCCTTCCTTCCCCCCTCTCTCTCTCGGCAGGAATCTTTTGGCTGCATGCAAGAAATCTTTCTCTCTCCCAAACTCCGCCAGAAATTAGTCTTCGTGAGACTCATTGCACCTGAGCAGCCTCTTGGAGCGAAAGGGGAGAAAGATTTCTTGCATGCAGCCAAAAGTTACCTTGTCCTGGCGCTGTGTCTTACGTGCACTCTCTCCCCCCCCCGCCTGAGAGGTTTGGTCACCGGCTGCTTCTGCTCTGCGGGGATGGCTGAGGCACTATGGGTGTTGCTGCTGCCCTCGCCGCCGCAGCCTACGGAAGCCCCAGCCGGCCCCCTGCAAGCCAAGGTCAGCTGCGGGCAGGGAGCACTGGCCGTAGCCAGGCCGGCCAAGCTGCATCTGTTGGGGTTGCCCTCGGCGTGGCTGCCCGGTGTCTCGCTGCCGGGCGCCTGGGAAGAGTAAGCGGGGCCTGCGGGAGGAAGGGAGTGCAAGCAAGTGTCCTACGAGGCTCCCCTCCCCAGGAAGAGTCCGGCTCAATCGCCGTCCCATCTGGTGACTCCCAAGGCGGAGTGGCTTCCCGGGCATGCCGGCGGGTGCTCCGGTCAATCAGCGCTCAGATGGGGACCGTGGAGAGATTGGAGCAGAGAGGAGCAGGGGGGAAGGGGAGGCCTCCAATGACCATCACCATAGAGACGGAAGCGCAGTTGCAGAACAGCCGCTGCCCTGGCTGGGGTTTGGAATCTGCAGAGCCGGAGTTTAGGGGAGAGAAAGAAAGAAAGACTTCTGCTGCTTTCCTTGTGTGCAGCCAAAAGCAGAAGCCGCAGAAGTCTTTCTTTCTTCCTTTCTCTCCCCCAAACTCCGGCTCTGTGGCTTCCAAACCCCAGCCAGGGCAGCGGCCGCTCTGCGAGTGCGCTTCCTGCTCTATGGTGATGGCTGGAGCTGGAACTGGAACTAAACTGGACCAGCCGAGAGACACCACGGAGCTGCCAGATTCCAGTAAGACGTGCATCTCGCGGCCCGCCCCGCCTCCTGCACCCCGAAAATAATAAGCCCCCCCCGATAATAAGGCCAAGGCCATATTTCGGGGGTCAAAAAAATATAAGCCCCTGTCTTATTTTCGGGGAAACATGGTACTTGCAGATAAGCCCAAAATTCTAGGGGCCAAAATTACCCCAAAAATTCAGTTTATCCACAGATGGGATTATCCATGACAATATGTGCTGATACTTTTTTAAAATGTTTATATTTCCCATATATACTTGCAGAGGTGGGTTCCTACCGGTTCGGACCAGTTCTATAGAACCGTAATGTGGTGGCCTGGGTCGCTGGAACCGGCAGCGACCCAGGCCTGCCACATCCCCAAGCCGGTTCTCGGCGGTGCCGTAGGTGCCGCTATCTTTTTTGCTTCTGCACATGCGCAGCTTTTTTTTGTACTACGCATGCACGCGCGCACCCGCAACCCGCCCGCGCGGTGCATCCCTGAGCGAACTGGCAGTAGGAAAATCCGGAACCCACCCCTGTATACTTGCATATAAATAAGATAAGCAGACCCTCGAATTTTGAATCAAAATACCATAAAAAATGAGCCATTTTATCTGTAGATGGCCCATTTTTCTTGGTATATTAGTTAAAATATTAGAGGGTCTTGGTTATCCATAACTGGACTTATACAACAGTGTATGATTTTTCTCACATGAGAACACATGGTGAAATGGCTGATTTCTTAGGAGAAATACTAATCTTTCCAGATTTTCATTATTTTAAATTTAAAAAAAATGTTTTTAGTGACTATGCCATAATTCAATCTTGTGGAATGTAATACTCAATGCTTGAAGATAGCTAAATCCTGCATTAGACAAATTTTGACACATTTTAATAAATACACCTTATTTTAAAAGATGGAGTAGGAGTCTTTAAAGCAAAACCAAGCAGTAACCAATCCATAATTTCAACATTGCAACACCTGCTTTTCCCAATATAGAAAAACCATTAAATCTCTTTTAAAAATTCTTTTATAGCTTTTTTAAAATAATGGCAAATATTGGAAAAACAAAACAACATTGGAAAAGTAAAAAATACTTTGGTAATATACTTTGCCAAAAGGAAAACACACACACACACACACACACACAAAGTTCTTTTAAAAAGTGAAAAAAATACAAAGAAAAAAAAAGGTTTATCATTTTAGCAGTAAATAGTTAAAATTCTATTAGAATCTAATGCAATTATTATTCAAGTACATATAGATATATAAAATTGATTTATATAATTACAATTTTAACTTACTGTATTTTGTTTAAACGAGCCACTTATTTCATTATATTTGTCCATATAAGTTTTACATCTATAGGTAGACCACTTATAGATGGCAAGTGCAGTCAGGCCTTCAATCCATTGAGTGAAGAGCCATACAGTATATTTATCTTACCAAAGCTATAATGTCAGTTATTTGGCCATAATAAGGACGCAGAGAATCCATTTTCCCAGTTGTCAAATTCCAAATATAAGATACGTAGTTCAAAAGAATATTATTGTCTGAAAATTTTAATTTTTTTCCTCACACAATTATATTTATGTAATCTAGTACTTTCTCCCAAAACTTGGTAAGTGCAAGACAGTATAAAAACATGTGTTTTAAAGAACCATTATCCTTACTATATCTCCAGCAAAATGTTGTTTTTGAAAATCCTTTTATATACATACATAAGAGTGCAATAAATTCTAAATATTTTTTGTTCTATAAATCATAATTTGAGGTAACAGTAACAGAGTAACAGAGTTGGAAGGGACCTTGTAGGTCATCTAGTCCAACCCCCCACTCAAGCAGTAGTCCCTACACCAGTGATGGCGAACCTCTTTTGGTCCGCGTGCCAAAAGGGGGTGTGCGCACGCACGCTAGCGCGTGCCCACACCCATTCCCTCCCCCACACATGCGCACAACCCCCCCCCACGCCACCCCTGCGCATGTGCACAACCCCCCACGCCCCTCACGCATGCACAAAGGCCTCACTGAAGCCTCCGACGGTGAAAAACGGGCCAACGCGCTGCCCCCTGCGCATGCGTGCACCCCCCCCGCCCCCCCATGCATGCGCAAAGGCCTCACTGAAGTCTGGGACGGTGAAAAACGGGCAAATGGGCAAACCGGCAAATGCACTTCCGGTTTGCCCGTTGGGCTGTTTTTCACACTCCGGGGCTTCAGGAAGCTTCCCTGAAGCCTCCGGAGTGCAAAAAACGGCCCAACAGCAAACCGGAAGTGCGTTTTTCCGAACTTCCGGTTTGCCGTTGTGCTGTTTTTTGCACTCCGGGGCTTCAGGACGCTTCCCTGAAGCCTCCGGAGGGCAAAACGGCCTTCCCCAAGGCCGAAAATCAGCTGGCCTCGCGTGCCCTCTGATATGGCTCCACGTGCCACCTGTGGCACGCGTGCCATAGGTTCGCCATCACTGCCCTACACCATTTCCGACAAATGGCAGATCCAGTGACATTCTTGCTACAGTTAGTTTCCCATTGTCTAGGCAATATAAGAATCTCAAATTATTTATTCCATTAATTTCTTAGGGTCTTCATATCATATTGAATTGTTGATAACAAATATCTTTAAAAATGAAGAATAGTTTTTTTTAAAAAAAATGTAAAGGATTTAACAAGTTGTTGTAGTATCTCAAGTGTCCCGAAGCTAAAAAATACTGCTGGTCCAATGTTAACAAATAATGTAACTGTAAATGTAACCATTAGTTTACATAAGGTAGATGTTTTTTGTCTCTTAACACAGACTATGTTGAAAATGTCATCATCGTCTGTCGGTTGGTCCAAATTCAGTAGCCCTCTTTCCATCCAATTTTTCCATATTGCACCATCTTTTTAATCTCTCTTGAAAAAAAAAATCTCCAATTCATATTCTAATCTCCTCATGATTTTGAAAGGACCTCAGAACTGGCATCAGGTCTGTGTGCCTGGAGACAAGGTGTCACCACTGAGAAGATCCTGTCTTTGGGCCACCATTTCTTTAATCTGAGAGTGTGATGTTTCAGTGAAAGGACTGGAACAGTCCAAAAGTTTCATGCGGTAGGAAAAGTCTCTTCAGGATTGGTTTAGAAGTAACCAAGCAGAGGATGGGTTTAGAGGCATGATAGACTTCTTTGTTTGTTTGTTTGTTTGTATTCACATACAATATCCAAACATCCTTTGGTAAGTTGCTCCACCATCCAGGGGTGGGGTTCAAAAATTTTAGCAAGGGGTTCTCTGCCTGGATGGGCATGGCCATGGTGGGCGTGGTCTAGTCGGCCTCCTGCATGATGGTGGGGGGGGTGTTTTTGCCCTCCTGGGGCTCTGGAGGCTTTTCTCGAGCCTCCGGGAGGGCGAAAACGGCCTCCCCAGGCTCCGGAGGCCCTCTGGAGGCCAGAAACAGGCCCGTTTCCGGCCTTCCTGAACTTCTGGTAGGCCCGTTTTTCGCCCTCCTCGAGCCTCCCCGCGCACCCTGCACTTACCTGGCATCCAAAACGGGCTGCATGGAGACTCCTGGGAGGGGATGGGCGGGGCCAGCCAGGAGTGGGATTTGGGGGTTCTCCGAACTGCACAGAATCTTAGCTAGAGATTCTTCCAAACCCCTGCGAACCCCCAGCAGCCCACCCCTGCCACCATCCCTAAAATGTTTAAAATGGTGAAGAGTGATCAGGGGAAGTCCGATATAATATTTTTTAAAACATTTCATCTAGATTAGTCCTAAAAAGGGCAGATTCCAATATGGCTTCCATCTGAAAAGTTCTAGGTAACAATATATGAGCCGAGGTGGCGCAGTGGTTAGAGTGAAGCACTGCAGGCTACTTCAGCTGACTGCTAGCTGCAGTTCGGCGGTTCAAATCTCACCGGCTCAAGGTTGACTCAGCCTTCCATCCTTCCGAGGTGGGTAAAATGAGGACCCAGATTGTTGGGGGCAATATGCTGACTCTGTGAACCGCTTAGAGAGGGCTGTAAAGCACTATAAAGCGGTATATAAGTCTAAGTGCTATTGCTATTGCTATATAGCCTTTGTTTTTGAATTGCTCAGTGCTCCCTCAGGTTGTCTCTCCCAAAGGTTCTGGTTTAAATGTCTATGGAGATTCTCAATCATCCAGGTCATGGTTGTCCCAAAGGTGCTTTCTTCAAGATGCAACTGGAGCTGGAAAAGCTTCTTGGATGAGAAGTGAAACGTCTTCAAAGAAAAACCAGACAGTCCAGTTGCCTCTTGAAAAAAAGCACCTTTGGGTTCTGGTTTAAACACTCAGATTTGCAGCCACATCTGCCACGGGATCCCTGCAGCCACATAGCTTCTCTCTCTTCTACGATCTCCTGTCTCTCATCCAAACCGTTATTTGTAGAGGCTGAGGGAAGGGCTGTGGTAGAAGCACATGTAAGCATCACAGAGCAAGCGACGGGCATAAGAAGGCAAAGATTTGGGATCCAAGCCTTGCAGAGCTTCAATGGGCATTTCCAAGTAATCTGCTACCTCTGAACAGGGTGTGACACGAGGGATGTTAAAGCCATTCAATCCACCTTGGGGGAAAAAAAAAGACAGGCATAAGGATTGAGGGTATGCGTGGAAAGAAACAGAAGAGGAAAGTAAATCAACTTACTGTTGGAATTCCAACCTTTGATCAGGGAGATTTTGACATTGAGAAACACTTTCAATAAACAATAGCATCTCTGAAGATGTCTCCCATTACTAATTTTTCTGAAATTTTGAAGATTTTTTTCCCCCCAGGCCAAGCAAAAATTCCCATCGAGTCCCCATGTTTGCTTATAAGACTAGGGGTGGGTTGCTACGGGTTCGCCCGGGTTTGGGCGGACCCATAGCTAACATTATGGCCTGTTCGGCGAACTGCCAAATCCCACCCCTGGCTGGCCCCGCCCACCCCGCCCCTCCCAGGAGTCTCCATGTGGCCCATTTTGGATGCGAGGTAAGTGCAGGGCCAGCGAGGAGGCTCGGGGAGGGGAAAAACAGGCCTCCCGGAAGTTCTGGAAGTCCAGAAACGGGCCCGTTTCCCGCTTCTGGAGCCCAGGGGAGGCTTTTTTCACCCTCCCGGAGGCTCGAGGAAAGCCTCCGGAGCCTGGGGAGGGCGAAAAATGGGCCTCCCGGAAGTTCCGGAAAGAGGCCTGTTTCCAGCCTCCGGGGGGACTCCGGAGCCCAGGGGAGGCCATTTTCACCCTCCGGAGGCTCGAGGAAAGCCTCCAGAGCCCGGGGAGGGTGAAAATGCCCCCCCTGCTGTAGTGCAGGAGGCTGACTAGGCCACACCCACCATGGCCACGCCCACCCAGCAACCGGGCAGACAACCCGTTGTTGCAATTTTTGAAGCCCACCCCTGTATAAGACCATTATAAGATATTTATCCAAGCAACAGACATCTGGTTTAGATTTCAGGCAGCTGATAACATGGCTTCTGTTCACTTGAACTGTATGTTTTAAGTTCTCAAAAGTAAGAGATTCCTTTCAGCTAAGCTCAATGCCTGGTATGGAATTAGTTTGCCCATTGCCACCTGATGAATTAATTCATTTGTTATTAATTTATTATTATTTTTTACGATAACCCAGTGTTTTTCAACCTTGGCAGTTTGAAGTCCACACCTCTTCAAATGGTCAGTGATGAAAAACATTGGTCCAACCAAAAGCCGTGGGATTCTCTAGAGCAGAGGTGTCAAACTCGTGGGTCGTGGGCCGGATGCGTCACGCGCTGGCCACACCCACCCCCGGTTTAGCGAAGGGGGAAAAAAATCACGAAACGTCACGTGATGATGCCGTGACAATGCGAGTTTGACACCCCTGCTCTAGAGATTCACATCCAAGTATGAACCAGGTCTGACCAGATTTAGCTTTTCAAGATCAGCCAGGATTAATTAGGGGCTAACAGCTGTTATGGCTCATTTTAAGTTACTATACATACAATTTAACTATGCCCAGATTATTAAAGCTTCCATTTACTTTTTAAATCCCATTTGTGTGCAAATAACCTTGCCTATAAACAATAATGGTAGAGGGTATGAGAATGATTCAACCAAACTGCAAACTGAACAGTTGATCAATTTGTGGAATGGGATACAGGTAAGTCCTCTACTTACAACAGTTCATTTAGTGATCGTTCGAAGTTACAACAGCACTGAAAAAAGTGACTTATGACCATTTTTCACGCTTATGACCATTGCCGCAACTCTCCATGGTCACATGATTTACATTCAGATGCTTGACAGCTGACTCACATTTATGCAATCCCCTTTTGCGACCATCTGACAAGCAAAGTCAATGGGGGAGCCAGATTCGCTTAACAACCGTGCTCCTAATTTAAGAACTGCAGTGATTCATTTAACAAATGTGGCGAGAAAAGTTGTAAAATGGGTAAAACTCATTTTTTTCACTTAGCAACATAAATTTTGGGCTCCATTGTGGTCGTAAGTTGAGGACTTCCTGTACTTTCCAATTCCAAACATTGTCAATTTGTTAATACTTCAACCCATGTGCAAAGCAGGGTTGTTGTTGTTTTTCTGGAATCCCTTCAAACAATCCAAATCAAACTAATCTGAGGATTCAGTTTCAACATTCAGACAGAGGGAGAGTTCCAAGTCAATTCACTCCTGGAATCTAACCAATTCACCAGATTAGTCCGATTTTACAAGCTAAACGTAGCATTTTTTTTGTCGTTTAACAATCCCATAATCCCTTGCGGGGTGGAGTCGGGGCAACTGAATGGAGCTGAGTGTTTACTGGCTGGATGCCCTTCCTGTCGCCAATGAGGAATTTTGCAGCAGATATATTCTCTCCCAGAGAGAGAAATGTCAGTCTCTACCTAGGATCGAATTCACAGCCTCCTGATTGTGAGGCGAGAGCTCCACCTCTAGGCCACCGTACCACTCCACAAGCTAAACATAGCATTGATAAAAGCAAACCTTGGTTTGAAACAACTTTTGAAACAACTCACCCTCACGGTCAGCCATACTATCAAAGAAAAGCCACTGGTGGACATCTGGGCCGTGGCGGGTAAAGCCCACATAATGACTTGTTTCAATGCAGAGAACTGCGAAGAGCTGCATTGTCTGGCGGGGAATGGTCTCTGGCAAAGAGCCAAAGTGAGAAAGCTCCTCAGGAAGATGCAGTGGACGGGGCTGATGGTATTGTCGAGTCCGGTGCTTGTGAACCTGTAGAGTAGTGGCCAAAGAACACCAAGAATTACATCTGTCAAATACATCCCAACTTTTCTGCATCAAGTAGGGGAGAATCTTAACTAGAAAAACTCTGAGCCATCCTTTGGCTGTACATTCTTTGTCAGACAAACCTAGCTTAAGGGAGTATCCTGGGTTGGAAAGCTGGCGCAAAGATACCTGCTGATTGCAAATCTTGCAGAACTGTTTGATGTGCCGCATGCCAAAACTAGGATCCCGGTAGCAATCTGGACACTCCATCACAGCCAGTCCTTGGCATACAGAACACTCTCGGGGAGCTGCAGTGGTAAAGTCAGAAATGTTGGGCTAAGTTAGAAGTTAAAAGCAGCACGTTGGCTGTGGATTATGAGAAATGACATTCAGTACTCGGTAATTGCTTGCCAAGTAAAAACAGTGATGCAAATTTTGTTTGCCCCACAAAGAGGAAGGCATTCAGCACAAACATGTTTTTCCCTCTCCAGGCCTAGAAAACTGGAAAAAATGATGACTTGAAACTTGAAACAAACAAGTTGGTGACTTCAAACTTACCAACAGACAAAAGGAACACAGCAGGAATAGCAGTAGCAATAGCACTTAAGACTTATATACCGCTTCACAGTGCTTTACAGCCCTCTCTAAGCAGCTTACAGAGTCAGCATATTGCCCCCAACAATTTGGGTCCTTATTTTACCGACCTCGGAAGGAAGGAAGGCTGAGTCAACCTTGAGTGGAGTTAATTTATGGACCTCCATTGTTCCAAGATGTAGTGAAGGCCACAGGTTTAGGTAGATATTAAAGAAGGCAAACTAGCAAATTGTGAAGGACGAAAACTCAATGAAAGAGAGGAAGCTCAAAGGTTTTCAAAGGGAACGTCCAACTTCTCTACAATTCCTTACTTGTTTGGTCATTAGGTTTACAATCCACCTTTTTTTTTAAATTTTTAATTTATAAATATTTTGAAAACAGTGCATTGTCAGAGTATCATTTACAAATAAAACAAAACCAAAAAATTAAAGATAAAGACGATTCAGAGTACTATCGGACATGGGATAAATTTTATGACTGGATAGAGACAAGAGGTAGAAATTTGAGAAAGTAAGGTTATGAATATTAATAGTGTTAATATTGAAAATAAAGATGTATATAATTATAACTATAGTAACTGATAAAAATATAAATACGGTAAGCTAATGTAAGAAGAAATTTAGTCTAAGCTTTTAATAGGTTATATCATTTTATCATTGCTATTATATTATTACTATTGCTATTAGTTTGTGTGTTAATATTTACTATTAACCTACAATCCACCTTTCTTCTAGGATCTCAAGGCAGCATGCATAGCATCCATTCTTCCTTTTCTTCCCACAACCACCTCACTCACTAGATTAAGCTAACAATCAAGCATGATTGACCCAAAGTGACTCGAAGAATTTCCATAGTTAAGGACATTTCAGCTTGGGTCTTTCTGGCTCTTGTCCGCCATTTTAACCATTACACCACTATATCAAACCAACTGCTATGAGTAAATAGTAGAAGGTAGTTACTTCAGTTTGAAGTAACACAAAGTATCAGCTTCCACAAAGTATCTAGTTGGCATAGTAGGCAAAGCCATTAAGGAATATAACCTTCACGGATATACAATAACCTTTACCTAGGCAAAAGATGCTGAAGTTCAGAACTAGAAGATAAGATATGGAAACAGCTCAGACAAACACCTCCCTATTTTACTGAACTATTACAAGGAGGAGGAGATAACGCACAATCGTATTTCCAAGATTCTATTATTATTATTATTATTATTATTATTATTATCATAGCCAATCTCAATACAAAGTAGTTTTAGCTTTCCTGTGATTTCCTGGTCTTGTCTATCTCGTGGGGCTGACATAAAGAAATAGGAAGCTAAACCGAACCAGTTTTTCCCCTTAACCTTGTCCTAGATCACGGGTGTCAAACCCGCGGTATCACGTTGCCGTCACGTGACATTTCGTGACGTGTTCCCCATTCGTGGAGCTGGGCTGGGCGTGGCCTGCGCGTGACACATCCGGCCCACAGGCCGCCAGTTTAGCAATAGCAATAGCACTTAGACTTATATACCGCTTCACAGTGCTTTACAGCCCTCTCTAAGCGGTTCACAGAGTCAGCATATTGCCCCCCAACAATCTGGGTCCTCATTTTACCCACCTCGGAAGGATGGAAGGCTGAGTCAACCTTGAGCCGGTGAGATTTGAACCGCCGAACTGCAGCTAGCAGTCAGCTGAAGTAGCCTGCAGTGCTGCACTCTAACCACTGCGCCACCCCGGCTCTCTAGTTTGACACCCTTGTTCTAGATTCTCAGATGATGTATATAGCACAATAGGATTGAAGTCCTATGACAGAGATATATGCTTTTCTCTCTCATCCCTTACTTTCTTCCAGAAGATCTGTGAGGTCAAGTTCCAGGCTGGGTTGGATGGTTCGAAAGGCTTTGAAGTTCTTCCCATTCCGAGGCATCTGAAGGATAAGGCATGAAGGGGCCTGCCAAGAAGAAGAGAAGCACCCGGATGAGATCGGATGAGAAGAATAGACTGGGACTACTGATGGGCCCCCATTTTGGACAAAAAAAAAAAAAAAAAAAAAGGCAGGCTTTTCAAGTCTGTTTCATGAAACCATGGAAAAATACAGGTCCTTAACTTACAACAGTTTGTTTAGTGACCATTCAAAGTTACAACGGCACTGAAAAAAGTGACTTATGAGTGTCCCAAAGGTGCTTTTTCAAGAGGCAACTGGACTTTCTAGTTTTTCTTTGAAAACGTTTCGCTTCCCATCCAAGAAGCTTCTTCAGCTCTTCTGAGCTTCTTCAAGAAGCTTCTTCAGAGCTGAAGAAGCTTCTAGGATGAGAAGCGAAATGTCTTCAAAAGAAAAAAACCAGAAAGTCCAGTTGCCTCTTGAAAAAGCACCTTTGGAAACAACCATGACCTGGATGACTGAGGATCTCCATAGACATTTGACTTATGTGTGTTTTTCACACTTAAGACCATTGCAACATCCCCATGATCAAAGTTCAGATTCTTGGCAACTACCGTATTTTTCGGAGTATAAGATGCACTTCCCCCCCCAAAAGAGGGTGGAAATGTTGGTGCGTCTTATACACCGAATACAGCCATTTTTGGCCTCCCGAAGCCCCATCCTGCACGAAAACAGGGTGCGCAGAGGGTTTGGGAGGTCTGCAGAGTGCTCCTGGGGGCTGGGGGAGGGCAAAACCCTTTTTTTTTCTTACTTACCTCTTCGAAATCTTGGTGCGTCTTATACACCGGTGTGTCTTATAGTCCGAAAAATACGGTAACACATATTTTTGACGGTTGCAGTGTCCCTGGGTCATGTGATCCACTTTTGTGACCTTCTGACAAGCAAAGTCAATGGGGAAACCAGATTCATTTAGCAACTGTGTCACCAACTTAACAACTGCAGTGATTCACTGAATAACTTTGGCATGAAAGGTCATAAAATGTGGCAAAATTCACTTAACAAATGTCTCGCTTAGCATGAGAAATTTTGAGCTCAATTGTGGTTGTAAGTCGAGGACTACCTCTAGTGCATACAGTAACTGCCTTGGACAAGATTACTCAAGGCAGTCTGGCTTTAAAAATTAATTTGAGTTAGATAATTTTTGTTCTCTCCGCAATGATAAATGTGCTGATAATTTTATATCCCCAAGATATAACCATGGATTTTTTAAAAAACAGTTATTTCTTCACATTGTGTTTCTCGGATTAAAGGAGAAAAAGAGCACAATTGCCATTAAAACATAATTTAAAGAATTGGGAATGGCCAGATGAGAAATTACAATTGATTCCATTTTATTTATAGCTACAGTTAACTAAAATAATGCTATATTACTTACTAGTAGCTGGATACCTGTGCTGCGCTACGAAACTATGTGATCGGGCTTGATAAATTGACAGTTAAAGCTTGAAAATTAATGAGTAGTTACGATCGGGCTTGATACATAGACAGTTAAAGCTTGAAAATTTATGTAGCATGTGTAAGTCCTTAGCATCAGAGCGTGTTAATATAAAGCAACTGGCAGTTGGAACAGAGGTCTTTTCAGGTGGGGAGGGAGAGTAGAATGTCTAAACTCCCAGCCCACAGGCCAGATGAGTCACGCGCTGGCCACGCCCACGCCCGGTTTAGCGAAGGCGTAGCATCAGAGCGTGTTAATAATAATAATATAAGTAATACTAATGATCTGATGGTCATTTCAAAAAATCCTTTCTTAGCGAGCACCTAGAAGCCAAGAGGAACATACGTGCCAAGTTTCAAGTTCGTAGGCTTTTACAGTTCTGGAGATTTTGTGATGAGTGAGTGGTATTTGGCTTATATATATATAGATATGTATATAGTACAATATAATTTTTAAATTACTTTTTTTTTTAAAAAAATCCCCTTTATGTGTTCCAAAAAGGGCCATTCCATAGCATTTATTTATTTATTATATTTACAATAGCCATAATAATAGCACTTAGACCTATATATATCGCTTCACAGCTCTCTCTAAGCGGTTTACAGAGTCAGCCTATTGCCCCCAACAATCTGGGTCCACATTTTACCGACCTCGGAAGGATGGAAGGCTGAGTCAACCTTGAGCCGGTGAGACTCGAACTCCTGGCAGTGAGCAGTGAGTTAGCCTGCAGTATTGCATTCTAACCACTGCGCCAATACGGCTCTTTGGGAATGAACCAAACCATCTACGGTAGTTACTACATGGAGACTTGGTAAAACCTTATCCTGGCAGCTTGGCCCAAAACAGGAACATCTAATACAGGTAGTTTCCGACGTACGACCATAATCGAGCCCAAATTTCTACTGCTAAGTCAGACAGTGGTTAAGTGAATTTTGTCCCATTTTACAACCTTTCTTGCCACAGTTGTTAAGTGAATCACTGCAATTGTTAAGTAGGTAACACGGTTGTTAAATGAAACTGGCTTCCCTATTGACTTTGCGTGTCAGAAGGTCACAAAAGGTGATCACATGACCTCGGGACACTGCAACCATCATAAATATCAATCCGTTGCCAAGCATCCAAATTTTGATCATGTGACCACGGGGATGCTGCAACGGTCATAAGAGTGGAAAACGGTCATAAGTTACTTTTTCCCTGTAGTCAAGATGGTGGCTACAATAATGGAACTAAACCTTGTGGTGCGACCGGAACAACCTGGAACTGAACACACTCAAAACCGTAGAAATGATGGTAGACTTTAGGAGAAACCCTTCCATACTTCCAACTCTTACAATACTAAACAACACAGTATCAACAGTAGACTCCTTCAAATTTCTAGGTTCTACCATATCGCAAGATCTAAAATGGACACCTAACATCAAAACGTCATCAAAAAAGCACAACAGAGAATGTTCTTTCTGTGCCAACTCAGGAAGCTCAAACTGCCCAAGGAGCTGCTGATACAGTTCTACAGAGGAATTATTGAGTCTGTCATCTGCACCTCTATAACTGTCTGGTTTGGTTCTGCAACCCAACAAGACAGACACGGACTTCAGAGGATAATTAGAACTGCAGAAAAAACAATTGCTACCAACTTGCCTTCCATTGAGGACCTGTATACTGCACGAGTCAAAAAGAGGGCTGTGAAAATATTTACAGACCCCTCACATCCTGGACACAAACTGGTTCACCTCCTACCCTCAAAACGACGCTATAGAGCACTGCACACCAGAACAACTACCGTGTTTCCCCG
>QLTV01002262.1:318650-328997 GCA_003457575.1 Thermophis baileyi | reverse complement strand
CTTTGCTCTTCTACCCTGTTTTCCCCAAAATAAGACATCCCCTGATAATAAGCCCCATCAGGCTTTTGAGTGCATGGCAATAAGGCCAAGCGCTTATTTCAGGGTTCAAAAAAATATAAGACAGGGTGTTATTTTTGGGGAAACACGGGTAAGAAAAAAAAGTTTTTGCCCTCCCCGTCCCCAAGAGCACTCTGCAGACCTCCCAAACCCTCTGCACACCCCGTTTTTGTGAGAAACGGGCCATTTTTTGACCGTTATTTTGCAAAAACGGGAGCGTTTTTGCCTTCTCCCAGTCCCCAGGAACACTCTGTAAACCCCCCAACCCCTCTGTGCACCCCGTTTTTGTGAAAAACGGGCCGTTTTTCACTCGTTTTTCGCAAAAATGGGGCCGTTTTTGCCCTCCCCCAGCCCCTAGGAGCACTCTGCAGACCTCCCAAACCCTCTGTGCACCCTGTTTTTGTGCAGGGTGGGGCTTCGGGAGGCCAAAAATGGCTGTATTCGGTGTATAAGACGCACCAACATTTCCACCCTCTTTTGGGGGGGGGAAGTGTGTCTTATACTCCGAAAAATACGGTATGTCCCAATTTTTCCTCTGAAGCTCAACAGCAGCGGGAACTATCTCGGGTAGCAAGAAGACCTCTTCCTATTGCTGAATTGCCCCAACTTTCAGAAGATCATTTAATGATGATAGGTAGATGGAAAGAGGTGGACACTCCTGATGTTCAAGAGAGGATCCCAGAGATATGTTCATTATCAGTTTATGGCAGAATGTAATATTGAGCCGAGGTGGTTAGAGTGCAGTACTGCAGGCTACTTCAGCTGACTGCTAGCTGCAGTTCGGCAGTTCATATCTCACCGGCTCAAGGTTGACTCAGCCTTCCATCCTTCCGAGGTGGGTAAAATGAGGACCTAGATTGTTGGGGGCAATATGCTGACTCTGTGAACCGCTTAGAGAGGGCTGTAAAGCACTGTAAAGCGGTATATAAGTCTAAGTGCTATTGCTAAGTGCTATTGCTATTCCACAAAATGAAAAGATGTGTCAATGTGGTTCTGTATGGTCCAGAATATTCCGTAATATTCCACAAAATGAAAAGATGTGTCAACGTGGTTCTGTATGGTCCAGCATTAATAATATGCTAGAGAACTGGACTAGTTTTACATTAACTTTATACACATCCCTCTGCTCTCCACCCCTTCCCATCCTTCCCTTCCCCATCTTTCACAATTGCCAAAATGGCTCCTTCACCTTACTATTCAACCCCACCCCCCACACACGCACAATCAGACGTGCACAGGGCCCAAACCTTTTTCTTCACTGGTGAAGCCAGAGGAGTGCCCAGCTGTTTCCAAAACTTTCCGCAAGGCCATGATTTTGGTAGCACACACGTAGCCATTCCTATCAGGTGAAAAAACAAACAAACACATAAACACACAAAGTCAGATTACAGATTAACAGAGGTGGAAGGGACCTTGTAGGTCATCTAGTCCAAGCAAGAGACCCTACACCATTTCTGACAAATGGCAGTCCAATCTCTTCTTGAAAGCCTCAAGTGATGAAGCTCCCACAACTTCTGAAGGCAAGCTGTTCCATTGGTTGATTGTTCTCACTGTCAGAAAATTTCTCCTTATTTCCAGGTTGAATCTCTCCTTGTTCAGTTTCCATCCATTATTCCTTGTCTGGCCTACAGGTGCTTTGGAAAATAGCTTGACCGCTTCCTCCCTGTGGCAGCCCCTCAAGTATTGGAACACTGCTATCATATCTCCCCTGGTCTTTCTCTTCACTGGACTAGACATGCCCAGTTCCTGTAACCATTCTTCATATGTTTTAGTCTCCAGTCCCCTAATCATCCTGGTTGCTCTTCTCTGCACTTTTTCTAGAGTCTCAACATCTTTTTTATAGTGTGGTGACCAAAACTGGATGCAGTACTCTAGGTGTGGTCTTATTAAGGCTTTATAGAGTGGTCTTAGTACCTCAAATAAAAGTCACACAAAAGGGTTATAAAGTCACCAAGTTTGCTTTTTTCCAGGGATGGTGAGAGATTGCAGTTGCAGTTCGGCGGTTCAAATCTCACCAGGCTCAAGGTGGACTCAGCCTTCCATCCTTCCGAGGTGGGTAAAATGAGGACCCAGATTGTTGGGGGCAATATGCTGACCCTGTGAACCGCTTAGAGAGGGCTGTAAAGCACTGTAAAGCGGTATATAAGTCTAAGTGCTATTGCTATTGCTATTGCTATTGCTAGGCAAAAAGGAGTTGTCAGACTTTCCATAAAATACATGAATGAGTGGTCCTTGACTTATGGTTATAATGGAGCCTGTCCATCATGGGATTAAATCATGACAAGTCTTAAAGCAGGGCACCCATGTGAGGGACCCAATTTTATGATCTCTTTTGCATGATCATTAAGCAAATGCCAGGGTTGTTAAGAGAACCAATGGTTCACTATTTAGCCAGTTTGCTAAAAAACAAAATCAGAAATAAATGCTAGTTTTTAGCAAAAAAAACCAACATAAAATGCAGTCATGCAACCACGGGATGCTGCAAATAGAGGTAAATGTGACAAGCATTGATGGAGTCATTGCAGGATGCCAAGATGTCTGACTGCCTTCGCAGTGTTTATTGCTTATATACAGTTTTACAAGCAGCAAAAGGTAACAAAGAGCAAGAGCATTTTCATTGGTGAATTCTCCTTGCCAATCCTTAAGAACATCCTACATCCTGTTAATACAACCTAGATGAGATCATGTACCAGCCAGAGATAGTGCCCTGCTTCATCCAGGCAATATGAATGGGGTGAAATCATGGGAACTGGGTGAGATCATGTAGGTACTTGAGGCCCTTCTGAGGTAGGCAGTTTGCTGCACACAACCTCCAAATGACCTCCATCTCTACAAAGCATCTGTTACAGGTGGTCATGGGACAGCAGGGAGGGCGACCAGCTATCAGAACTTTGGAACTGAGTTGTAAGTACCTCCAGGGAGGTCTGTTGCAACTTCTAATGGTCGCTAAGCAAGGGTTGTAAGTTGAGAACTAACTGTACAAATTAGTGGTGGATCTCATTTTTGGCTAAACTACAATGGCTTGGTTTTGATTTGTCTACCCCTATGGGTTTGCAAACCATACTGAAGCTTGATTTGGGGATAAAACTAAGCCAGAGCAAACAAACTGGCAGGACTAGCCAACACAGGGGTCGGCAACCCCAAGATCAGGGGTCGGCAACCTTAAACACTCAAAGAGCCATTTGGACCCATTTCCCACAGAAAAGAAAACACCGGGAGCCACAAAAACCTTTTGACATCTAAAATGAAGATAACACTGCATATATCGTTTTTTACCTTTATGCTATGTATAAAAAAACTATAGTGTGTTGCATTTATGTAATCAACGAACTGCTACAGAGAAAATAATTTTTTATTTCTGCATGCAACAAAAACATTCTGAACTCTGAAAAAAAAAAAGATGGGTCGAAAAGCTCAATAAATAGTGTGCCAGCGGGTGTCGCACATTGGTGGTTGTGGCGCATGTTTTGAGCGACAGGGAGCCGCATCAAGTTGGCCACGCCCACCCAGGTTTTGTGGCTCCCGGTGTTTTCTTTTCTGTGGGAAACAGGTCCAACATGCGGCTCCAGAGCCATGGGTTGCAGACCCCTGCCCTAGATGATAGGCTCAAGATCCAGATGGATCTTGACAGACTTGAACACTGGGTATCTGAACATTGGGCCCTATCTAACAAAATGAAATTCAAGGTAGAGAAAAGTAAAGTCTTACACTTAGGCAAGAAAAACCAAAAGTACACATATAGACTGGGTGAAACCAGGCTTAATAGCAGTAACTGTGAGAGGGATCTTGGAGTCTTAGTGGACCACCAATTAAATATGAGCCAACAGTGTGTGGCAGCAGCCAAAAAAGCCAGTGCAATCCAAAATTGCATTAACGGAATGACACGCTATAAAGCCTTAGTTAGACCGCACCTAGAGTACTGCATCCAGTTTTGGTCACAACACTATAAAAAAAATGTTGAGACTCTAGAAAAAGTGCAGAGGAGAGCAACGAGGATGATTAGGGGACTGGAGACTAAAACATATGAAGAACGGTTACAGGAACTCGGCATGGCTAGTCTAGTGAAGAGAAGGACCAGGTGAGACATGTTAGCAGTGTTCCATTATTTGGGGGGCTGCCACAGAGAGGAGTGGGTCAAGCTATTTTCCAAAGCACCTGAAGGCCAGACAAGGAATAATGGATGGAAACTGAACAAGGCGAGATTCAACCTGAAAATAAAGAGGAATTTTCTGACAGTGAGAACAATCGACCAATGGAACAGAAGTTGCCTTCAGAAGTTGTGGGAGCTTCATCACTGCAGGCTTTCAAGAAGAGACTGGACTGCCATCTGTCAGAAATGGTGTAGGGTTTCCTGCTTGGGCGGGGGGTTGGACTAGATGACCTACAAGGTGCCTTCCAACTCTGTTAATCTGTACATGTACCTGTACCTGTATCTAAATCATATTATGGGATAATGAAGCACAATATTCCAGTCTGTGAAAAGAGCCTGAGTGTCTCATAACCCCAACCAGAGGATTCAGTCCTTCAGACAGGCCTTTATTTCTGAAAACTATCAGCCTTGTGAATGTTCCTGTGATTCACCAATTAAAAGCCTGGTGGATCAATGAGCCAAAACCTCCTCCTGGAAAATCATCTCTTTCGTTCTCCTTCCCCCCCTTCTCCCAGACTAACCCTGAGAATTCTTAAAGGCATCCACCCCACCACTTTAAGAAACATGAAATAAGTGTAAAGGGAGCAGGGAGTGGTGATGTCTCTCCTATTATCCTAATTTGGATTAAAATGCCATTAAACAAAGCAATTTGTTTAATGGAGTTGGAAGGGACCTTGGAGGTCTTCAGGTCCAACCCCCTGCTCTATACCAGTGCTAAACCCTATACCAGTGATGGCAAACCTTTTTCTTCTTACGTGCCAAAAATGGGAGTGTGCCAGCACACAACATCCCCCCCCATGCATGCCGCACTGCGCATGCGCGCATCCCTACACATGTACCCCCCCGTTGGGCCATTTTTAACCCTCCGGAGGCTTCATCCGTTTCTGAACTTCCGGTAGGCCCATTGGGCCGTTTTTCGCACTCCGGAGGCTTCAGGGAAGCCTCCTGAAGCCTGGGAAGGGTTAAAAACGGCCTAACCGGGGGGGGGGCATGCGCAGGGAAATAGCCTTCCCCAAGGGCGAAAATCAGCTGACCAGCACACGCATGCGCACTGGAGCTGACATAGGGCAACGCCTCGTGTGCCCTCAGATATGGCTCAGGTGGCACGCGTGCCATAGGTTCGCCATCACAGCCCTATACCATTTCAGACAAATGGTTGTCCAATTTCTTCTTAAAAACCTCCAGTGTCGGAGCTCCCACAACTTCTGGAGGCAAATCGTTCCCCCCCCCCCCCGATTAATTGTTCTAATTTATAAGGAAAATTTGCCTTGGTTCTAGGATGCTTCCCTCCTTGATTAGTTTCCATCCATTACTTCTCGTCCTGCCTTCATCCTGCTTTGGAGAACAGGTTGATCTCCTCTTCTTCTTTATGGCAGCCCCTTAGATACTGGAACACTGCTATCTTGTCACCCCTAGTCCTGCTTTTTATTAAATACACAACTGTGTGTTCTGGCTTGGCCAATTATCAAAATTTGTGAAAGGATCCCGGAAAACCTTTTCTTCACTGATGAAGCCCAAGGAGAGCTCAAATGTTTCCAAAACTTTCCACGAGGCCACGATTACTAATAACAATAGCTACTAGGTATTGTTATGTGCTGGATTTTTAGAATTTCCGTGTCTATTTCAGGGAGAGTGAGAGACAGACTCAGGATGACTCACCAACTTGGAAACCACCCCGTCTTGTACTAACCCACCACTGCATTCTCACATCACACAAAAAATGTTTGGCAATCTTAGAAGGTCCCAGCTGTTCTCTGGCTTGCTGAATACCGTATTTTTCGGACTATAAGACGCACCGGTGTATAAGACGCACCAAGATTTCGAAGAGGTAAGTAAGAAAAAATAAGTTTTTGCCCTCCCCCAGCCCCAGGAGCACTCTGCAGACCTCCCAAACTCTCTGCCCACCCCGTTTTTGTGAAAAACGGGCCGTTTTTCACAAAAATGGGGGCGTTTTTGCCCTCCCCCAGCCCCCAGGAGCACTCTGCAGACCTCCAAAACCCTCTGTCCACCCCGTTTTTGTGCGGGGCGGGGCTTCGGGAGGCCAAAAAATGGCTGTATTCGGTGTATAAGACGCACCAACATTTCCACCCTCTTTTAGGGGGGGGGAAAGGTGTGTCTTATACTCTGAAAAATACAGTATATATAAATCAAAGAGAGCGATTGGGCTTTTTTCAGATGATAAACCCAAACTCACTTGCGCAAAGGGTTGACAATCTCCGTTCTTAAGAGATCTCGTGTCTCAGTGTAAGATTCCCCATCGTTCTTGTCTGCTGGGCGTAGAAGCATGGAATCCAACACAGAAGTAAAGGAGAACATACTGTAAGCAGAAAAGGGAAATGGGATCTTCAGAGGTTTTCCCTCAGCTTTGAAGAGGAGTGGAAGGTCTAGTGCGGGGGTGTCAAACACAAGGCCCACGGGCTGGATCTGGCCTGCAGGGCTGTCTTAGAAAATGTAAGGGGCTGGCCTGCGTCGCTTCGGCCCGGTCTACCCAATGCGAAGAGGAAACATGCCAGCAGTTTGGGGAGTGGCGTCAAGCTGGCTACGCCCACCTAGTCGGCCACGCCCAGTGAGTGGTGTCAAGCTGGCCATGCCCACCCAGTTGGCCACACCCACTCAGTCGGCCGCGCCCGCACGGCCTCCCGAGGTCAATCGCAGCCCTGATGCGGCCCTCAATGAAATAGAGTTTCACACCCCTGGTCTAGTGGTTACAAACTGGGATAAGGGAAACTGGGGAAAGGAAATATTGGATAATACAGGTAGGCTTCAACGTACGACCACAATTGAGCACACAATTTTTGTTGTTAAGTGAGAAATTTGTTACGTGTGTTTTGCCCCATTTTCTTGCCACCATGTGTTAAGTGAATCACTGCAGTTGTTAAATTAGTAACATGGTTGTTAAATGAATCTGGCATCCCCATTGACTTTGCTTGTCAGAAGGTCGCAAAAGGGGATCAAATGACTCTGGGACACTCAACTGTCATAAATGTGAGTCAGTTGTCAAGCATCCATATGTAAATCACATAGGGATGCTGTAATGGCAATAAGTGTGATAAAATGGTCAAAAGTCACTTTTTTTCAGTGCTGTTGTAACTTCAAATGGTCACCAAATGAACTGTTATAAGTTGAGGACTACCTGTATTGTTTTTCAGTGAGGTATTTTGCAAATAATCTAGCCAGAACCCCCTTGAACAATGAAAGAAATAGATACGATATTGATAACTGCATTCATATGGTTATACATATGAGTAGGGGAAACCTTGTCTAAATAAGACTCCTAATTGTTCATACTGGACTGATTGACTGGACTACTTACTTATTTACCCAGAGAGCTCCACAGTCATGTTACATTGGTCAGCAGGAGGCACCACAGAGAAGTAAGCCATGTAAAGCCCTCAACATGGGAGCTTAACATAATGCAACATGTGTATCTTTCTGCTCTGAGAGCTTAAGGGAAGGTGGACAGCATACACCAGTGATGCCTAACCTTTTCCAGACGGAGTGCCCAAAGCGCACGCCCGAACCCCCAAAATGCAATGAGCGCTTGTCCCGTGCATGCGCGCGACCCCCCTGCACGCGCCCCACCCCTGCACGCGCGATCCCCCTGCACATGCCCCCCATGCGTGCGTGACTCCCACGTGCGCTCCGCGTATACATGCACAATCCCCCCCGCATGCGCCCCGCCCCCCGTGCATGTGCAGCAGACACTATGACCAGCTGGCCAGCGGGAGGCGCGTGCGCATGCACGGCAGAGCTGAACTGGGGCGACGGCTTGCGTGCCCACAGAGAGGGCGCTGCGTGCTATCTGTGGTACGCGTGCCATAGGTTCGCCATCACAGGCATACACCATTCTGATAGCCGCCATGGTCAAGTGCAAACTTTGAACTTGAGCTTCCCTCATCCAAATCCAAGACCTTAATCACCACACAATTACCGTATTTTTCGGAGTATAAGACGCACCGGAGTATAAGGCGCACCTTAGTTTTTGGGGAGGAAAATAGGGGGAAAAAATTCTGCCTACCAGGTATTCATCTGGCTAGCGTCCTTAGTCTGGTCAGCTTCAGCACATTAGTTTTCTGGTTTTGAGCACTTGCTTGCTTTTTATCCCCTGGTTGGGGATAAAAAACAGTTTCTAAAACACTTCACTTCTCTCTCTCTTCAGAGAGAGAGAAACAATGAGGAAAGCAGGCAAAGGGAAGATCGCTAGCAAAGCATTTTGAAGCAAAATGAAAAAAGGCTTCTAAAGCACAGAAGCTCAGCTGATTGTCAGAGGGAGCAGCAATGAAAAAAAACAGGCAAAGGGAAGATCGCTTAGCTAGCAAAGCACTCGCTTCACTGTTAGCACCACTGTTAGGGCTGAAAAAAAGCTTAGTAAAAGCTACATTCGGAGTATAAGACGCACCCAAATTTTCAGCCTCTTTTAGGGGGGGAAGATGCATCTTATACTCTGAAAAATACGGTATGGTTGTCCATATCATTTATCCTTAATCCCATTCTTGCATGAAAAGGAACGCGATCTGCCAATGTTTTCTCCAATTCCCCAAGTATTGGTAGTGCCTTCCCAGATTCAAGTAATTGTAGGTCACAGACAGTTCAGGCCCAAAGAGGGAATCAAAGCAGGGTCTTTCCAGTTTCGAACAATAAACCAGCCTTACCAGAACAAAGTAGCATCGAGGTAGCAAGAGTTGCAATGACCTTGGATCCCCTTCTTCCATCCTGAGAGAAGTTCCAAACCTTGATTGCCCAATGGTGGTGGTGGAGTATCTTCTTCCACCTTGGCACTGGCATAGATCCGAAAGTCTAGGAGAAAAGAGCAAAGGATGGAACTAACAGCCATGCCAACATTCTTCTTGCATGGTTGCTCCTTCATCCTTTCTAGAAACAAGCTCCCAAGATTCCCCATCAGGGCTAACATAGGCTAAAACAGGAATCCTGTAAGTCCTCTCCCATCTCTCCATTATGATAAAATCAACAACCCTACACTGAGAATAGTGGGTGAAATAATCAAGAGCGTCAGAGAACTTCTCTCTCCAACACAGAGATGTGCAATAGAGTCTGGATGTTCCTCCAAAGCACAATTCAGTATTGGAAACAATCAGATGGGACTTTCCACTTAAAAATAGATCAAATGCAAAACCAATCAACCAACCAAAAGAGCTGTATTGAAATATAAGCAAATAATTATTTCAGTTATTTAGTTTTTCCTATAGACGTCCATTTACCAGATCATTCACTTCAATGGAGGAAAAAAGAATCAGGGAGATGAGGATTCAATGAGATGAGGTCCTGTACCACAATCCCTAAGGGAGACTCAATGTAATAACTTAATTCTCCAGCCTATGCTCACTCCCCTATACGACCTAGTTTGAGAGTTATTGATTAAACCCAAAGTTTAATCAGTAGTTCCAGAGGAGAATTGATAACACTTTGGAAGTTGCTACAATTCTACATCCTACAGTCCTAGCAGGGGTGGGTTCTGGTTTTCTTCGCTGCCGGTTCGCTCAGTGTTGCGCTGCGCAGGTGCGCGCGTGCTTTGCATACGCACACGCGCTTTGCACAGTACTTTAAAAAAGCTTATGCGCATGTGCAGAAGCAAAAAAACAAAATGGTGCCACCTACGGCGCCGCCGAAAGAACAGGTTCAGGGGCATGGCAGGCCTGGGTCGCTGCCGGTTCTAGCGACCCAGGCCACCAAATTACTACCGGTTCTATAGAACCGGTCCGAACCAGAAGGAACCCACCTCTGAGTCCTAGCCAATCTATCCAATAGCTATGGATGGTGGATGCTTTAGTCCAGGAATCATCAAACTTGTTAACTTTAAGACTTGTGGTTCAAGCCACGCTGGCTGCAGAATTCTGGGAGTTAAAGTCCACAAGTCTTAAAGTTTCCAAGTTTGGAGACCACTGCTTTAGTCAAATGACTTCTGCAAGACCCCTTGTTGCTTACTGAGGATAAGAAGAAACTAGTCAATTTCCAATCTTCAGCCCGCTTTGCTTTCAGTCTCTCTAAGCCAGTGGTTCTCAACCTTTCTAATGCCGTGACCCCCCCCCACCCCCCGCGACCCCCCCTGCCGCCGCAACCCCCCCCCCCACCCCCCCCCCCGCCCCCCGCCCCCCACCCCCGCCCCCCCCCAGCCCCCCCCA
>QLTV01002262.1:304187-318564 GCA_003457575.1 Thermophis baileyi | reverse complement strand
TGGAGACTTCGCCCACCCACCCGGACGCCGCCATTTGGGTTCTTTTACCCTCTGCGCATGCGCAAAGCGTTCTGCGCATGTGCAGAGGGTAAAAGAACCCAAATGGCGGCGTCCAGGCGGGTGGGCGAAGTCTCCCACTTCTGTCGCTACCGGCTATCCGGCGACCCGCAGGCACGGCCGAAGCGGGAGCATTTCACCCCTGCAAGTGACGGTGGCACCAAGATGGCAGGCTAATGCACGCAGCGACCCCTGTGAAATGGTCATTCGACCCCCAAAGGGGTCGCGACCCACGGGTTGAGAACTGCTGCTCTAAGCCAATGGTTCCCAAGCTTGCCAACTTTAAGATCTATGGACTTCAACTCCCAGAATTCCATACCCCAGCATGTGGGCTGGGGAAGTCTGAGAGTTGAAATCTACATATCTTACTGTTGCCAAGTTTGAGAAATGCTGTTTTAAACCATAAGGTAGCCAGGAAATCTGGAACCAATTCCCAGAATTCCATTCCCCTGCATAGTGACTAGGAAATTCCAGGAGTTGAACTCCACCTATCTTATTGTTGTCAAGCTTGAGCAACACTGCTCTAAGCCATACCCAGGGAGTTGCATCGCAAAACAGGATTTTCGGGAGTCTGCAAGGTGTCAAAACGTGAGTCAGGATGGCAGTGGCACAGCTTGACAAAGAGGGCTTTGTTTGGTTGGCAGTAGAAATAGCGGATCCCTCTATATTGTCCATCTGTGCAGCCTGTTGGTAGTGGTTCCTCCTAGAAGAAGTAAAAAAAGAGGTGAGTTTGTACATCCCCAATTGCCCTCAACCTTTTCCCTCTGTCATATGATTTATAACATCTTTCAATTCTGTTTATTAACATATCTTACTGTTAGTAAACAGAAATTCTGAAATGTGTTTTAATATTAGTAGCTCGGGTTGGTAGTTAAGCTGTTAGTTTGAGCTCCGAGCTTGGCAATTTGGTTGCAAAGGTTTCATCACCATTGAAGGAGACATCGTCAGTGCGTTTTGAGTTGTGCTCGTCTGTCAGAACACATTTCATAAAAAGGTATTTAAAGACCTGTGTTCTGACAGACGTGCACAATGCAAAACGCACTGACGATGTCTCCTCGAATGGTGATGAAATGTTTGCAATCAAATTACCAAGCTCAGAGCTCAAACCAACAGCCTAGAAATTCTGAAGTTCAGCAACAGGATTTCTGGTCCCAATTATGATCATAAGTGGAGAACTACTTCAAAAGAACATCTTGTTGGCCTAAAGTGGAAAGGAGGATTCAGATGACCCTATGTTCATAATATGTTAAAATAAGCCAGTGTTTCTCAAACTTGTCAGTTTGAAGATGTATGGACTTCAACTTCTCCAACCAGCAAGAGGTCAACACGTTTTCAAGTTTCGAAGGTTGAGAAACACTACGTTATTATTCTCTTGTGGAATGGCCCAGGGGTGGGTTCCACTTACCTTCCCTAGCGGTTCGCATCACAACGGAAGTGCGCATTTTGCTTATGTCACGTTGGGGAAATGACCCTCTGCGCATGCGCAGAGGGTTCTTTGCCAGCTGCGGCGACCGGAGAACCGGTTCGGGGGCGTGGACAGCCGGCCATTGCTGCCGGTTCAGCGAGCGGGTGCAAATTTCTACCACCGGTACGGACGAACTGGTCCGAACCGGCAGCAACCCACCACTGGATGGCCATTATAGGGCTGATTTTGATTTAGTGATGCATTTTGATTAGCATCAAGGAATTAGCATCTAACTCATCTGGGAAATAACCTTCTGAAGGTGATGTGGAATCACTGCATATCTACGGAAAGCTAGACTAGTAAGAATAAAATATGCAAATGTGCCTCTTCTTGTCTATGGAGATTCTCAATCATCCTGATCATGGTAGTCCCAAAGGTGTTTTTCCAAAAGGCAAACTGGGCTTTCTTGGTTTTCAACTGAAGAACTGAAGAAGCTTCTTGGACAAGAAGTGAAATGTTTTCAAGGGAAAAAAACAAGAAAGTCCAGTTGCATTTTGGAAAAGCACCTTTGGGTGTGCCTCTTCTCCCATTTTTTTCCTCTCACCAGCTCCAAGCCAGCAACCGTCTCATCTGCATCTGGTAGGTCTCCAATCCAACGTATCACACCATAGATGGGTGGATTATAAACCTCCACCATGGAATTGATCTCCAAGAGATGGTGGTCATATTCTCTGCTGTTCTGGTCCTCCTCGGATCCTTCTGCCTCGCTTTTCTTCTTCTTCCTCTCAAAAACTTGTGCTACTTCTTCCTTGAGGTCCTCCAAAGGAGCTAAAGGAGGAGAGTTCTGGGATAAACACTCCTTCATTGGTGGAGGATATCTGATGGAGGAAGGGGATGGGCAGTCTTCATATTCATCCGAGGTAGGGGTGGAGGAGTTGCTGTTCAGGACCTCTTGACTTTTATCAACTTGTTCTTGAATGGGGGGGGGGAGGGAGGGAGGGAGAAAGAGAGAGAGAGAGAAAAAAAACATTAGATATTTTAACCATAATCTCATGCCAACATACAGGTAGTCCTCGAGATACGACCACAATTGAGCCCAAAATTTATGACCAACACTCCTCCCCGACCCCATAAACATACTGAAGGCATAATAAAACTAACTTTTAAAAAGGCTTTTACAGATTCCCACAATAAACAAGGCAGCATAATGCAAATGGTGGCTTAATTCATTGTTCGCTGTAGGGATATTAAAACCATCCTTTTGGCCAATTTTTCTTTAGCATGAACTACGGTATTACTGTATATCAGCTTTTTTTGCAGCCAAGATATAAAAAAGAAGAGCCGCAGTGGCGCAGTGGTTAGAGTGCAGTACTGCAGGCTACTTCTGCTGATCACCGGCTGCCAGCAGTTCGGCGGTTCAAATCTCACCGGCTCAAGGTTGACTCAGCCTTCCATCCTTCCGAGGTGGGTAAAATGAGGACCCAGATTGTTGGGGGCAATATGTTGACTCTGTGAACCGCTTAGAGAGGGCTGTAAAGCACTGTAAAGCGGTATATAAATCTAAGTGCTATTGCTATTGCTAAAAAGGAAAGTTGTTGTGACTTCCCACTCTAAATTACATTACAGGTAATCCTCGACTTGTGACCACAATTGAGACCCAAATTTCTGTTGCTAAATGAGACATTTGTTAAGTGAGTTTGCCTCATTTTACGACCTTTCTTGCCACAGTTCTTAAGCGAACCACTGCATTTGTTAAGTTAGTAACATGGTTGTTAATGTGACCTTGCTTGTCAGAAGGTCTGAAAAGGTGATCACGTGATCCCGGGACACTGCAACCGTCATAAATATGAACCGGCTGCCAAGCACCTGAATTTTGATCATGTGATCATGGGGATGCTGCCACTGTTGTGTGAAAAATGACCACAAGTCACTTTTTTTTTCAGCGCTGTTGTAACTTTGAACGGTCACTAAATGAACTGTTGTAAGTAGAGGAATACCTGTACTTTTAAGAGAGTGTATGCATTTGGTGTTCAATTCTTCCCAATGTGCAATTTGGAATCTTGGACACACCATTTATTGTTCTAACAATCTGCATTAAAATGAAAAACTCAACCATTCCAGAGCAAGTTTCTAGCTCTTAAAACTTTGCGGTACCTAATAAAATCTCACGAAGGAAAGGATGCACGAGAGCCCCCTTGGTTATTTAACCTATTTATGAGCTGATATGTAAGGAATGCTTGTGCCTTGGTCAAAGATGTGCCGGTTGGGGAGACAAATCATATGGAGACAGACAAGGCTCTATTGTTGGCTGAAAACCCAAATAATTTGCAGGAAATGTTCTATATATTATAATATGCAATGGTTTTGAAAAATAATGCATCACTAACCAAGTTGTCTGTGTTTAACAGGGACAATAATGAATTATTACCACAATCAAAGTTCATTCAAAACACACAAAGGATCCATTTTTGGCAAAATGTGAAAAAATGCAAGAATATTCCCAAACCTTGATTGGTATAAATCCAGTGGTGGGATTCAAATAATTTAACAACCGGTTCTCTGCCCTAATGATTGGATGGGTGGGCGTGGCCATGGTGGGCGTGGCCAGGGGTGTGTGACAGGCAGCACTCGGTCTTCTGCACCCCCCTGGGAGCAAAAAGGGGCCAGGGGGGATGCGCCGCCCCCCCCACGGCCCATTTTGGGCCTAGTAGGCCTTCCTGCACTTACATGGGAGCCAAAATGGGCCGCGTGGGGACTCCTGGAATGGGCAGGGAGGGGAAGGGCCAGCCAGCAATTTAACTACCAGTTCTCCCGAACCAGCCGAATCCCACCACTGTATAAATCTTACCTTTATGCACCTTGGAAAGGGGGAGCAAGATCCCATATTTGGGTGATGGGAAATGACAGAGAGGTTTGCCTTTGAAGTAACCATCCCAGGATCCCACGGGCTGATCCTATAGCAAGATTTAAAAGTAATCAAGATGGTGGATGGAATAACCATACTTTATTTAGGGTTTCTCAACCTTGACAACTTGAAAAATGTGGACTTCAACTCCCAGAATTCCCCAGCCATCCAAAAACTTTGGATGTAAAGTCCAGATGTTTTAGAGCAGACCAAACTTGTTGGCACCTCTCTAAAGGTGCTGCATCTTTTCTTGGGTTCATATGGTAGTTCCAGAATTATGAATGGAGAGACATTTAAGTTAAGGAAACCTCACCAAGCAAGTCCAAGAAAAGACACAGCTAAGATGCTGGCAGATATGTCTTGTGTGCTCACATTAAACCGTCTTTTGGGCTTCAGATCCCCAATGTCATTTCCCTCTTTCCATTTTTCTCAACTTTTTTTTTTTTTGCTGAAAACCTTTCTTGGTTTGATGTAGAGCAGGGGTGTCAAACTCGATTTCATTGAGGGCCGCATTGGGGTGGGCATGGCCAGAGTGGACGTGGCCAGCTCGATGGCACTTGTGTCGGGGGCACCGGTAGTGGCCCGAGCGCTCTGCCCAGGGGTGGGTTCCGAAAATTTCTACTACCACTCTGTGGGCGTGGTTTAGGGTTACGCGCGTGCACGCTCCCCCGGTGCAATTCTGTGTCCGCGCATGCTCAGTGACTATAATCTGCCCGAAACACAGCTGAGGAGCTGATCAGCTGTGCTTCGGGCGAAGAATAAAGGACAGCATTAACCTGGGGGCGGGTGGGAGGGCCCTTTCCGAAGCAGCAGCAGAGCACAAACGGCCCAAAACGTAAAAAAGCCGCAAAAAATTCACGGACAAAAATGGCGGTGCCCACGGACCAGCACCGACCAAGGCAGGTCCACAACGCCATCATGATGTCACCAGCGCCTCGCTACCAGTTCGGGCGACCCAGTACGAACCGGGAGGAACCCACCCCTGGCTCTGCCAGCGAAAACAGGCACCCGAGTTCTGTTTTCGGCTGCAACGGCCTCTTGCAACTTTCTGCCAGCGAAAACGGAGCTCGGGAGGGCCGCACGCAGCCCTCCTGAGCGCCGTTTTTGCTGGCAGAGGCACCGCGGGCCGGTCCTTCGCTGTTTCCAGGGTGGCACTGCGGGCCAGATGTAAGCAGATCTGGCCCGCAGGCCTTGAGTTTGACACCCCTGATGTAGAGGGAGATCTAAATCCAAAAATGATAACCTCTTTATTTTCAATGCTGACCTTTTTTTTTCCTGCTTGTTTCTCTTAAACAAGAAGAAAAGGCTCCATTGCTATTACATTTCAGCTACTGGTAGCTCTATCTACAACAAAATAAAATATATATATATGGGTTCCTTTCTATGCTATATAAACTGCTTTCTTAAAGTAGTTCTATTCTGTAAGGAGCCAAGAATTAACACAGTGTTGAGCGGCTTACAAATCTAATCAATAAATACAGTAATCAATATTTACTTTAAAATAAAAAAATATATGCATAATTGCTTGAATCAACAATATATTTCAATTAGTTATACAGACATGCACCCACAACACAAAACGTTTGGGAAAAAACCAACAACCCACATGACATTTAACAAAGTCTACAAAGTACTAGCATGACTTTATATCTGAAAAACTATTGATAATTCAGCATGACAAACATTTTCCATTTTCGCCCAAATTTCCACTGGTGGAGGAAACAAACACTTAACTTCCCCGCCCCCACACTGTTTCAACATTTTTAGAAATATTGAAACAGCGGGGGAAAGTATTGAGTATTGAAAAAGGGTGTCAAATTAACGTTCAGGAGATTCTCTCAACGGGACAAGTACTTGTGAATGTTTTATTTTAAATATAGTTGGGGGTTTTTTTTCTCCCCTTTCTTTTTTAAATTGTTTTTATATGTTTTATTTTTTATGATGTAAGCCGCCCAGAGTCCTTCGGGAGTTGGGCGGCATATAAATTTTATAAAATAAAATAAATAAATAAATAAATACTTACTAGAAATATTCCCACAAACACTCCAGCTTCAAATTTCCCTGGAAGATGGTTGCAGTATACCACACTGCCAGTAGGGGTGCTGTTTTCCATCTTGAAAAAGACCCTGTCTCCAACAATAAGCCCTGGGGATGACAAGGGATCTTCTGTTCTAAGTTGGACTCTTGTACACTCCCGGATCCCTCCTCTTCGAGGTGCTGCTGGACTACCCTCAACCGCTTTGTCAGGTTCAATCCGGCTGACGGGTACAAAGACGCCACAGTTCTCACGACAGGAGAAGAACTTCTGTCCTTTGAAGGAGCCATCTGTAAAACCCTTCCCGGCTGCCGAGCCCTATAAAAAAGAGGATAATGGCTCTTCCAGAAAGAGAATCTATTCCTCATATCACTCTCCATCCCTCCGAACAACCCTCGGGGGGTGGATTTAACTGAGAAATTGCACATCTCCCAAGGTTAACCACTGAATTCTGGTGGTCAAATGATGAGAACACTTTTGATCAATATGAACCCGAACTCATATAGAATATAGAATAACAAAAGTTGGAAGGGACCTTGGAGGTCTTCTAGTCCAACCCCCTGCTTAGGCAGGAAACCCTACACCACTTCAGACAAATGGTTATCCAACATCTTCTTAAAAACTTCCAGTGTTGGAGCATTCACAACTTCTGGAAGCAAGTTGTTCCACTGATTAATTGTTCTAACTGTCAGGAAATTTCTCCTTAGTTCTAAATTGCTTCTCTCCATGATTAGTTTCCACCTGTTGCTTCTTGTCCTGCCTTCAGGTGCTTTGGAGAATAGCTTCACTCCCTCTTGTTTGTGGCGACCCCTGAGATATTGGAACACTGCTATCATGTCTCCCCTCGTCCTTCTTTTCATTAAACTAGACATTCTCTGCACTCTTTCTAGAGTCTCCACATCTTTTTTACATCGTGGCGACCAAAACTGAATGCAGTATTCTAAGTGTAGCCTTACCAAGGCATTATAAAGTGGTATTAACACTTCACGTGATCTTGATTCTATCCTTCTGTTAATGCAGCCTAGAACTGTGTTGGCTTTTTTGGCAGCAGCTACACACTGCTGGCTCATATTTAAATGGTTGTCCAGTAGGACTCCAAGATCCCTCTCACAGTTACCTGTGTTTCTCTCAACCAGTGCTTCTTGATCTCAGCAAGCTTACGATATGTGGACAATTCCCTACTGTCTGGGGAATTCTGGGAGTTAAAGTCCACCCATCTTCCACAAAGAAGAGGGGGTCAAGCTATTCTCCAAAGCACCTGAAGGCAGGACAAGAAGCAATGGACGGAAACTAATCAAGGAGAGAACCAACCAAGAACTAAGGAGAAATTTCCTGATAGTCAGAACAATTGATCAGGGGAATGACTTGCCTCCCGAAGTTGTGAGAGCTCCATCATGGGAGGTTTTTAAGAAGAGATTGGACGACCATTTGTCTGAAATGGTATCAGTTCTCTGCTATTTAAAAGAAGATACAATAGCACTGGGCCTCTTCGGATGAAGCATTTTTTTAAAAAAGTTTCTTCATTTTGTTAAGTTGTCTAGAAAAATTGGACTAGAAGACCTCTAAGGTCCCTTCCAATTCTGTTATTCTTAAACTTGCTAAGGTAGAGAAACACTGCTCGAGGCCTAAACACACACACACCCCATATTTTTCGGAGTATAAGACGCACCTAGCTTTTGGGGAGGAAAACAAGGGGGAAAAAATCTGCCTCTGCCTCCCAGCAATTTGCCTCCCAGCAAACAGCGCAGATGATATACACTGTTTGCTGTGTATTTCTGTGCATGTGTGCCTGACCCATAGAAATAGCAAAGAATTGGAGAAATGTACATTATGGCAGTATATTAATGCCAGAAAGTTTTCTTAAATGTAGTCACACTAACTCCTCCCAATTATTTAAACAGATCTACTCCAAACATGACTAAGTCAGGGTCTAACTCAGCTGCCTTATCTTAATACTACAACAGGACATGCTGGGAGGCAGAGGCCAAAGGGTGGGGGTGGCTGGGTGGGGCTATCATTTGGTGTATAAGACGCACCCAAGTTTTTACCCTCTTTTGGGGGGGGGAAGTGCATCTTATACTCCGAAAAATACGGTGTGTGTGTGTGTGTGTGTGTGTATGAATATATGATTTTAATATTCAAATAATTTTCAAATGTTGGGCATGCAATATGTGACTTCTTTCCCAAATTCTAGTTTCTGGCTGGTTCTTGAATAAAATTCCAACCATGCATGGAATCATTGCAAAATTTTTGTCATACGAAGGAGTTAAACTATTTTTTAATCAATAAAAGATTCTTTGATGAACAGTCGAATCCAGCTTGCTTTTGTGACCAACACTCCTCCCCGACCCCATAAACATACTGAAGGCATAATAAAACTAACTTTTAAAAAGCCTTTTACAGATTCCCACAATAAACAAGGCAGCATAATGCAAATGGTGGCTTATTTCATTGTTCGCTGTAGGGATATTAAAATCATCCTTTTGGCCAATTTTTCTTTAAGCACTTAGCATGAACTACGGTATTACTGTATATCAGCTATTTTTGCAGCCAAGATATAAAAAAAGGAAAGTTGTTGTGACTTCCCACTCTAAATTACATTACAGGTAATCCTCAACTTGTGACCACAATTGAGCCCCAAATTTCTGTTGCTAAATGAGACATTTGTTAAGTGAGTTTGCCTCATTTTACGACCTTTCTTGCCACCATTGTTAAGTGAACCACTGCAGTTGTTAAGTCGGTAACACAGTTGTTAAGGGAATCTGGCTTCCCCATTGACTTTGCTGGCCAGAAGGTCACAAAAGGGGATCATATGACCCCGGGACATTGCGACTGTCATAAATAGGAGTCAGTTGCCAAGTGTCTGAATTTGGATCATGTGACCGTGGGGGTGCTGCAGCTGGCGTAAGTGTGAAAACAGGTCATAAGTCACTTTTTTTCAGTGTCGTTGTAACGTCGAGCAGTTACTAAAGGAACTGCTGTATGTTGAGCACTACCTGTATGTGAAACAAAACTTAGCAATACGATGCGTTTTGGTTCCAAGCTTGGAATAGCAATAGCACTTAGACTTATATACCACTTCACAGTGCTTTTACAGCCCTCTCTAAGCGGTTTACAGAGTCAGCATATTGCCCCCAACAATCTGGGTCCTCATTTTACCCACCTCGAAGGATGGAAGGCTGAGTCAACCTTGAGCCTGGTGAGATTCAAACTGCCAAATTGCAGGCAGCCGGCGGTCAGCAGAAGTAGCCTGCAGTACTGCACTCTAACTTATGACTGTAATTTTGTTATGACTGTAACTTTGTTGCTTGTATCCTTACAATGTACATTGACTGGTTCCTACTATGATTTGATTGCTTATTTGTACCCGGACTATCATTAAGTGTTGTACCTTATGATTCTTGACGAACTTATCTTGTCTTTTTATGTACACTGAGAGCATATGCACCAAAGACAAATTCCTTGTGTGTCCAATCACACTTGGCCAATAAAAAATTCTATTCTATTCTATTCTAACCACAGCGCCACCGTGGCTCATGTGATCAAAATATTCAAAATGCCTTGGGATTTCCATTTGGATGCTTTTGCACAACCCTCGTAGCGATCTGCCAATGGTATTACTCACCACCAGCTCGACCCCAAAGATGATGCTGGTATCTTGCTTGTTCTTGTCTATGGGTCCTCGGTATCGGACGATGCCTGGAACTTTCTGCCCAGAAGCAGAGGTGATCTGGACCCTCACTCGGTCACCCTTCCCCAGGGCGCTGAGCTTCTGCATCCACCGCTCCTGCTTGAAGAGTGCCAGGCGTTCGTCTCCGTTGGTCACGGCTTCTAGCAACCCAGACTGGGCTCCGCTCAGTTCCCTGGCCATCGAGGGTGGTACCCGGACTACCTTTTCTGCATCCAAGACCTTGGCCCAAAATGCTCCACCGGGGGAGATCCCACGGGCATCTTCCTGGCTTAGGAAGCTACCCCTGGATACCTTGACTTCTCCGCCTGCTTTGGCTTCCCCCGTGAAATCTTTCACAGCTATATAGAGTCTCCGCGGTTTCATTGCCTTGGGTGGTGATACTGACGGAAGAGACACCCCAATCACCTGCCAAGGCGGGGGGGAAAAAAAAGGAAGTGAAGCAGTTCAGGTATCAATAGAAGAGAATAGCAATAGCACTTAAGACTTATATACCGCTTCACAGTGCTTTTACAGCCCCTCTCTAAGCGGTTTACAGAGTCGGCATCTCGTCCCCAACAATCTGAGTCCTCCTTTTACCGACCTCAGAAGGATGGTAGGCTGAGTCAACCTTGAGCCTTGGTGAGATTCGAACTGCCAAACTGCTGGCGATCGGCAGTCCGCAGAATTAGCCTGCAGTATTGCATTCCAACCACTGTACCACCATGGCCCTAAATAAACTAATCAAGCAGAGAAGCAACCTAGAACTAAAGAGAAACTTCCTGACAGTTAGAACAATTAACCAGTGGAACAACTTGCCTCCAGAAGTTGTGAATGCTCCAACACTGGAAGTTTTTAAGAAGAGATTGGACAACCATGTCTGAAATGGTATAGGGTTTCCTGCCTGAGTAGGGGGTTGGACTAGAAGACCTCCAAGGTCCCTTCCAACTCTGTTATTCAATTCTATCTGTATTTGCCTTCATTCCTGAGAATATCTGTAGCTCAAGGTGGGGTCCTTGGTGCTCTCTGAGCTTAGTTGTTTTCTTGCAGACATTTCACAACCCAATTAGGTAACTACATCAGTGCTAGAAGTGCTACTTCTAGCACTGATGATGTTACCTAGTTGCATAATTAAATGTCTGCAAGAAAACAACCAAATTCAGAGAGCACCAAGGACCCTATAATCTAGGTATCTTAGTTTACATCTTCAGTTTAAAAAGCTCCCTCTCTCAGTCTCTTTTCTTGGCAACACTGAAACACTGTCATCCCAAAAGCCCCCCCCCCCCAAAAAATCGCCCACAATGAACGTCACAATCCATATGAAGTTTAATGGCTACTGATTAGGAAGCCATTGAGACATAGTATTTTCAACTAGCTTACTGTAGGATTCACCTCTTCTATCTCCGATCTTATTAATATGCTACCGTGCTGCCAATTTTATGATAAAACCTGTTGCTCAAATTTCATGCCACTTCTAAGTGAACTTCCCTGATGAAATATCTTAGATTTCATTTCTTCTCATAGATCATAAGAATGATGTCACTCTAAAGACGGCCAATTTTTGTTTCAGAGTTTGTATTATTAGGAAACAGATGACGAATTTTGAAAACTATTGTTCAATCTGATTAGAGACACAGTGTGTATATCTGTCTCTTTTATCTATTAGTTTTCTTTTCTTTTATATTTTCAAAGATGATTAGGGGACCGGAGGGGCTAAAACATATAAAGAATGGTTGCTGGAATTGGATATGAATAGTTTAATGAAAAGAAGGACTAGGGGGTGACATGATAGTAGTGTTCCAGTATCTAAGGGGCTGCCATAAAGAAGAGGGGGGGGTCAACCTATTCTCCAAAGCACCTGAAGGCAGGACAAGAAGCAATGGATGGAAACTAATCAAGGAAAGAAGCAGCCTAGAACTAAGGAGAAATTTCCTGACAGTGAGAACAATTAATCAGTGGAATGATTTGCCTCCAGAAGTTGTGGGTGCTCCAACACTGGAAGTTTTTAAGAAGAGATTGGACAACCATTTGTCTTAAATGGTATAGGGTTCGCTGCCTGAGCAGGGGGTTGGACTAGAAGACCTCCAAGGTCCCTTCCAACTCTGTTATTCTGTTATATTATTCAATTTTAAAAAAAGGGAAGAACTGGATAAAAAAAAACATTCCTAAAGAATTAAATCTAATCGATTAGTTTTCTCCTTCCTCACTTTCCCTGCCCTTTTTGAACGTGCCAATTTCGAAACTGGGCCTTGTAATCCTGTCTTTTAAGAGTTGCTTATTTAAACCATATCTCTCTAAAGCGTCCCCTGGTTGTATTTTCATTCCGGTTGAAACTGCTTTTAAAAGAAGGAAAACAGAAAACAGCCTCCGCTGATCTGGTCCGGCGACAACCCTGGAAGTTGACGTATTTAAAACCGGCCCATGCCGTTTCATTTTCAAAATCAGATGGCAGAATGAAGAAAGGCCTTCTTGGCAAGCACCGAACCGCAACCTCCGCATCCTTCCCCTGGTTGTTAGCCGACCACGATCCGCGCGCGAGAGATCGTGAGAATGCGCGCAGCCGAGCAAGATGCATAGCAAGAAACTCCGCAATACGACGACCCCTCTGGAAAACTCACCTGGAAGCCCAGCGGATGAAACTTTCTTGACTGCTTTCTTGAACGGTCCCCTTAAAAGCCGCCGCGGCAAGAAAAAAAAAAATAAAGTTGAGGAAGTTTGCTGAAAGTTTTTTTTTTAAAGGGGCGGAAATCGGGAACCAATGAGAAGGCAGGTGAAGGGAAAGGGAACCAATCAAAACGGAGCGTAGGTGTGCCTGGTGGGGGAAGAGTCTAAACAACAGGAGTTCCCCGGCTTTTTTCTTTTCTCCCCCCCCCATTGAATCATTTTGGGGAAAATAGCATTTATACTGGGGTGGGGGGGGGGAGAATCAGAGGTAAACGTACGCGGGGCGCTCAAATAGCGACCTGGCCAGAGAGGGGGGGGGGCAAAGACAGGGATGGAAGAGTTTTCATTCGGCTTGGACGCCCCACCGAATACTTCGATGCCAACTTTCTTCCTGTTCTCGACAGTTGCGACGCGCCCAGCGATCTGCAGCCGTTAGCGCGTGAACGTGGCTGGGTTCCCACGACACGTTTGCCCGTCCCTCCTTCGATGCTTCCCAATTTCGGGCACGGCCAGGCTGAATCGTCTGGACTGGAGGCTATAAATAAGGAGCGTCCGGCTTTGTCCTGGGGTGCAAGGCGAAGGCTCGAATCTCCGAAGAGGCAAGAAAATGCATTTGGCCATCCTTGACCATTGCTTGAGAGGTCCCGCGACGTTGCTTTATTTCCTTCTCTTATTTTTAAGCGTCCGGATAAGAAAGACTTGGGCTTTGCGGAGTCAACGGAGCACCATTCCCACGTGCACGAAAGGGAAGTTGCAGCAGCCTCGGGCGGAGCGGGGGTGGGGGTGGGGAAACCCCCGCCGTTTGTCATAGAGAGGGGAAAAAGTGTCAGGGAAACAACCCCCCCCCCCCAATCCAACAACCACGTGAAAGCAGCAAGGCAAATGGATGGAGAGGGCTGAAATTGAAGCGCATTTACAGCAACAACAAATATATAGAAAATCTTGACAGATGCCATCCAAGTTGCGAACCCTATTCAGAGTTTTCCTGTGTGTGTCTGTGTCTGTGTCTGTGTCTGTGTGTCTGTGATAGATAGATAGATAGATAGATAGATAGATAGATAGATAGATAGATAGATGATAGATAGATAGATAGATAGATAGATAGATAGATAGAGATATAGAGAGATAGAGATATAGAGAGATATAGAGAGAGATAGAGAGAGATAGATAGATACATAGATATAGAGATAGAGATATATAGAGATAGAGATAGATAGATAGATAGATGATAGATAGATAGATAGATATAGAGATAGATAGATATAGAGATAGAGATATAGAGAGATAGATAGAGAGATAGATAGATATAGAGATAGAAATAGAGATATATATAGAGATATATAGAGATATATATAGAGATAGATAGATAGATAGATATATACCGTATTTTTCGGACTATAAGACGCACCGGAGTATTAGACGCACCTTAGTTTTTGGGGAGGAAAATACGAAAAAAAAAATTCTGCCTCTCCCTACCAGCATCCATCGGTATTCATCTGGCTAGCGTCCCTTCAGTGTGTGAGAGAGTTGAAGGCTGTTTGGAAACTAAAACAGTATTTGCTGTGTGAGCAAAAAGAAAGGAGACAGCAAGGAGCCTGGGCGTGGCTTATATCAACTGTTCTGTACTAAAGCTGAATGCTGTGC
>QLTV01002262.1:292731-302901 GCA_003457575.1 Thermophis baileyi | reverse complement strand
TATAGAGAGATAGATAGATAGATAGATAGATAGATAGATAGATAGATAGATAGATAGATATAGAGATAGAGAGAGAGAGAGAGAGAGAGAGAGAGATAGACAGACAGACAGACAGACAGACAGATATAGAGATATAGATATAGATATCTCACCCTGGAAAACTCCAGTGAGAACAATTAATCAGTGGAACTGCTTGCCTCTAGAAGTGTTATTTTTATGTATTTATTTTATTTATTTATTTATTTGTCAAGCGTATATATGATTACGAACAAAGTATAAACAGAGTATAAACATGTTTGTGAATATATAAGTAGAAGCATGGTTATGAGTACAAGAAATTTTACAAATATATGGGTACATTAGGACAGGGACGGTAGGCACGCTGATGCGCTTATGCACGCCCCTTACAGACCTCTTAGGAATGGGGTGAGGTCGACGGTGGACAGTCTAAGGTTAAAGTTGTGGGGGTTTGGGGAAGAAACTACAGAGTCGGGTAATGTATTCCAGGCATTGACCATTCTGTTGCTGAAGTTGAATTTTTTGCAATCTAGTTTGGATCGGTTTACATTAAGTTTGTATCTATTGTGTGCTCGTGTATTGTTGCGGTTGAAGCTGAAGTAGTCATTGACAGGTAGGACATTGTAGGACATTTCCAAGAAGAGATTGGACAGCCATTTGTCAAGAATAATATAGGGTTTCCTTGTGAAGCAGGGGGTTGAACTAGAAGACCTCCAAGGTCCCTTCCAACTTTGTTATTCTGTAACAAGGTTTCCTGCGTAGGAGTTGTAATTCAATCTCGTTCACTGATTTCTGACTATTGCCCTGTTTTATAGGCTGCTTCCGACTTACGCTATTCTAATGAATTGTCTTTTTTACTTGATTGCTTCAAATCAGTTACAGGAGATACTTTATGTGGGGTTCTTATCATTGCGAGAGATGGAATTGATGGTCTCTGGGTTCCCATCCAGCTCTATGATTTTGTAAAGGAGGAATTCTTCCAGCACATGTGTTTTCTTGGGCTTTTCCCCCTCACACCCCAAGCTGTTTTTCTTTAAATCCTTCCAAATACTGATGATGTTCTTTTGAAATCAGGGGGAGGTGGTATAAATCTCTCAATGAAAAGAAAAAAATATTTCATCCAGTAGGGGGCAATAGAGAAACACAAGGATACACATAGGTATGTACAGGTAGCCCTCAACTTAAAACAAATTGTTTAGAGACAAGTTTGAAGTTAAGGACGCCAGTGAAGAAAGTGAATTACAACCAGTCCTCATATTCTTTTTTTTTTAAAAAAAAGTTTTTTATTTATAATACAGTTAAAAAAAAACATTGGACATGACGTAACATTCCAGTTTAAACATTTCCGTCAAGTTATTCCTTCTCATAAATACAATTCTTTATCTCTAGAAATATATACAAACTTTACATACAATACCAAATCCATTTTTTTCCTCTTTGCTAACATAAGAATATATACATTTCCAACTTGTCACTGATCCATAATCCCAACAGTCCTCCTCGATTCCCACCAATGGTACAATTTATCCCAGATTTCAAAGTATTCCGATTCATTCTTCTCTTTCAATTCCATGGTAAGCCTCTCCATTTCAGCACAAGACAGTATTTTATGTAATATCTCTTCCTCTGAGGGGGTTTCTTTGTTCTTCCATTTTTGTGCAAAAGCCAATCTAGCAGCTGTCAAAATATGCAACATTAAGTATATTGTTCCCTTATCATATTTATCTATAATTATACCCAATAAGAAAAGTTCGGGTTTTAACTCTATCTTTAACATTAATATTTCTTCAACCAGTCCTCATACTTATGACCATTGCAGCATTCCCATGGTCTGGTGATTGAAATTTGGGTGCTTGGCAACCAGCATGTATTTACAAGGGTTGTAGCATCCAGATTGCCATTGGTGACTTTCTCAACTGCCCTGTGACAAGCAAAATCAATGGGAGAAGCCGGATTTCCTTAATGACTACATCATTCACTTAACAACTGGGGTGATTTGCTTAAGAGCCGAGGTGGCGCAGTGGTTAGAGTGCAGCACTGCAGGCTACTTCAGCTGACTGCTAGCTGCAGTTCGGCGGTTCAAATCTCACCAGGCTCAAGGTTGACTCAGCCTTCCATCCTTCCGAGGTGGGTAAAATGAGGACCCAGATTGTTGGGGGCAATATGCTGACTCTGTAAACCGCTTAGAGAGGGCTGTAAAGCACTATGAAGCTGTATATAAGTCTAAGTGCTATTGCTATTGCTATTAACAACCGTGGCAAAGAAAAAAAAGGTCGCAAACTAGACACAATTCACTTCACCACCTTGCTTAGTCCCAAAGGTGCTTTTTTCAGGAGGCAACTGGACTTTCTTATTTTTTTTTCTTTTGAAGGACGTTTCACATCTCATCCAAGAAGCTTCTTCAGCTCTGACAGGATAGTGGGGAATGGAAGGATTCATATTCCTTGCAGACAGCTGGTCATTTGCATCCTTTTTAGAGGGTCGTTGTAGCACTTGGAGGTTTATCTGTGTCCTCAGGGTCACCTGAGTAGTGCTCCTGGTTCCTGTAGTCTGCAATTTTTCCTCTGGAAATCCATTCCTACTCCCACACCATTCACACAATGACCTGGATGACTGAGAATCTCTACACCTTGCTTAGCTATGGAAATTCTGATCCCAATTATGGTCATAAGATGAAGACTAACTGTGTGTGTATATGTGTATATGCACCAGAGGTGGGTTTCAGCAGGTTCTGGAGAACCGGTAGTGGAAATTTTGAGTAGTTTGGAGAACTGGTAAATACCACCTCTGACAGGCCCCGCCCTCATCTATTTTCTGCCTCCCGAGTCCCAGCTGATCGGGAGGAAATGAGGATTTTGCAGTAACCTTCCCCTGGAGTGGGGAGGGAATGGAGATTTTACAGTATCCTTCCCCTGCCATGCCCACCAAGCCACGCCCACAGAACCGGTAGTAAAAAAATTTGAATCCCACCACTGATATGCACGCCTGCACATGAACCAATACGTATATGTACAGAAATTTCTACAGTGTTTTTCCAATATTAATAAACGTATTTCTTAAGTTTATAGCATTTTTCCCCTAGAAGTTCACAACTGCATACAGACAGCTCCTTCCTCCTGTGTTACTCTCGCAACAACTATGTGAAGGAGACTGGGCCCAGTCACACAGTGAATTTCCATAGTTAACAGGAAATCTGAAAGTGGCCTCTCCCATCCTAATCCAACACCTTAGCCACACTGGACTTGTTGATGGGAAAATTGGTAGTTCGAGACCTAAGCACCATGTGAAGGGGTGAGTTCCCATCCTTACCTCAGCTTCTGCCAGCCAACCTAGCAGTTCGAAAGCATGCAAATGGAAGTAGATAAAGAGATACCACTTTTGTGGGAAGGTAACAGTGTTCCGTGTGTCTTTGGCTTATAGTCATGCTGGCCACATGACCATCTTTGGACAATGCTGCTTCCCTCGTCTAGGAAATGGAGATGAGCACTGCCCTTAGAGTCGGACATGATTGGGCAGGAGAAACCTTTACCTTTAGCCACTCTTATCATCCTAGCTGACAGGAATATGTCTTTATACCATTGGTTCTGAGATATACTGGAAACTGCTGCTAAGTTGAAAAAACTGTCTCTAGGAATACGGAATGCAGGGAAATCTGCACATGGTCCATTCACAAAGAAAGACAGACTTATCATTAGCCATGGCTAAGGATGCCACAGAAATGCAATCAAATCCTGGATGTTGCCTGTTGTATGTGGGACCCAAGAAGGCTGATATGTAGCAAAACGGTGACACAATGCAAACAAACTGATAAATGTAGTCCACAATTCCTTTTCTATTATCTTCAGAATTAAAACTCAGGGTTTTTCCTCTCATGGGAGATAAAAGTAGGGAAATAGAGGCCCAGAAGCCTTTCAAGGCTACATGCCATTCCTGGATTCAAAGGGTAGCATATATACTATATATTAAAATAATCATATGTGGTGACACAGTTGATCCTCTAGGGTGAAAGTTTTCAAAGCTCCTTCTCCAGAAAGCTGCTGGGTATCCCCATCTTAATGCCACCATCTGTCATGGTGTATCTGCTTAGTAGTTATTAATGCCATCAGCTGTCTTCAAGGAGATAGCAATAGCAATAGCACTTCGACTTATATACCGCTTTACAGTGCTTTACAGCCCTCTCTAAGCGGTTCACAGAGTCAGCATATGGCCCCCAACAATCTGGGTCCTCATTTTACCCACCTCGGAAGGATGGAAGGCTGAGTCAACCTTGAGCCGGTGAGATTTGAACCGCCGAACTGCAGCTAGCAGTCAGCTGAAGTAGCCTGCAGTACTGCACTCTAACCACTGCGCCACCTCGGCTCTAGGAGATGTATCTCTCCTAACCTTTTCCAAAAATTTAATATGGGAGAGAGATATGCCTTACTAGCTATTAACAAACAACATGCCTTACTAGCTATTAACAAAGTTACAGGTGGAATCATTTTTATACTGTACTATAACCTTCTCCCTCTGCAACACAGAGATACTGTATGTGACTAGAGCAGTGTTTCTCAAACTTGGGCACTTGAACATGAATGGACTTCAACTCCCAGAATTCCATAGACATCTTAACCAGTTTAACCAGCTTAGCTGCCTGGAGAATTCTGGGAGTTGAAATTCACCCATTTCCAATGGCCAAGACTGAGAAATGTTGTACTAGAGGTTGCAGCCTTTCCACTTATTTCTAGGCTGACAACACTTAACTAAGGCCAGTTAAAGATGCACAATCTCACAATGATCCGCAAAATCAAGCTTTATTAAGAAAGAAGGAAAGATAAAGTGTGACGCTCTTATCCTAACTTTAAATATTCTCCTTACAAAAGTCGAAGTAGATAAAGATAGGTGTTAATAAAGATAAAGATACGTCTCTACCAGTTAGGGACAGCAACTTAAAAAAGATACAAATATCAAAAACAATGCAACCAATGGACCACAAGATGGCACTCGTATGGTACAATTTAGCAAGCCCTTTCTTTCTACTTCCAAACTATATTTCAGCTCAGAAGATAAGACTTAGTTTTATGGAAATTTGCTTTTATGTATCATAACAGTAGTAAGTCTTTTATACGGTCAAAGATGGAAGGACACACCAATACCTACAACAAGAGAATGGGTGAGGAAGCTGATGGAATCGGAAGAGATGGAGACATTGACAACTTTGATTAAAGAAAATACTTTGACTAATTTTATTTCTACTTGGAAATCAGTTTGGGATTTTTTGGTGAAAGACTGAAAGAAATGAAATGTCGATTTTGGAATTTGATGATCAGAATGATAAGGGATTATTTAACCCTAGAGTAAGAATTTGATGTCTCCTTTTTGTTTATATCTGTACCTAAGAAAATTGGAAGCCATTCTTTTTCTATTTTTCTCACTTTTTTCTTTTCTTTTTCGAACTTCTATCTTCTCTTTTTCTTCTTCTTTTTTTCTTTTTTAAAATTATTTTTTCATCTTTGCTTATATTTTAATCTAGTGTTTCTGAAAATCAATTAAATTATATATATAAAAAAGACCCGGTCTAAGATGAGAGTTAAAAAAAAAAAACAGCTGAAATTACAATGGGTTTTCATCAGGGGTGAAATCCAGCAGGTTCTGACAGGTTCTGGAGAACCGGTAGCGGAAATTTTGAGTAGTTCGGAGAACCGGTAGCGGAAATTTTGAGTAGTTCGGAGAACCGGCAAATACCACCTCTGGCTGGCCCCAGAGTGGGGTGGGAATGGAGATTTTGCAATATCCTTCCCCCAGGAGTGGGGAGGGAATGAGGATTTTGCAGTATCCTTCCCCTGCCACGCCCACCAAGCCACGCCCACAGAACTGGTAGTAAAAAAAATGGATTTCACCACTGGTTTTCATATACCCTTATTAAAAAAGAAAAAAAATTAAATCCAGCAAAGGGGATGCAGTTGTGGTATCCCTCACTGCTGCTTAGTGAAAGGGTGTGTCTTTCCCTTAGAATGCTGAAACTTGAATGGATGGATGGATGGATGGATGGATGGATGGATGACAGTGAGTTAGGAATGGAATTTGCAGCCTGTTTTCGTGAGTTGCAATAGGTGTTCAATTGTAAAAGAGTAGTGCACAAGAAAGTACTAAACTGGCCAAATTGTCTTATGATAAGCATCCATATGAAAGGTACAAGATTGGTATACAACCCCAAATCCATTTCTGTTGTCACACAACATGCTAACCCACAAATAGGATTCGCTTATTTGTCACTTAGGTTGTTGTGTGGCTAAAAACCAGGCTTTGTTGCCTCCGGTGTTGCGCAAGCCCAATCAATTGTGGTTTGTTCAGTGAAGCATGATCAAGCAACCCTGGTCCCACTGACGGAGATATGGGCTGGCTAGTGGAAGATGGATTAAGGGAAATAAAATAATATCCAATGATACCAAATGGATATCAGAACGAGGAACATTTAGTTGCATCCTGAATGTATGGTAATGTTCTGCAGGTATCTCTAAATTAGTAGAATGCTAACAAGATAATGTTGGTTTGTATGATAGTCTTTATTTTAGAAGTCCTTGCGTGCATAAAATAGCGCACCCTGGGCATGCCCAGGGCAAAACTAGGATTTGGCTATAACTGTGGCCTTCTGCCCAAAATGTGCCCAAATTAATCAACCAGTAGGATCACCATGGAATGATTAAGACTGATAATCAGTCTATACCTTCTCTACCTTGCTGAACACAACTTTGTGTGAAAGTCTGATTGACCAACACCATAGTGGGTTGTGGAGGTTGTTTTTATGGGTGATGGGTTTTATGGGTTCATCTGATGAACCTGGATTTCATTAGATTTCCTAGCTTTTTCTTACATCTCCTTTGGCTCTTCACTAATAACTCTTTTTCTGAGCATTGCATTATGTTGCTTACCCTGAATGGGTGTATGGATTGGGGTGTATGTCTCTGTCCATACAACATTTTTTTAAAGGAAAAATCCATGGAGTAAGAAGAAGAAATGAGGTAACATCTCCCAAATATTGCTTTATATATTGGAATCTACTTTTGAAGTGAAGGAGTTTTAAGAATCTTTGTGTGTCACCACCACCAAAGCGAATAATGGAAGGTCTTAGGAAGAGGAAGGAAGGAAGGAAGGAAGGAAGGAAGGAAGGAAGGAAGGAAGGAAGGAAGGAAGGAAGGAAGGAAGGAATGCTAGTTCTTCTGGGAAGTATGCAAAGTGGGTTCCCTATTTTTTATTTTGCTCCTAAGTATCTGGAATTTCAAGGTATACTGCCTTCGATCTGGAGGTTCTATCAGATCGGTGATAAAATAATGTCAACCTTTTTTTTTTGTCAAAGGCCTTCTCTCTGCTTTGATTGTCTTTCCTTCTAATGGTGGAAGGAGATGGCAGGATCTTCCTAGCAATTGCTACTTAAGCCCTTTTATTAGAGGTGCTGGCTGTTAAATTTGGGGTGTGCAAGTGTGTGTGTGGGGGGGGCACACTTAATTTGCATTCATAGCATGTGGCATACCACTAGCCACTTGCCTGCCCCAAGTGTGATAATCTTGGACTTTAAAATCTAGAATTTCCTCGACAGAGTATTCTAAATCTGGAGGATTTCTTTAAGTGCAGAAATTTTCCTATTGGATGTTTCTATCCTTGCTGCAAGTTAGAAAATTGCCTTTCTAGGCAAATGTAAACTGGATGGGATAGCGATTAAATCCAAAACTTTATGAGATGAACTTCTGGGTTTGCTTAATTAGGATGAAATGGACTCAGGGGCTCGGAAGCAGCAGGATAAATTTTGAGTTTTGCAAGCCTGAGTATTAATGTGATGAAAGCAAGCATGATGCTTAAGAAATTCCTAGCCAGGTCAATTGCAAGTTTCTGCAGAAGACAGGGAAATATGATGGAACTGCTGCTTCAGAGGAAGGAAGGAAGGAAGGAAGGAAGGAAGGAAGGAAGGAAGGAAGGAAGGAAGGAAGGAAGGAAGGAAAAGAGAGGAGGGATGGGAAGAAGGAAGGAAGGAAGGAAGGAAAGGAAGGAAGGAAGGAAGGAAAGAAGGAAGGAGGGAAGGAAAAGAGGAGGGAGTGGGAAGAAGGAAGGAAGGAAGGAAGGCAGGCAGGAAGGAAGGAAGGAAGAAAGGAAGGAAAAGAGAGGAGGGAGTGGGAAGAAGGAAGGAAGGAAGGAAGGAAGGAGAGTGGGAGGGAGAAAGGGAGGGAGAGAGGAGAGAGAAGGAAAATGGAAAGAGGGGAGAGGAGAGGAGGAGGGAGAGAGAGGAGAGGAGAGGGAAAAAGGGGAGGGGAGGGGAGAGGAGCCAGGGAGGCATAATAATGGGTAGGAAATTTCACCAAAAAGCACTTTCCGTGTCTGTTATTTAATAAAGCCAGACATATATTGGACATGAAAGGAGACATTTGAAACCAAGGACTGGCTGAAGGGTAACCCTGCCCGGAGTTTCCCTAACAAGTTCCTAAACTGCTTTGGAAAGAGGCATGAAAATCTCCTCAAGGACGGCAACTGACCTTATTAAGATGTCCTCCCACCCTTCCAGTGTGGAGAGGTGGTTAAATGTTTTCAAACCAGGCCTGCTCTGGCACTGAGCTACAGCCTTTCTCCTCTCAGCTTGCTGAAAGAAGGGATGGTTTTGATTAAGTTAATGAAAGAGGACAACAGAAAAGAAGAAAAAAGAAAGAAAGAAAGAAAGAGCGGGAAGGAAGGTTAGTGCGTGCCCCGGGATGGGATATCTCTATTTCTTGCACAGGCCATGCGTCACTCCCTTCTCCTGTTGAGCCAAGGAAACGGGAAATGGAGGCCTGTTAATCCCTGGGGAACATCCTATGCTATACAGTTAAGAATTATGGCGTGTGGGCTTTGAGGTGGTGGGTCTGAAACCCTTGGAAATCTCATTTTTTAAAACTGGCAGGTTTAGGACCGTCTCAGAGTTCCCACGTCATGGTAAACTATTATGCTTTCTTTCAGGTTCACTCTTAAGATCTTCTGTGATCCTAGTCATCAAGATTTGCATCGGGAATAGCGTACTATGTGAATTCATAGCCAAGGTAGTGTTGAGTCAGGATATATTGGGCATCTCCCTGCAAAAAAAAAAAAAGAGGCATCTTAATGCCTACATTTGCAGGCCAGGGCAAACCACATTTAACCGAATGGCTGAACATGCCCCCCATTTAATTTTTCTGAGTTTGAATGACGCAGTGAATCACGAATGAAGCCAAAGCCGGATTTGTATAATAATGTGATTGGCTCATTTGTGGTACTTATTTCCTTTAGCCAGCCAATCACCAGCTTGTCCTAAACCACCTTTACAGTCCTCTCTAAGCAGTTCACAGAGTCAGCATATTGCCCCCAACAATCTGGATCCTCGTTTTACCGACCACGGAAGGATGGAAGGCTGAGTCAACCTTGAACCAGTCAGGATCGAACTGCTGGCAGAGTTAGCCAGCAATACTGCATTCTAACCACTGCGCCAGCATGGCTCTTATGACTGTCTTTCACACTTATGGCCATTGCAGCATCCCCTTGTGTGATCAGAATTCAGACACACGGCAACTGACACGTATTTATGACAGTTGCAGTGTCCCGGGGTCATGTGATCAACTTTTGCAACCTTCTGACAAGCAAAGTCAATAAGAAAGCCAGATTCACTTAACAACCATGTTACTAACCTAGCAACTGCAGTGATTCACTTAACAATTGTGGCAAGAAAGATTGTAAAAGGGGGCAAAATTCACTTAATTCTTGCATTTTGCATTTTGGACTCAACTGTGGTCATAAGTCGAGGATTACTTGTAATTATTACATCCAATCTGGGCTGTCATGATGCCTTAGCCTCAAATTAGCACACGTTCTTGTAGTATGTTGTGTGATCATCGTGCACCAGTGGGGAAACTTTACAGCTCATTGTGACACATGAATGAAGAAGAGCAAGAAAGATGAATAGGGGACTGGAGGCTAAAACATATAAAGAACGGTTGCTGGAATTGGGTATGTCTAGTTTGATGAAAAGAAGGACTAGGGATGACATGATAGCAGTATTCCAGTATTTGAGGGGCTTCCACAAAGAAGAGGGGAGTCAATCTATTCTCCAAAGCACCAGAAGGCAGGACAAGAAGCAACAGAGGGAAGCCAATCAAGGACAGAAGCAACCTAGAGGTA
>QLTV01002262.1:255022-271802 GCA_003457575.1 Thermophis baileyi | reverse complement strand
AAAAAAAAAAAAACAAAAAACAACTAAAGCCAAAAGAAGATGGCGACCGCATGAACAGTGCTGGAAGTCACCTTGTGAGCATGCTCAGAAAAAAAAATAAAAAAAAAATAAATAAAGCCAAAAAAAGATGGCGACCGCATGCACAGTGCTGGAAGTCACCTTCTGAGCATGCACAGAAAAAAAAAAAAAAAAAAAACAAAAAAAGCCAAAAAAAAGATGGCGACCACATTCAAAGTGCTGAAAGTCACCTTCTGAGAAAGCTAAAAAAAAAATAAAAAAAAAAAATTCGGAAAAAATTAAAAAAAAATGATGGCAGCCCCCACGGACCGGCAACCACCGATCCGGTTCTGATGATGTCACTAGCGGGTCGCTACTGGTTCGGGCGAACCGGTAGGAACCCACCCCTGCTCCGGAGGCTTTCCTCGAGTCAGGAACCCACCCCTGCTCCAGAGGCTTTCCTCGAGTCTCTGGGAGGGTGAAAACTGCTTCCCCCGGGCTCCGGAGGCCGGAAACAAGCCCGTTTTCGGACTTCCGGAACTTCTGGAAGGCCTGTTTTCCCCCCTCCCTGAGCCTCCGCCTGGGCCCTGCACTTACCTTGCATCCAAAATGGGCCGCGTGGAGACTCCTGGGAGGGGCAGGGTGGGCGGGGCGGGGCCAGCCATGGGTGGGATTTGGTGGTTCGCCGAACCGGCCATAACATTAGCTATTGATCCGTCCGAACCCAGGCGAACCCGTAGCAGCCCACCCCTGATTGTGCCCCCATGTAACGGTATTCTATACAGAGGGGAAATTTGTAGCCAAGAGAAAGAATTTGGGTGGATTTACAAACATTCATCTTAATTTCTTTGAAACCTTAGAATCAGATTGAAATAGGAGGCTTGATTTCCCATGCATGTATATAAAATGCATTATCTAGGTCCTGAACAGATTAAAAGAGTGAATAATATCAGAATCTTTGGCCTGTTCAGTTTAAACATTTATTTTGAGATCAAAATCAGGCCATTCAATACTTAATTCTTCATTCTGTTTTTACTGTTGGTATACATTGTTCTATTTTTGGATATATGCTACCCAGAGTATATTGGTTTTAAGATGAGTGGTACCTTAAGTATCAGTATTTAAAATATTAATACTATTAATAATTATTCCACACACACTGGTTAAGTAAGTAACTCTTGTTTCGTTCATCACAGTGGTATAATGTTGTAGTTACAGTAGAGTATGTTATGCATACCACTGGGAGTTATTTTTTAAAAATGATTTTAACAGTTCAGGCGGTATAAGATATAACAGAATATATAGCAGAATAACAGAGTTGGAAGGGACCTTGAAGGTCTTCTAGTCCAACCCCCTGCTCAGGCAGGAAATCCTATACCATTTCAGACAAATGGTTGTCCAATCTCTTCTTAAAAACTTCAAGTGTTGGAGCATACACAACATCTGGAGGCAAGCATTTCCATTGATTACAGGTAGTCCTCAACTTACGACCACAGTTGAGCCCAAAATTTATGTTACTAAGTGAGACATTTGTTAAGTGAGTTTTGCCCCATTTTATGACTTTTCTCGCCCCATTTGTTAAGTGAATCACTGCAGTTGTTAAATTAGCAACCCAATTGTTCAGTGAATCTGGTTTCCCCATGGGCTTTGCTTGTCAGAAGGTCGCAAAAGGAGATCACATGATTTCTCAACCATCATAAATGTGAGTCAGTTGTCAAGCATCCAAATGTAAATCATGTGACCATAGGGATGCTGCAATGGTCATAAGTGTGAAAAATGATCATAAGCCACTTTTTTCAGTGGCATTGTAACTTTGGACGGTCACTAAATGAACTGTTGTAAGTTCGAGGACTACCTGTAATTGTTCTAACCCTTCAGAATAGTGGTATAGCTTGAGTGGTTGTCTGATATATATATCAGTGAGAATATTAATGAGAATATATCTGCTGAACAAAACTCCGCATTGGGGACAGGAAGGGCATCCGGCCTGTAAACACTCTGTTAGCTCCATTCAGTTGCCCAGACTCCACCCGGCAAGGGATTATGGGATCGTTAAATGAAGATGATATACATATGGATGGATGGATGGATGGATGGATGGATGGATGGATATGTACAGTATATATGCAGGGGTGACATTCAAATTTTCCCCCTACCGGTTCTGTGGGCGTCGCTTGGTGGGGGGGTCATGTGACTGAGTGGGCGTGGCCAATTTGATGTCACTCATGGCAAGGTGGGGTGGCGGCACCCCACCAAGCCATGCCCACAGAACCGACAGAAAAGTTCGGCCAAGTCTTCTAGCGTTCAACCTGGCTGCTTCTCGCCTCCTTCTCATGTTTACTCTGTGTGTATGAGCCCGAGAAGGAGGAGAGAAGGAGTGAGAGGGGTGGGGCAGGGCGGGGCCAGTCAGTGGTGCAATTTACTGGTTCTCCGAACTGCGCATAATCGTCGCCACCTACTGAATTTCACCTCTGTATATATGTATATATGTGTGGGATGCGGTGGCTAAGTGGCTAAGACGCTGAGCTTGTCGATCAGAAAGGTCGGCAGTTTGGCGGTTCGAATCCCTAGCGCCGCGTAACGGAGTGAGCTCCCGTTACTTGTCCCAGCTTCTGCCAACCTAGCAGTTCGAAAGCATGTAAAAATGCAAGTAGAAAAAGAGAGACCACCTTTGGTGGGAAGGTAACAGCGTTCCGTGCGCCTTTGGCGTTTAGTCATGCCGGCCACATGACCACGGAGATGTCTTCGGACAGCGCTGGCTCTTCGGCTTTGAAACAGAGATGAGCATCGCCCCCTAGAGTCAGGAAAAACTAGCACATATGTGCGAGGGGAACCTTTACCTTTACCTATATATGTGTGTCTGTATGTATGTGTATACATACACACACACACACACACACACACATACATATATATACATATATACATATCCATCCATCCATCCATCCATCCATCCATCCATCCACCCACACACACACACACACACACACACACACACACACACACCCCACCACCACCACCAACATCATCATCTTATATATATATATATTTATATATATATGTTTGTATATATATAAACTATCTTCCCCTGTGTTGCTGTACTTGGTTTGACATGCTGGTTTCAATAAGGTGGTTTTAACAAGGTTTAACATGCTGGAAAGTCATAAATGGTTGTAATGTACCTTTGTTCATAGTAGTCTACTAACAAGTAGAAAGAGGCATCTGCTGCTCGACATATGACCACAATTAAGGCCAGAATTTCCATTGCAATTGTTAAGTGAGCCCTGCCAGATTTAATCACTTTTTTTTTGGAATGACTTTTTAAGCAAATCTTCATAGTTGTTAAGTGAATCATGCAGTTGTTAAGCAAATCTTGCTTCTCTCATTGTTGAAGGGCAGAAAAGGTGATCACAGGATGCTGGAACCGTTGTAAATATGAGTCATTGGCCAAGCACCCAAATTTTGATCAGGTGACTTTGGGGATGCTGCTACAGTCACAGGTGTGAGGACTGGTTGTAGTTTTTTTCACCGCTATTGCAACTTTGCTGCTGTCATTAAACAAATGGTTGTAAGTTGCAGGAACGGTTGCAGGAACTGGGCATGGCTAGTCTAGTGAAGAGAAGGACCAGGGGAGACATGATAGCAGTGTTTCAATATTTGAGGGGCTGCCCCAGAGAGGAAGGGGTCAAGCTATTCTCCAAAGCACCTGAAGGCCAGACAAGGAATAATGGATGGAAACTGATCAAGGAGAGATTCAACCTAGAAATAAAGAGAAATTTTCTGACAGTGAGAACAATCAACCAATGGAACAAAAGTTGCCTTTGGAAGTTGTGGGAGCTTCATCATTGGAAGCTTTCAAGGAGAGACTGGACTGCCATCTGTCAGAAATGGTGTAGGGTCTCTTGCTTGGGTGGGGGGTTGGACTAGATGACCTACAAGGTCCCTTCCAACTCTGTTAAATCTGTTATCTAAATCGAGAACTACCTGTATTTGGCTTACTGAAAGAACTGTTGGATCTTAGAAACGGGGCCTTTTTGGTAGTGGATCCTTGCTTGTGAAAATATCCTCTTCTTTGCTGACCTTCAGGAAAACTCCAGGGCTTGAGGTAAAATTTGTTGGCTTTTCCAGATACGGTGTGTGTGATTGCTGGAATTGCTCCTACTCGCTTGCTCGCTCTCCTGTATTGATTCAAAACAAAGAAAACCACTTTTCCTTCCTTTGTTTTGCTTTCGCCAGGGAAAGCTCTAGGCACGTTCCCCCTTTTTTAAAGGCAGCGGGGGGGGGGGGGAGTCTTTTAAAGAAAATGCTACCGGGGAAGGGGGGGGGTCGGCTGTCAAAACGCCAGGGCAGGCACAGGAAATGGTGTTGCATAGAAAGCCAAGGACAACTCAACTCAACGCGGAGGGAGGGAAGCAGGCGGGAGGCAGACAGGATTGGGTTAAGTTGCCGCCTTGGGTCTCCAGAGCTAGCAAGAGCAGATGAAATCAAGGGAAGGAGGAAAACTTTAAATTGGAAGCAGATTTTTGCGAAGGAGGGAGGCTAAGCTGCAGGACACGGAGGAAGAGAGAGAAAGAAGGGAAATTGAACAAATCAATGTTCCTCCCTCCCTCCCTCCCTTTTTCTTCCCCCTTCTTATGTTGATCCAAATGTTTGTTTCTTCTAGGAAAATCAACCCCTTTCTCTATTGTGGGTGGTTTTTCTAACCAACTGTTTATAACCCGAGTCAAGAGGCTCGAACGTGGGCTCTTGGCATAAGGAGAAGGCCACGAGCTGAAATCTGGGTGACTAATCTCCGAATGAGGGAGCTCGTTTTCCCGTCTTTCTCTTTGGACTTTTGGCTCTGGCATCAAGTTGAGGCCGGGATTGCATAGTTGACATTTCATGTGGCTAGCCTGTGGGTTTGTTTATTTACTAGTTAGATTGGTAGCTTCTCTGGGAGCTTCTCTGTGTTCGTTATTATCTCTCTTACAACCACCCTGTGAGGTGGGTTGGACTGGGGTGGGGGAGAGAGAGACAGAGACAGAGAGACAGAGAGAGAGAGGAGTGACAGAGAGACAGAGAGAGAGGGACAGAGAGAGGGAGGGAGGGAGAGCAGAGAGAGAGAAAGAGACAGAGAGGGACAGAGACAGAGAGAGGGAGGGAGGGAGAGAAAGAGAGGGAGAAAGGGAGAAAGAGAGACAGAGACAGAGAGAGAGAGAGGGAGGGAGGGAGAGAAAGAGAGAGAGAAAGGGAGAAAGAGACACACACAGAGAGAGACAGAGAGGGAGGGAGGGAGAGAGAGACAGAGAGAGACGGAGAGAGAGGGAGAGAGAGACAGAGAGGGAGGGAGAGAGAGAGACAGAGACAGAGACAGAGACAGAGAGCGGGAGGGAGAGAGAGAGGGAGGGAGGGAGGGAGGGAGAGAGAGAGAGAGAAAGAGAGGGAGGGAGGGAGAGAGAGAGAAACAGAGAGAGAAATTGGCCCAAAGTCATCTGGTGGATTTCAGTGGTTATGGATGTACATGGACCATGACGTACGACTACAATTGAGCCCAAAATTGCTGTTGCTAAGAAAGGCAGTTGTTAAGTGAATTTTGGCCCATTTTATGACCTTTCTTGGTGGTTAAGTAAATCCCTGCAGCTGTTAAGTTAGTCACACAGTTGTTAAGTGAAACTGACTTTCCCATTGACTTTGTTTGTCAGAAGATCACAAAAGATGATCACCTGACCCCAGGACACTGCAACTGTCGTAGATATGGGTCAGTTGCCAAGCATCTCAGTTTTGATCAGGTGACCATGGGGAAGTGGCAACTGTCGTAAGTGTGAAAAGCGCTCCTAAGTCACCTTTTTTCCAGTGACGTAAGTTTGAACGGTCCCTAAACGAACTGTTGTAAGTTGAGGACTACCTGTAGTTTCATTAATCACAGCCTGTGCTTTAATGCTCTGCATTTCTGTAAACCTACACTTCTGTTCACATCCACAACAGAAGCGGTTGTGTTCATTTTTATAGACTGGAGGACTAGAAACTTGAGCTTTCAAAAACAACTGGTTCTTCTTTCAAAAAGCTGTACTAGTATTGTATTCAATTCTGAGGAATCATTTGTGGTTTCTCTATTTTCCTGTGGCTGAGCCATAACCACTATCTCATACTGTTTCTCTGTAGGCCTATTTGGTGTTAGCAATGACTAATGCAGAAATTTACACAGTATATAGATGAGCAACATATAATATTGTTCTAGATTGCTCACTATTTGAATGAGTGATATCCGATGATATAGTTATATGTCCATTAAGGAGTCTATTTCAAAGACCCAGGAAAAGAACTCCAGTAATCTTCTGGAGGCCTGGCCCATCATTTGTACAAGGTAGCCTTTGCATTACAACAGTTCATTTAGTGACCATTTGAAATTATAATAGTACTGAAAAAAAGTGACTTATGACCACTTTTCCACACTTACAACCATTGCAGTATTCCCATGGTCATGTAATCAATCAATCAATCAATCAATTCAGTCTATTACAGTCATAGATTAGAGACCAGAACAAATAAAAACACTCAGTAAATATACAATTAAAAATTCTAGTATAAAATAATAAATAACAACTAAAATCTATGATAAAATCCAGTTGGTCATGTAATGAAAATTCAGACCTTTGGCAACTGACTCTCATTTATGATGGTTGCAGTGTCCTGGGCTCGTGATCCCCTTTTGCGACCTTCTGACAAGCAAAGTCAATGGGGAAGCCGGATTCACTTAACAACCTTGTTACTAATTTAACAACTGCAGTGATTCACTTAACAACTGTGGCATGAAAGGTCGTAAAATGGGGCAAAGCTCACTTAGCCAATGTCTCACTTAGCAGCAGAAATTTTGGGTTCAATTATGGTCGTAAATCGAGGATTATCTGTAATCTGGACCAAGAAGAAAAAAACCTGGCAATGAAAATGTATAAGGAGTTGGTGGAATTCATTGCTACAAGATATAAATGAATCTAATTGTGCAGACGTTTTGGGTATAAATAAGAGAAGTATTCATCTAATGCAGTGTTTGTCAACCTTGGGAACTTGAAGATGTGTGGACTTCAACTCCCAGAATTCCTCATCATCACCTTTTAACGACCCCATAATCCCTTGCGAGTTGGAGTCTGGGCAACTGAAAGGAGCTAGCAGAGTTTTTAATGGCCAGATGCCCTTCCTGTCGCCAATGGAGTTTTGTTCAGCAGATATATTCTCATTGTGCCCAGAGAGAGAAATATCTGCCTCTACCTAGGATCGAACTCACAGCCTCCTGATTGTGAGGTGAGAGCTCCACCTCTAGGCCATCCCACCGCTCCCTCCCAGAATTCCCCATCTAGCTGGGAAATTCAGAGAGTTGAAGTCCATACACCTTCAAGTTCCCAAAGGTGACAAACACTGACCTAAATTCTAGGGATCTCGTCTCCAGACCATTATTAGCACCAAAAAAAACTAAGTGTATAACCCAGGAGTGAAATCCAGCAGGTTCTGACAGGTTCTGGAGAACCGGTAGCGGAAATTTTGAGTAGTTCGGAGAACCAGTAGCGGAAATTTTGAGTAGTTCGGAAAACTGGCAAATACCACCTCTGGCTGGCCCCAGAGTGGGGTGGGAATGGAGATTTTGCAATATCCTTCCCTCAGGAGTGGGGAGGGAATGGGGATTTTGCAGTATCCTTCCCCTGGAGTGGGGTGGGAATGGGGATTTTGCAGTATCCTTCCCCTGGAGTGGGGTGGGAATGGGGATTTTGCAGTATCCTTCCCCTGGAGTGGGGTGGGAATGGAGATTTTGCAGTATCCTTCCCCTGCCACGTCCACCAAGCCACGCCCACCAAGCCACACCAAGCCCACCAAGCCATGCCCACAGAACCGGTAGTAAAAAAATTTGGATTTCACCACTGATATAACCATCATATACTGCAGTGATACAAGTAGTCCTCAACTTATAACCTTTCATTTAGTGACCATTCAAAGTTACAATGGTACTGAAAAGTGTGATTTATCACTGTTTTCCCCACTTATGACCATCGCAGCATCCCCATGGTCATGTGATGAAAATTCCAACAGAGGAACTCTTAATTCACACTTTCTGTCTTTTTTACAGACTTGGAAGCAGATAATCTCCCTGGCTATTGTTCGCTTACTCTCGGAGACCCTCCACCTTATGCCTCTCCTCTGGGCATCCCATGTCCTCTGCACCTCGGAGGGGGCCGTGCTGGTATGCACTCTCCTCCGCCCCGTCCCGCCAACTTGGATGGCGACACCTTCGAGAGCCAGCCGGCCCGGCAGGTGCGGCTGGGAGGTTCCCGGGTGCTCGAATGCCCCAGCATCCAAATCACCACCATCTCGCCAAGTCAACGGACCGATGAAGATGAGTGGGACTCTTCTCCTCGAGACTATCTCTTGTTGGAGGCTTTTGGGGGTTACCGGGAAGCGGCTCCTTCTTCCGGATTCTTCACCCCAAGTCCTGCTAGCAGTGGAAGTGTCTCCCCGTGGAGCTTTTTTTCGGACGACGAGGCCCCTGCTGGAGATGACGTGGAACACGAGCTAAATGAGGCTGCAGCTCGTTTTGCCCTTAGTTCACCCTTGGGCTCGCCCCGAGCATCTCCCAAGCCATGGTCGTCTGCTGAAGAATCCTGGCCATCTTACAGTACCAGCTACTCCCCAAGTCGGGGAACGGAGGATACGTGGCTGCTTCTTGGACCTCGACCATCGTCCCCGTGTGGCAAAAGACGCTACTCCAGCTCAGAGACGCATTCTTCTGTATCGCCATGCCTCTCCCGGAGGGGTAGTCTTGGTGAGGAGGTTCCAGGGGACACCTTGGAATCGAGCAACGACGTGGTCCCTTTTAATTGCCCCACCACCCGGCTGGCAGAAAGCATCCCTCAAAAAGCTCGCAAGACCTCGACCGAGCAGACGGTGGCCCTGACCCGGAAGGAGGAAGGGAGCTGCAATGGAGAAGATGTGGGTGGTGGCCCCATGGGTAGCGGGGGACTTGGGCTCGCCCGCAAAGAAGGGATGGATTATCTGGCTGTGCCGTCCCCCTTGTCCTGGTCCAAGGCTCGTCTTGGAGGCCACAGTCCCCTCTTCAGGTATGTGAGGTTCATGTGAGACAGGAGAACTTCCATTTCTTGTCAAGACATGCAAACTTTGGGAGATCAACAAAGTTTGTTGAGAGACATTTTTAGGGATCTGTCAGGCAGATGCCATGAAGCGAGGCATGATGGGGGAATAACACATCATCGGCTCTATAACTCCAGGGTGTGTTAAACTAATACTGATTGCTCTCCATTTATCAAATACAGGTAGTCCTTGATTTACAGCCATTTGTTTAATGACCGTTCGAAGTTACAACGGCACTGAAAAAAAGTGACATGACCGTTTTTCACACTTACGACCTTTGCAATATCTCCATGTTCGCGTGATCAAAATTTGGACACTTGGCAACTGGCTCGTATTTATGACGGTTGTCGTGTCCCATGTGATTTTATTTTGTGACCTTCTGACCAGCAAAGTCAATGGGGAATCCAGATTCACTTAACAACCGTGCCACTCATTTAACGACTGCAGTGATTCACTTAACAACTGTGGCACGAAAGGTCATAAAACAGAGCAAAACTCATTTCATAATTGTCTCGCTTAGCAACATAATTTTTGGGCTCAATTGTGGTCATAAATTGAGGACTACCTGCAATCAAATGCTATTGTCATTGGTCCTCGCCATGACTTGATGGCATGATTTATCCCCTTGGTGTCCAGCAGAGGTGGGTTTCAGCAGGTTCTGACCAAAAATGTGAGCGTGCATGCACGCTAGCTTCGCTCGCACGCACCTCATACGTGCATGTGCAAAACCTTCCACGCATGAGCTTGGCTCGCACGGGTGGCTTGAAAACGTGGCAGCACTCAAAGACTGCCCTCGGTGTCAGCGCTGGTGAGCGGAGCTGTTGTTTAGCTCATTTGAGGCGCGGCAATCCGCTCTGCCGCGTGAATCAGTTGAGCTAAAAAATAAGGGAATATAGGACAGGGAACAGCGGGGGGCGGGAGGGCGGGGCCAACCAGAGGTGGTATTTGCCGGTTCTCCAAACTCCTCAAAATGGCCGCTACCGGTTCGCCCGAACCAGTCTGAACCGGCTGAATACCACCTCTGGTTATGGCGTGCCACCAACATGGGCAAACTCTAGCAATTTAAGTTCTTTTTATTGGGCGCGACCGTGAAGTAGTGGAAGAACAACCTGATTTCTTGGGAAGTAAATAAGCCATGATTGGCTGACAATTCTTTGCATTCAGGTCTTTTCCACGAAGGGCAAACCCTGATTAGCTCTCCATAAATCCCGTAGATTCTCAGATCGACGTGTGCTCGGTTACACTAATAACTCTCAAAGCAGCCATGATCAAGACCATTACTTCCCTCTGCCTCCGCCTTACTCCCAAATCCTATAAAAATAAAAAGGACTTCTTTTGGTGAACATTTGGCCACCCCTGGTTTATAGGGACAGACTTTGCAAAGAGAAAGTTTTCTGCCTTTCTTTCTCATCCATAGAAAGTTACAGCCTCTTCAATTAGACCGCACAGGTCCGTACACTGGTTTCTTTCTGTATTATTTATGTTTTTCGATTACAGGTAATCCTCAACTTTCAAAAGTTCATTTAATGACCGTTTGAAGTTACAACAGCACTGGAAAAAGTGATTTATGACCTGAGGGGGTCCTTGATGCTCTCTGAGCTCATTTGCTTTCTTGCAGACGTTCCATTACCCAAACTAGGTAACTAGTTACCTAGCTAGCACTGATGATGTTACCAAACTAGGTAACATCATCAGTGCTAGCTTACGTAACTGATGATGTTACCTAGTTTGGGTAATGAAACATCTGCAAGAAAACAAGCGAGCTCAGAGAGCACCAAGGACCCCTCAGGTCAACCCTGAGCTACAAATATTCTCCTTTATTAGTGACTTGTGACCATTTCTCATGCTTATGACTGTTGCAGCATCCCCATGATCAAAATTCAGAAGCTTGGCAACTAACTCATATTTATGACGGTTGCAATGTCCCGTGTGTGTGTGTGTGTGTGTGTGTGTCATGCGATCACCTGACAAGCAAAGTCAATGGGGGAGCCAGATTCACTTAGCAACCATGTTACTAACTTAACAACTACAGGGATTCACTTAAATAACTATGGCAAGAAAGGACGTAAAATAGGGCAAAATTCACTTAACAAATGTCTCGCTTAGCAACAGAAATTTTGGGCTCAACTGTGGTCGTAAATCGAGGACTACCTGTACCCATTCTTCATCATCACGATCATCAACTTCCTTTTTTTAATCCTTTATCATCCCTACCAGGGATGGGCTGCTGGGGGTTTGCAGGGGTTCGGGAGAACCTCTAGCTAAGATTCTGTGCAGTTCGGAGAACCCCCAAATCCCATTCCTGGCTGGCCCTGATCACCCCTCCCCTCCCCTCCCAGGAGTCCCCATGCAGCCCATTTTGGATGCAGGTACAGTAAGTGCAGGGCACGTGCGGAGGCTTGGGGAGGGCAAAAAACGGGCCTACCGGAAGTTTGGGAAGGCCGGAAATGGGCCTGTTTCCGGCCTCCAAAGGGCCTCCGGAGCCTGGGGAGGCCGTTTTCACCCTCCCGGAGGCTCAAGGAAAGCCTCCGGAGTCCGGGGAGGGCAAAAACCACCCCCCCCACTCCGTGGTGCAGGAGGCCGACTAGGCCATGCCCACCATGGCCACGGCCACCCAGCAACCGGGCAGAGAACCCCTTGCTAAAATTTTTGAAGCCCACCCCTGATCCCTACCCTACCAAGGCAGTAGTTAGGCGTGGGTCTTTTGTCCAAAAACTTTTGCCTGATCGTAGCTCTCATTCCCCTCCCTTAATTTTAATTCCTTTGGCTCAGGGCAATGGGGTAATGGGGCACCCGGGCGGGATCCCCATTCTTTTAGCTACCTTCAAACCAGCTGGCCTGACTTTGCCACTTGTGGCTCCATCAGCCTTTTTGGTCTGACTGCCAGTGGGTCTGTTGTATAAAACAACCTGTCAAGCCAGCTCAGGCAGAAAGGCTGATGTCTCCTGTTACACATCCCAGATCCCAGCTCCAGGGCTGTTGAGATGGGTTGCTGGCATAAACAGACTGTGGTTCGTTCCCTGTTAAGGTAAGCAGTTGGATCGGAAGAATTTTGCCTGTGTGGTAGATCAGCCTTCTTCCTTTAGCGCATGCCGCCAGTCCCTTTTATAATTCCACAGTTCAGGGTCAGCTTAATTCTATACTATACCCCATCAGTTGTTGGGGGTTTTTTTGGTGGGGGGGGGGTAAAGAAACGCTGCTTAGAATTTTTAAAGTCCTTTTTGAAATATATCTGCGGCATTTCTAATGAGTGCTTTCCCAGAAAATGAGATAGAGTGAATATAGGAAGGAAGAAGGAATTTAAAATAAAGACCTGAACTATTTGCTGATAACGGACCTATTGGGAGGAATATGACCTGCGACCGCTACTCACCAGTCAATCAGAATCAGAATCAGAATCAGAATCGAGCTGGAAAGGACGTTGGAGGTCTTCTAGTCCAGCCCCCTGCTCAAGCAGGAGATCCTATATCAGTGATGGTGAATTTTTTTTTTTGCTCGGGTGCCAAAAGGGCGCGCGCGTGCCCACACCCATAATGCAATGCCCTCCCCCCGTGCATGCATGCACAACCCCCCTGCGCTGCACTCCCCTGCGCATGAGCACAGGGCTCACTGAAGCCTCCAGAGCCTGTGGAAACGAACTTCCGGTTGGGCCGTTGGGTCCGTTTTTTGCCATCCACAGGCTCCGGAGGCTTTCCTGAAGCCTGGGGAGGGTGAAAACAACCTCCCCCCACCCCCCGGAAGGCTGAAAATCAGCTGGCCAGCACGCACATGCGCGCTCGAGCTGACATAGGGCAACGCCTTGCGTGCCCTCAGATATGGCTCCGCATGCCACCTGTGGCACACGTGCCATAGGTTCGCCATCACAGTCCTATATCATTTCAGACAAGTGACTGCCCAGTCTCTTTTTAAAAACCTCCAGTGATGAAGCACCCAGAACATCTGAAGGCAAGCTGTTCTACTGGTTAATTGTCCTCACTGTTAGGAAGTTTCTCCTTAATTCCAGGTTGTTTCTCTCCTTGATTAGTTCCCATCCATTGTTTCTTGTTCTGCCCTCTGGTGCTTTGGAAAATAAATTGACCCCCTCTTCTTTATGGCAGCCTCTCAAATCCTGGAATACTGCTATCACGTCCCCCCTAGTCCTTCCTTTCTCTAGACTAGCCAAACCCAAATCCTGCAACCGTTCTTCATGTTTTAGTCTCCAGGTCTTTAATCATTGAAGTTGCTTTTCTTTTCCCTTTTTCCAAAGTCTCAACATCTTTTTTGTAATGCCGTGACCAAAACTGGATGCAGTATTCCAAGTGTGGTCTTACCAAGGCTTTATAAAGTGGTACTAATACTTCACGTGATTTTGATACAACCAAGGATTGTATTAGCGTTTTTGGCTGCTGTCGCACACTGCTGGCTCAGGTTTAAATGATTGTCCACTAGGACTCCAAGCTCCCTCTCACAGTTACTATTTTTGAGCCAGGTTTCGCCTAATCTGTAACTTGTAACTTTGGTTTTTCCTGCCCAGGTGTAAAACCTTGCTTGTCATCAATCGTTTGAATTTTTCTTGGGAATAATGTTGACAATTCAGCTGAGCTTTGTGAGCTGCTGAATTCAAGATGTTTTTTCCTTAGAAAGTCTCATACTTTGAAAGGATTGAGGGAACTTTTGTAGGAATAAAGAAAAAATATCACTTGCTGGTTTCATTGGCTATAAAGGTCATTTTTTTAAAAAAAAATATATAAGTAGTCTTTTACTTATGACTAGTCATTTAACAACCATTTGGAGCAGAGGTGGTCTGCACATACTTTAACAACCAGTTCGCCGAAAATGTGAGTGCGTGCGCACGCACGCTTCACGTGTGCCTGCTACACTCGTGCGCCTTCCACACTTGCGCGCAACACCTAAAACTAGACTTTTTCGATGGGGGCAGCTTCCTGCACACCTATTAGGTCAGCCACGGTTAGTAGAACGGGAGAGGCGTGCAAATCAGCTGGGCTGTGTGGCGGGGTGAGCGAGCTGGAAAGTGAGATATCTAGGACCGGATAGCGTCGGGGCAAGTGGGCGGGGCCAACCGGTGCTCGGAACTACCGGTTCGGGTGAACCGGTCTGAACCGGCAGCAGCCCAACACTGATTTGGAGTTACAATGGTTTCAGAAAGGGTTCTTTACAACCCATACGGCACTTCCATTGGTCCATGTGACATTTTGGACATTCATTTAACAACACTATAAATAACGGCCGTAAAATTGTGTCTGGTGACTTGGGTGCCTCAACTTACAACCGCCACGACATATGACTAAAATTCCGGTCCCAGTTATGTGTTATAAGTTGACGACTTATACAGCTTCATCTCATTCTTACACAAATTTGCTATTTTTTAATAATAGTGCACACAGCAAACCGATTCTGTTTTACGTGCAGTTTTCTTTAAGCCTTGCATTTTACATGCGGTTTTTTAAGCTGCATTGCAAAAAAGAGAAATATGGAAAACAAATGAAAATTGCCTCCATGTGGTGTGTTCAGAAAATGCAAATGGGGTCAGTGGAGCCGAGGTGGCGCAGTGGTTAGAGTGCAGCGCTGCAGGCTACTTCAAGCTGACTGCCAGCTGCAGTTTGGCGGTTCAAATCTCACCGGCTCAAGGTTGACTCAGCCTTCCATCCTTCCGAGGTGGGTAAAATGAGGACCCAGATTGTTGGGGGCCATATGCTGACTCTGTGAACCGCTTAGAGAGGGCTGTAAAGCACTGTAAAGCGGTATATAAGTCTAAGTGCTATTGCTATTGCTATTATTAAAACACACACCAAACAAATGTCATTTCCGTCTCCATAGAAGGGTTTTACCTTTGATCCAGTTTCTTTTGAGAACTCTGAACCTTTGCGTTTTAATTTTGAATTGTAGCGAAGGAAAATCTGCTACTACTGTTGTTATTATTATTTGAAAAAGACAACATCGTATGGTCACTTTTAATTAAGTCCATGAACTGAGCATTTTGAGATCCCATCTTAAAATGGATACCATAAAACCAAAAACAACACAGAGCAGATTATCTGAAATGATCACAGAGATTAGAAGATCTACTGTTAGCTTTAGAAATCTAATAATATCAATATTTTCCACATGAGGAAAAAAAAATGGTGTGAGAAAGTTCATAAAATTAGGTATAATATTCAGCAGCACAAAGAGGGCCCCCCCCCTTTCCCCCTTTCACTTTAAGCTGAAATGACACTATGAAATTGATTTGGAAAAAGAGCCCAGAATTGCCTTTACAAAATAGAAAAATAACTGTAAAATAAATATACGGAATTCAGTATGGCATTCTATGATGGCCAAGGCTTTGCACAATTGAACAACTTGCTGAGCTACAATAAAGCCTCCATAGTTTGAGGCAGTATATCCTCAGAATGCAAGGTTCTAAGACCAGGAATAAATACAAGTAATCCTTGATTTACAACCACAGTTGAGCCCATAATGTCTCAGTTGCTAAGTGAGTTTTGCCACATTTTATGACTTTCCTTGTCACAGTTGTTAAGTGAATCACTGTAGTTGTTATATGTCAGTAACATGGTTGTTAAGTGAATCTGGCTTCCCCATTTACTTTTTCAGAAGGTCATAAAATGTGATTACATGTCTCCAGGACACTGCAAGAGTCACAAATATGAGTCAGTTATCAAGAATCTGAATTTTGTTCATGTGACCATGGGAATGCTGGAACGGTCATAAGTGTGAAAAACAGTCATCGGCCACTTTTTTCAGTGCCCCTGTAGCTTCAAACAGTCACTAAACAAATGGTTGTAAGTTGAGGATTGCCTGTATTTGTTGTCACTGAATAAAAGATCGATAAAGTTTAGTTCTAAAGAGCAAAGTTCTTCTTGCACTGAAAATCTGACATAAGGGAAGTTGGAATATGACTGAATCTTCCTTCTACTAAGTTGAAAATACCTCTTCAGATGAACTGGGACAGCAATATTTTCAGGGGTGGGCTGCTGGGGGTTCGCAGAGGTTCGGGAGAACCTCTAGCTAAGATTCTGTGCAGTTTGGAGAACCCCCAAATCCCGCTCCTAGCTGGCCACGCCACGCCAACCCCACCCCTCCCCTCCCCTCCCCTCCCAGGAGTCCCCACATGGCCCGTTTTGGATGCAGGTAAACGCAGGGCGCGTGCGGAGGCTCGGGGAGGGCAAAAAACGGGCCTACCGGAAGTTCGGGAAGGCCGGAAACGGGCCTGTTTCTGGCCTCCAGAGGGCCTCCGGAGCCTGGGGAGCCGTTTTCGCTCTCCCGGAAGCTCGAGGAAAGAATCCAGAGCCTGGGTAGGGCAAAAACGCCCCCCCCCCACCGTGGTGCAAGAGGCTGACTAGGCCATGCCCACCATGGCCACGCGCACCCAGCAACCGGGCATAGAACCCCTTGCTAAAAAATTTGAAGCCTGTTATGTTCTAACTGTTTAAACTATGTTGCATGGTTCCAACCAGGTCCAGCGTTTGAGCGGGAAAAAGCTCAAACGCTATTGGCTGGTCTGTCTGACAGCTCCCTATAAAAGGGCAAGCTGTCAGACTGCTCTTTGCTGGTTGCTGATACAAGAGCTGAAATAAAGAACTGCTTGGAAGTCTGTCTCCTGTCATCTCTACCCACTATCTAACAGTGGCGACGAAGGTGGGATGGCCGAGAGACTGGAATCGGAGCCTTC
>QLTV01002262.1:209771-254097 GCA_003457575.1 Thermophis baileyi | reverse complement strand
GAAGCCGAGAGCCAGCGATGTCCTCCCTTCGAACCGGTCCCGTCGGCCGTGGAGGCCACACCCAGTACCTTCCAGGAGCTTCCATGCTCGAGCCCCGGAGCGGCAGCAGACCTGTCCGCACAGGCCGCTGCCTCCCCCCCAACTGAATTGCGCAGGTCTAGTAGGGCTTCAAAACGCCCCGCCTACCTGCGTGATTACGTATGCTGGACAGCTCCATCCAGGAGGGGAGGGGTGTTATGTTCTAACTGTTTAAACTATGTTGCATGGTTCCAACCAGGTCCAGCGTTTGAGCGGGAAAAAGCTCAAACGCTATTGGCTGGTCTGTCTGACAGCTCCCTATAAAAGGGCAAGCTGTCAGACTGCTCTTTGCTGGTTGCTGATACAAGAGCTGAAATAAAGAACTGCTTGGAAGTCTGTCTCCTGTCATCTCTACCCACTATCTAACAAAGCCCACCCCTGAATATTTTAAATATTTAAATATAAACAGTTACAGGAACTGGGCATGGCTAGTCTAGTGAAGAGAAGGACCAGGGGAGACATGATAGCAGTCTTCCAATATTTGAGGGGCTTCCACAAAGAGGAAGGGGTCAAACTATTTTCCAAGGCACCTGAAGGCCGGACAAGGAATAATGGATGGAAACTGATCAAGGAGAGATTCAATCTAGCAATAAGGAGAAATTTTCTGATAGTGAGAACAATCAACCAACGGAACAGCTTGCCTTCGGAAGTAGTGGGGGCTTCATCACTTGAGGTTTTCAATAAGAGATTGGACTGCCATTTGTCAGAAATGGTGTAGGGTCTCCTGCTTGGGCAGGGAGGGGTTGGACTAGATGACCTACAAGGTCCCTTCCAACTCTGTTAATCAGTTAATCTGTTAAAATACTTGCAATAGAAGTTCTTCCTGTATTAGCTAGGAAGTAGATCAGAGGTGGGTTCATCCCGGTTCGGACTGGTTCGCCCGAACCGGTAGTGACCCGCTGGTGACGTCACAGTGATGTCATGGATCCGGTTCGGTTGGTGCCGGTCTGTGGGCACTGCCATCTTTTTTTTTTTTGAATTTTTTTGAATTTTTTTAATTTAGTTTTTTTGAAATTTTTTCTGTTTTTTTTCCTTCTGCGCATGCGCAGAAGCCGAGTTTCCAGCACTGTGCATGTGTCACCATCTTGTTTTTGGCTTTTTTTGGGGGGGGGATTTTTTTCAGATTTTTTGGCAGTGCGCATGTGTGCACGCGCAAATCGCGTGCGCGGACACGCGGTGTGGCCACGCGGCACGGGAGGAAGCGAACCGGCAGCGAGGTAAATTAGAACCCACCCCTGAAGTAGATGTTCTGAATTCAGTAGTTATGAACCCTAGAGGTGGGAAGACGTTTAAAGACTTGTAGTAGCAGCAGATGTGATGATTTGGGGGAGGGGATATGTTATTGTGCTGGTGTGTGGCCTGGATTTTGAACTGAGCCCTAATTGTGTGGAAAAATCCATATTTTATGCCAAAAAGAGACCGGGTTCAATGCTCAGCTGCGACACAAGTGACCAAGTTTTGGGGGGGAAAATACCTCTGAGGAGCCGAGGTGGCGCAGTGGTTAGAGTGCAGCACTGCAGGCTACTTCAGCTGACTGCTAGCTGCAGTTCAGTGGTTCAAATCTCACCGGCTCAAGGTTGACTCAGCCTTCCATCCTTCTGAGGTGGGTAAAATGAGGACCCAGATTGTTGGGAGCAATATGCTAACTCTGTAAACTGCTTAGAGAGGGCTGTAAAGCACTATAAAGCGGTATATAAATCTAAGTGCTATTGCTATTGCTATTGCTATTGCTATATAAGTCTAAGTGCTATTGCTATTGCTATCGCTCTTATCTCCTGGATATTCATCTGACCGCAGAGATGGCAGCCTTTTGGCTTCCTGAATCTGCCCAATCTTACCAGCCCATTGACCTGACAACTGTCTGTTCCCCCTTGTAGAGATGGTCTATCAAAATCAACCTCAAATGCCTTTCTGCTTTTCTCAACAGATCTTCTGCTCTTCCACCTCTTGACTGGCCTCTCCCCAGTCAGTACGAGCAGTATGAACTGAAGATCGAAGTGCAGCCTCGAACCCATCACCGGGCCCACTATGAGACGGAGGGCAGCAGGGGTGCCGTGAAAGCCACCCCAGGAGGACATCCTGTGGTGAAGGTAACTGAGGGATGAGATGATAAGGCGTAGTTTCATATTATTTTGTTTTTATTTATTTATTAGTTTGTCAAACATGTACAAGATAGCAGGTATAAATGTGAACACGGACATGAACGAAGGAAATGAATACAGATAAATGGGGACAGTAGGACAGGGACGGTAGGCACGCTGGTGCGCTTATGCACGTCCCCTTTACGGACCTCTTAGGAATGGGGTGAGGTCCACGGTAGACAGTTTGAGGTTGAAGCTGCGAGGGTTTGAGGATGTAACAACGGAGTCGGGTAGAGCATTCCAGGCGTGTTTACCTTGAGTTTGTATCGATTGTTTGCCCGTGTATTATTGCGGTTGAAGCTGAAGAAGTCGTTGACAGGTAGGACGTTGTAGCAGACAATTTTGTGTACTATGCTTAGATCAGACTGCAGGCGGCGCAGTTCCAGATTGTCCAAGCCCAAAATTTTAAGTCTGGTGGCATAGGGAATACTGTTGTGAGTAGAGGAGTGGAGTACTCTTCTCGTGAAATACCTCTGGACCCGTTCAATCGTATTAATGTCCGATATACAGTGTGGATATATTAGCTGCCATGACAGCCTTTTGATCATAATCAGCAGTACATTAAAGAGCCAGTTTGGTCTAGCGGTTAAGGCACCAAGTTAGAAAGCTGGAGACCATGAGTTCTAGTCTCATCTTAGCCATGAAAGCCAACTTCTGACCTTGGGCCAGTCACTCTCTCTCAGCCCAACTCACCTCCCAGAGTTGTTGTTGTGGGGAAAATAGGAGGAGGAAGGCGTATTGGGTATGTTCGCCACTTTGAGTTACTTGAAAAAAACAATAGAGGCGGGATATAAATTAATTAATTAAATTGTCCCTCTCATCAGGGCTTCTACTAAACAACGATTAAGATAACTAGAATTGAGTTTATTCGCATGATGGTTTCCAAATACAGTGGCTGAGTTTGCACTAGAAAAGGTTCAGTTCAGATCTCCAAATATAGAATAGAATAGATAGAATAGAATTCTTTATTGACCAAGTGTGATTGGACACACAAGGAATTTGTCTTTGGTGCATATGCTCTCAGTGTACATAAAAAGACAAGATACATTTGTCAAGAATCATAAGGTACAACACTTAATGATTGTCATAGGGTACAAATAAGCAATCAGGAAACAATCAATATTAATATAAATCATAAGGATACAAGCAACAAGTTACAGTCATACAGTCATAAGTGGGAGGAGATGGGTGATAGGAACGATGAGAAGACTAATAGTAATAGTAATGCAGCCTTAGTGAATAGTTTGACAGTGGTGAGGGAATTATTTGTTTAGCAGAGTGATGGCGTTCGGGGAAAAACTGTTCTTGTGTCTAGTTGTTCTGGTGTGCAGTGCTCTAGACTTATACAGGTACTTTATGCTGAAAGCAGCTGAATTTACCAGGAGTTGTCAGATTTCAAGTCCCATCACACCTCATTGCCACTAACAAACAATGGGCATTGTAGACCAACTTCTTAAATAATGCTTTTCACTTGAGATTGTGTGGGACATTCTCACTTTTGAATGCTTTTACAACTCCGTGTTCAGCATCTGAGTCCATCAGAACTCTACTATCTCAGGATAAAAGGGAGAAGAATACGATTTTTCATCCATCTTTTCCCCTTATGTGCTAGCATGATGTTTCTTAACCTTAGCAACTTTTAAGATCTATGTACTTCAACTCCCAGAATTCCCCAGACAGGAGGCTGACTGGGGGTTTCTGGGAGTTGAAATCCACACAGCTTAAAGTTGAGAACAATCAACCAATGGAACAGCTTGCCTTTGGAAGTTGTGGGAGCTTATCACTTGAGACTTTCAAGAAGAGATTGGACTGCCATTTGTCAGAAATGATGTAGGGTCTCCTGCTTGAGCGGGGGGTTGGACTAGATGACCTACAAGGTCCCTTCCAACTCTGTTAATCTGTTAATCTGCCAAGGTTGAGAAAACACCAGGTTTTCTTTCTGTTGTTGGCAAGGAACTTGGAACAAAAATATATATATTTTTAATTTTCCTTCAGAAATACATTCTCCAACCACATCTTTCTGTGTCTGTGAGACTGAGGCCAAATTCTAAGTCTTAGATATGGGTCATATAACCAGAGAGGGATGTTTTATGTACATAAATGCTCTATAACAGTGATGGCGAACCTTTTAGGCACAGAGTGCCCAAACCGGAAGGTGCGTGCATGCGCATGCGTACGTGCGCCAGAGCGCTGGAAACCCGCTGGCCAGCGCGCATGCGCGCCTTGGAAACCCGACAACCAGCTGGCTGAGCTGGGGCAACGGCGCGCGTGCCCACAGAGAGGGCTCTGCGTGCCAATTCTGGCACGCGTAGCATAGGTTCGCCATCACGGCTCTATAAAATGCAAGTGTTTTTTTAAATTGGATTCACATGTTCTCCCTTCCTTCAGACATACATCAAAATAGAATGTCAACGACACAAATTTCTCTCTCAGTTTAGGCAAATTGTACCCATCTCTTTCAGTTTGGGGTGTATTTAGTAGCCGGAAAGAGGCACACAATTTTCTGTTTGTCTTGATTTAACCTTGAACTTAAGGCAAGACTTTTCCTGAGCATATTCTGAGGCCTTTCTGAAGTCATCCCATAATTACAATTCCATCTTTTTTTACGTTACAAACTGCATTGCCTTCAAGAAGAGTGATTCAACGGCTTGTTGTCCTGAAGATTTTTTTGTTGTTGTTGTTTTCAGTGTTTTATGAATCCCTCTTCATTTCACTTCCAATCTCCGGCAGTTATTTGCTGTTTGTTTGTTTGTTGTGTGCGCATGTGTGTGTCTGTGTGGTATGACATTTTCAGATGTGGAGTAATCTGCAAAGCAAAGTCAGAGCTTTTGGAGAGGTCTGCGGGAACAGGAATTGGAGGGGGTGAGAAGTCTCGTTGGAAAAGCTTCATCCAGAAATCCCAAAGACGAAAACTATTCCCACTTCAAAGACTTCCCTTGCTGTGTACAAAGCAACAAAACAAAACCGAACGCAAATGTCACAGATTTTTCTCTCTCTCCAAAACTTGTAAAATAGATGCCCACTATATTTAGCTTAACAGAAACCTTTTCTTTTAAATATGGGAATGAGTGGGTGATATTTGGCCAGCTTGAGCTGGTAATGAGAAGAAAGAAAGATGGAAAAATTGGGTTTTCAGCCTGATGTCCTTTGGGTGCACGTGTCCTCTGGTTGCGTTGGACTGCAACCCCCGTCATCCACCAGGATGGGATAGGAAGATGGGAATTGTAGTGTTGAATTGGGTATGTCTAGTTTAATGAAAAGAAAGACGAGGGGTGACATGATAGCAGTGTTCCAATATCTCAGGGGCTGCCACAAAGAAGAGGGAGTCAAGCTATTGTCCAAAGCACCTGAGTGAGGGCAGGACAAGAAGCAACAGATGGAAACTCATCAAGGAGAGAAGCAACCTAGAACTAAGGAGAAATTTCCTGACAATTAGAACAATTAATCAGTGGAACAACTTGCCTCCAGAAGTTGTAAATGCTCCAACACTGGAAGTTTTTAAGAAGAGATTGGACAGCCATTTGTCTGAAGTGGTGTAGGGATTCCTGACTAAACAGGGGGTTGGACTAGAAGACCTCCCCGGAGACTTCAAACTCTGTTATTCTATTTCTATTTATGATATCTGCTTTGTTTTCTTAGAAAAATATCCTACACTTTTTCCCCCCGGAATGCTATTTGAAATAGGACATAATTGGCTTATGTATTTGGTTAGAGCATAGTATAAGCATCATTCTCTTGTTAACTTGGGACATTTAGCACAGCGGTTCTCAACCTGTGGGTCGCGACCCCTTTGGGGGTTCAACGACCCTTTCACAGGGGTCGCCTAAGACCATCGGAAAACACATATTTCCGAAGGTCTTAGGAACCGTGACACCGCATTATCGCGCCAAAGGGTCGTGGCGTGATGGGCGGGGGTCACGGGGGGGTCGCAGCATTAGGAAGGTTGAGAACCACTGGTATAGGGTTTCCTGCCTGAGCAGGGGGTTGGACTAGAAGACCTCCAAGGTCCCTTCCAACTCTGCTATTCTGTTATACGTTCTGTTATGTCTTATACCGCCTGAACTGTTAAAATCATTTTTTAAAAAATAACCCCCAGTGGTATGCATAACATACTCTAACTACCACATCACACCACTGTGTTGAACGAAACAAGAGTTACTTACTTAACCAGTGTGTGTGGAATAATTATTAATGTATTTAAAATAGGACTAAAAGAGGTTGGACTAGAAGACCTCCAAGGTCCCTCCCAACTCTATTATTCTGTTAGTCTGCCACTTCTAGAGCCTGATATGACCATTATGACCTCTTCAGAGTGTTAGATCCCAGTCTTTCTTCCTCACACATAACACGGTCTACTTTAATCCTTCGAATTTGTTTTTGTTTGTGGCATTTTTTTTTCCACCCCGGTGAACTGGCCAGAAAGAAAAGAGCGTCTTTCTGGCTTTGATCAATTTATCTCCTCACCCTCCCGTTTAGATGTTGCGTTCCTGGGCTGGGACTGCTTCAATCTCCCCTTCCAGGCCACATCCCCGGGATGTCAAATCTGCCCTTTCCCACGCTCAGATTCCTAAATCGCAGCAATTGCTTTTTCTCCGTCCATCTCTCTACGTCACGAGATCGTGAGCTGCAGAGAGAGAAAGAGGTGGTGGAAGAGATGGAAAAGCTTGGGCACAAACAAACAAAGACTTCTGACTCCTGTACATTTTTCTTACAAATTCCTCGGCTTTCCAGACTCACTTTTCCTTGAAGGATCAATTTCCTGCATTGTTGAGGTTTCTGGTTTTTTTTGTTTTTTGTTTAAATTAGTTTAAAAAAAAATCAAAGCTTTTTCTCCCCCCCCCTTTCCATTTTACAGTACTGCTGCAGTTTGCTTGCTTCTGATTTTTCTTCAAACCGCCCCCCAACCATCCCATCCACTTCCAAAGTTGGCAAACTGCTTCTCTGAGTTTCCCTCCCTCCAGCCCCCTCCAGCTTTGTGGAATGTTCCATCTGCAGTAACGTTTTTTGGGGAGGGGGGAGAGAGAAAATGTAAAAAGGGAGCGTCTCAAATCGAGTGCAGCTGTGACTGCTTGGCTTCTGATGGAAAACATCTGGCCAACCCCTTGAGGGGAGACCACCGAACTGCTGAAGTCACCAGCTGTGCTGTTGTGGGTTCCTGAGGAAAGGATAGTGGCGGTGAAGGCAGGGAATGAATGGTATAGAGGAGGCTTAATTTAAGCCAGGGATTTGCCCTGTAGCCTATTTTTAAATTACAGGAATTTAGCCTTCTGGAGAAGCTGAAGGACGCATCACAGCCAACCCTTCCCTTTCAACTAAATCGTGATAACTAATTCAGGTGCCCCTTTTCTCCTCCTACTGGTTGGAAACGGTGATGGGTGCCAACTAAATCTGGAATTATTATTTTTTTTGTGCATCCGGAGATTAATGCATGTCTCCTTCTGCTACATGCATGCCCTGAGCACTTTCTCCCCACTGAAATCATGGCATTTTCAAGGATACGTAATCAGAATAGAGCTGGAAGGGACCTTGGAGGTCTTCTAGTCCAACCCCCTGCTCAAGCAGGAGACCCTATACCATTTCAGACAGGTGGCTGTCCAGTCTTTTCTTAAAAACCTCCAGTGATGAAGCACCTACAACTTCTGAAGGAAAGCTCTTCCACTGGTTAATTGTCCACACGGTTAGGAAGTTTCTCCTTAATTTCAGGTTGCTTCTCTCCTTGATTAGTTTCCAAACCCCTGAAAGGAACATTGAACTTTGAGATGTCCTTTCATTTCCTCGTTTTACAGCACAAACAACCTATCCTGATCCCACCAGATTAAAAAAAAAATGTAATGGAGCTGGAGAAGGTTGACAGGAAGGTAACAAAGATGACGGAGGGCTGGAGAGGCTTCTGTATGAGAAAAGATTGTGACATTTGGGATTTTTTAGTCTACAAAAGAGGAGAATGAGAGGGGAACCAGAGGTGGTATTCAGCCGGTTCGGACCGGTTTGAGCGAACCGGAAGTAGCGACCTGCGGGTGGGCCTGCCCACATGCCCACACCAGAGGTGGGTTCCTCCCGGTTTGGACCGGTTCACCCGAACCGGTAGCAACCCGCTGGTGATGTCACGGAGCCAGTTTTGTCGGTGCCGGTCCGTGGACGCCACCATCTTTTTTTTGGGGAAATTTTTTTTGGGGGGGTGGATTTTTTGCTGATTTTTTTTCTTCTGTGCATGTGCAGAAGCCACGTTTCCGGCACTGCACATGCACCACCATCTTGTTTTTGGCTTTTTTGGGGGGGGGGGAATTTTTGGCACGGCCACGCGGCGCGGGAGGAAGCAAACCAGCAGCGAGGTAAGTTAGAACCCACCCCTGGCCCATACGCCCCAGTGCTATGCTGTCCAATTTAGGCACGTTTTGAAGCCGCGCACATGCATGCAAGCCGTGCGCGTGAAAGGCCATGCGCATCACGGAAGGCGCACGCGCAACCGAAGTGAGTTCACATTTGCGAACCAGTAGGGAAAGTAAGTGAATACCAACCCTGGAGGGGACATGACTGAGGTATATAGAATTATGCATGGTGAATAAAGTAAAGGAAGAGCTATTTTCCCCTTCTCCAAATATTAGAACCCAAATATTAGAACCAATTTCACCTCATGAAACTTGAAATAATCAGGACAGACAAAAGGATTGCTTTTAAATACAGGTATTCCTCAACTAACGACCATAATTGAGCCCAAAATTATGTTGCTAAGCGAGACGTTTGTGAAGTGAGCTTTCCCCCATTTGACAAGCTTTCCTGCCAACAGTTGTTAAGTGAATCATTGCTATTGTTAAGTTAGTAACATGGTTATTAAGTGAGTCTCCCTTCCCTATTGACTTTGCTTGTCAGACGGTCACAAAAGGGGATCATGTGACCCTGGGACACTGCAGTTGTCATAAATATGAGTCCGTTGCCAAGCGTCTGAATTTTGATCAGGTGAGCATGAAGATTCTACAATGGTCATAAGGGTGAAAAATGGTCGTAACTCGCTTTTTTCAGTGGGGTTGTAATTTTGAACACTCACTAAATGAACTGTTGTAAGTCGAGGACTACCTCTATAAAAATGGAATTAAAATTTGGAATTGGCTACCATGAGATGTGCTGTCTAGCCACTTGACAGGCTTCAACAATTCATGGAAATCATGAGGATCAGTGGCTATTAGCCTTAATGGCATTGGTTGATAGCAATAGCAATAGCACTTGGACTTATATACTGTTTCACAATGCTTTACAGCCCTCTCTAAGAAGTTTACAGAGTCAGCATATTGGCCCCAACAATCTGGGTCCTCATTTTACCCATCTCGGAAGGATGGAAGGCTGAGTCAACCTTGAGCCTGGTGAGATTTGAACTGCCGAACTGCTGATAGCCGGCTCTTGAAGACGACTACAGAACATCTTATGAGCCGCGGTGGCATAGTGGTTAGAGTGCAGTACTGCAGGCTACTTCTGCTGCCTGCCGGCTGCCTGCAATTTGGAAGTTCAAATCTCACCAGGCTCAAGGTTGACTCGACCTTCCATCCTTTCAAGGTGGGTAAAATGAGGACCCAGATTGTTTGGGGGAAAAGATGCTAACTCTGTAAACCGCTTAGAGAGGGCTGTAAAGCACTGTAAAGCGGTATATAAGTCTAAGTGCTATTGCTATCTTTTAGGAGACTAATAGTCTGCCTTGTGTGGTTGGTAGATCACCGTGAGAACAAATTGCTGGACTAGATGGTCCAGGGATAGGATCCCGCAAGAATTAATTATGCTTTGATAACTCTGGACAAGTGTGCAAAAAACAAACATCCTCACCACAAAAATAAATTAGTACATCCAAATGAGTACAGGTAGTTCTTGACTTACAACCTTTCATTTAATGACTGTTTGAAGTTACAACGACACTGAAAAAGTGACATGACCATTTTTCACACTTACGACCATTGCAGAATCCCTATGGTCACGTGGTTAGAGTGCAGCACTGCAGGCTACTTCAGCTGACTGCTAGCTGCAGTTCAGCGGTTCAAATGTCACCGGCTCAAGGTTGACTCAGCCTTCCATCCTTCTGAGGTGGGTAAAATGAGGACCCAGATTGTTGGGGGCAAATATGCTAACTCTGTAAACCGCTTAGAGAGGGCTGTAAAGCACTATAAAGCGGTATATAAGTCTAAGTGCTATTGCTATTGCTATTGCTATTGCTATCAAAATTCAGGCACTTGGTAACAGACCCTTATTTATGACAGTTGCAATGTCCCTGGGTCATGTGATCAATTTTTGCAACCTTCTGACAAGCAAAGTCAATGGGGGAGAGTCACTTAACAACCGTGTTACTAACTTAGCAACTGCAGTGATTCACTTAACAATTGTGGCAAGAAAGATTGTAAAAGGGGGCAAAATTCACTTAACAACTGTCTTGCATTTTGGGCTCAACTGTAGTTGTAAGTGGAGGACTACCTCTATTAATTAGATCCAATCTGGGCTGTCATGATGCCTGGGTCTCAAATTAGCTCATGTTCCTGTAGTATGTTGTGTGATCATCGTGCACCAGTTAGGAAACTTTACATCAGGTGCGAAATTCAGCAGGTTCTGACAGGTTCTGGAGAACCGGTAGTGGAAATTTTGAGTAGTTCGGAGAACTGGCAAATACCACCTCTGGCTGGCCCCAGAGTGGGGAGGGAATGGAGATTTTGCAGTATCCTTCCCCTGCCACGCCCACCAAGCCACGCCCACAGAACCAGTAGGGAAAAATTTTGAATTTCACCCCGCTTTACATCTCATTGTGACACATGAATGAAGAAGATTGGGCTATTCAGTAAATTTTATGCCAGCTATCCATGCATCTCCTGCCATGTGAACACTGCTTTTCTATGCCTCAACTACTTACTGACTCAACAACTGCAGTGATTCGCTTAATAACTATAGCAAGAAAGGTCGTAAAATGGGGCAAAACTTATTTAGCAACTGTCTTTGCTTAGCAACAGAAACTTTAGACTCTAATTGTGTTCGTAACTCAAGGACTACCTGTATCAAGAACAAAAGGGAATTCCCCCCCCCCAAAAAAACCCCTACCAAATAATACCCAAGATAGGCATTCACAGCCAATTATCCAGGAACAAAGTCACATTAAAATTATGTATTTTACAACAATTGGAATGTTGGATTTAGAAATCTCTTTCTGAGAATCATTGCCAGGTCTTGATGCATTGTCCTCCTCAAATATTTGACACATGGAAGTATGTGTCATACAGACATAGATATTTTTGTTTTATTACCGGTACAAATAATTTGTGGTTGGGGGTAAAGAGGTGACCTGATGACTTTCTTTTCTTTTCCATTAAAGCTTTTAGGTTACGACGAAAAACCCCTGACGTTACAAATGTTCATTGGCACAGCGGATGAGCGAAACCTACGTCCTCATGCTTTCTACCAGGTGCATCGCATCACTGGAAAAATGGTGGCCACCACGAGTTACGAATCTATCATCAGTGGAACCAAAGTTCTTGAGATGTCTCTGCTGCCCGAGAACAACATGGCAGCCAAGTAAGTTGCCTTTAGGCGCAAAAAAGTGGAGGGATGAAGTAAGAACTTGTCCATCTGGTTGGTGATGGTGATGGTGATGGTGATGGTGATGATATATAGATGAACAAAGATCAGGTCCTTTCTCAATCTTATGGTTTTCCTTCTTATTTTTTTTTCCGATAAGGAGAAAGAGAAGAACCTAAAAATGTCACCTTCAGTCCATTTCAGATTTAAGAAACAAGATGATCTGAGTTAGCGAGATTAAAAATGGCAAAATTAATACATAAAATATAAATGAAAGAAAGAGGAAAAGAAAAAATACAAAAGTGTAGACTAAACACTTAAAGGTCAATTGACTAAAGGGCTTGAAAATTCTCTTCTTAGCCTTTGTAAACAGATTAACAGAGTTGGAAGGGACCTTGTAGGTCATCTAGTCCAACCCTTGCCCAAGCAGGAGACCCTACACCATTTCTGACAGATGGCAGTCCAGTTTCTTCTTGAAAGCCTCCAGTGGTGAAGCTCCCACAATTTCTGAAGGCAAGCTGTTCCATTGGTTCCCAAGCTCTCAATCTGTGACTAGCCTTCTATCCTCACCCATAAACTCACAACTTTAACAGATTAACAGACTAACAGAGTTGGAAGGGACCTTGTAGGTCATCTAGTCCAACCCCCTGCCCAAGCAGGAGACCTGACACCATTTCTGAGAAATGGCAGTCCAGTCTCTTCTTGAAAGCTTCCAGTGATGAAGCTCCCACAACTTTTGAAGGCAAGCTGTTCTATTGGTTGATTGCTCTCACTGTCAGAAAATTTCTCCTTATTTCTAGGTTGAATCTCTCCTTGATCAGTTTCCATCCATTATTCCTTGTCTGGCCTTCGGGTGCTTTGGAAAATAGCTCCACCCCTTCCTCTCTGTGGCAGCCCCTCAAATATTGGAACACTGCTATCATGTCTTCCCTGGTCCTTCTCTTCACTAGTTTAGCCATGGCGAGTACTTGCAACCGTTCATTGTATGTTTTACCCTCCAGTCCCCTAATCATCCTGGTTGCTCTTCTCTGCACTCTTTCTAGAGTCTCAACATCTTTTTTATAGTGTGGTGACCAAAACTGGATGCAGTATTCTAGGTATGGTCTTATTAAGGCTTTATAGAGTGGTATTAGTACCTCACTTGATCTTGATTGTATCTTGATTTGTCAGAAAAAAGCCAGTTAAAACACTGTCAAAACATGTGTATCAATAACCAATTGCTGACAGTTTGTTACGGATTTTTCCTCTTGGCTATCCCTATTTTCCAAGTATCCATAAACCTGTTGAACGTTGATAAATTGAATATAATAGGGATATTACCTACACGATACCAGTATCCCATGGTCACATGATCTCTATTTGCTACCTTCACAACCAGCTTGCAACAGGCAGTCATTGGTGAAGCTGGCAGGAAATTGCAAGTCGCGGTCATGTGACCTCATACTTAACAATATGCAGTGATTTGCTAATGACCACCATTGGAACTATTGTTAAATCAGGTATGATCCAGGGGTGGGTTCTAACTTACCTCGCTGCCGGTTTGCTCCCTCCCGCGCCGCGCGCACATGCACAGTAACAAAAAAGCCGGGGGGAAAAAGCCAAAAAAAAGATGGCGACTGCATGCACAGTGCCGGAAGTCGGCTTCTGCGCATGGTCAGAAGGAAATTTTTTTTAAAAAAAACATTCAAAAAAATAAAACTAAAAATAAATTGAAAAAAAAAGTTAGCGGCCCCCACGGACTGGCACCGACCGATCCGGTTCGGTGATGTCATCGTGATGTCACCAGCGGGGCACTACCAGTTTGGCAGAACCGGTCCGAACTGGGAGGAACCCACCCCTGGTATGATCACATAATGCTTCACTTTATGATGTCACTTAGTGATGGAGTCCCAATGTTGATTGGGGAGAACTATCTGTATAATATAATAATAAAATCGTCTTGGTTTTAGACATTGATTGATTGCATGAATGATTGAATTGATAGTCTGATTCAGTCAGTTGACTCTAAATGGTGTACAAGAACAGTAGCCAGAATCAATGCAACAATAAATTGCAATAGTAGCCTATAAAATCTAATATAACATACAGTTACAGTTCCAACTAATGACGCCAGAATAATAATTCACCTCAGTATCAGTAATTATATTATTTGTGCATCTTAAAAAGTTATGTTGTGTTATTTCTAAAAGATTGAAGAGAATTTGGTCAATTTGATGTAGTGGTTAAGGTGCTAGGCCAGAAAGTAGGAGATTGTGAGTTCTAGTCTGAGGTGGCGCAGTGGTTAGAGTGCAGTACTGCAGGCTACTTCAGCTGACTGCTAGCTGCAGTTTGGCAGTTCGGCAGTTCAAATCTCACCGGCTCAAGGTTGACTCAGCCTTTCATCCTTCCGAGTTGGGTAAATTGAGGACCCAGATTGTTGGGGGCAATATGCTGACTCTGTAAATCGCTTAGAGAGGGCTGTAAAGCATTGTAAAGTGGTATATAAGTCTAAGTGCTATTGCTGTTGCTATTTAGGCATGAAAATTGGCTGGGTGACTTTGGGCCAATCATTTTCTCTCTCAGCCCAACTCATCTCACAGGGCTGTTGTTGTGGGTGAAATAGGAGGAGGAAGAAGTATTGTGTGTGTTGTTGCCACCTTGAGTTATTTATAAAAATTAATAAAGTTGAGGTAAAAATGAGTAAATAATTTACCTCTTTTCCAGGCTCCATTCCCCTTCATCCTCATTGAATTTATTCATTTGAGAGAAGTGCAACTAAAATATTCCAGTTATCTAAAATGACCCTTGGCTAATACCATGGCTGATCAGATTTTAAGTTGAAGATACTTCCAATTCCCCTTTTCCATTTTTTCCCCATGGGCTAGTTTAGAAGACCTTTTTATGAGCCCTGAAACCAGAGTAAAGAATAACAGAATAAAAGAGTTGGAAGGGACCTTGGAAGTCTTCTAGACCAACCTCCTGCTCAGGCAGGAAATCCTCTACCATTTCAGACAAATGGTTGCCCAATCTCTTCTTAAAAATTTCCAGTATTGGAGCATCCACGACTTCTGGAAGTAAGTCATTCCACTGATTAATGGTTCTAACTGTCAGGAACTTTCTCCTTAGTTCTAGGTTGCTTCTCTTCTTGATTAGTTTCCATCCATTGCTTCTTGTCCTGCCCTCAGGTGCTTTGGAGAATAGGTTGACCCCGCTCTTCTTTGTGGCAGCCCCTTAGGTATTGGAACACTGCTATCATGTCACCCAGGGGTGGTTTTCACTTACCTGCCCTACCAGTTTGCAAATGTGAGCACCTCCGCACATGCGCAAAGCCTCCCGCGCATGCTCTTTACTCACACGCGCGCCTTCCATGTATGCGCCCAGCCATGAAAATGAGGCTAAATAGGATGGCATTACGTCCGGGGGGTCCCACCTGCAGTCGGCGCTACTGGTTCACCCGAACTGGTCCGAACTGGCAGAATACCACCTCTGATGTCACCCCAGGTCTTTCTTTTCATTAAACTAGGCACACTATCAGGGTTCCGAAGGATGCCCTAATTAATTCCTGAGCCTCGAGCCAACACACACCCAATTCCAGCAACCGTTCTTCATATGTTTTAGCCTCCAGTCCTCTAATCATCTTTGTTGCTCTTCTCTGCACTCCTTCTAGAGTCTCAGCATCTTTTTTACATTGTGGCGACCAAACCTGGATACAGTATTCCAAACACTCACAATATGTCTTCCTCCTCCTATTTTCCCGACAACAACAGCCCCGTGAAATGTGTTGGGCTGAGAGAGAATGATTGGCCCTAAGTCATCCTGCCAGTTTTCATGCCTAAGACAGGACTTAGACTTAGACTTAGACTTAGGCTTTGACTTAGAATAACTTTATTGTCACTTTGAAGGTACACTACTCGGCATACATTAAAATGAACTAGACTAGAACTCCCAAGAGAAGCAATGCATCTCCACCTTCCTTTCCTTTAAAAATAAAGATACCTTGGTTCCATTGATCCAGCAGAAGATTGTCATTTGATCATTTGTCTTTTTCTTTGGTCTCTTCTGGGTCTTTTCCTCCCCACTCCCCAACCCTCTAGCATCGACTGTGCCGGAATCCTAAAACTGCGTAATTCAGACATTGAGCTGCGCAAAGGAGAGACGGACATTGGGCGCAAAAACACACGGGTACGGCTGGTATTTCGGGTTCATGTCCCACAAGGAAATGGCAAAGTGGTTTCCATCCAGACGGCTTCTGTGCCCATTGAGTGTTGTGAGTATTGGTACTGTAGGATAAAATGTGACTGCTGGGGTCTGTCCTCAAGATTGTCCCAAAGGTGAAGAAGCTTCTTGGATGAGAAGCAAAACGTCTTCAAAGAAAAACCAGAAAGAACACCTTTGGGACAACCATGACCTGGATGACTGAGAATCTCCATAGACATGTCCTCAAGAGACAGTTGAGGCTGTTGACTCCACATTGTGGGTGATGGGTAGGTGGAACTGGAGAAGGGGCCTTTTAGTGCTCACCTACCATGACCAATCTCACCTATCCATCCATGGTAGCTGCTCCAGCAACTGAGGAGGCCATTCCTGTTGAAAGTTTGCCTGGGGACATCTCTCCTTTACCAGTGCTGAGCTAAAACATCTATGAAAACTCCAGATTTGAGAATGTGAAGAAAAATTTGAAGTATTTACTCCAAAATGTGTGCATGTGTACACAGGTAGTCCTCAACTTACGACCACCATTGAGCCCAACATGTTGCTATGCGAGACAGTTGTTAAGTGAGTCTAGCTTCATTTTATGACTTTTCTTGCCAGAGTGGTTAAGTGAAACACTGCAGTTGTTCAGATAATAGCACAGTTGTTAAGTGAATCTGGCTTTCCCATTGACTTTGCTGGTCAGAAAGTTGCAAAAGGTGATCACATGACCCCAGGACACTGCAACCGTCATAAATATGAGTCAATTGTGTGAAAAATGGTCATAAGTCACTTTTTCAGTGCTGTTGTAACTTTGAACCGTCACTAAACGAATGGTTGTAAGTCAAGGAACACTTTTATACAAACACACTCATGCATAGGTACAAGTATACCCGTGCACACACTCAAATGCACATATATCGAACTTATTTTATTTTTTTAATAGGTCAAAGCTTGTGAGTTTGCCACAACTCTCCCAAGATTGCATTGAGGCAGTGGTGAAATCCAATTTTTTTTACTACCGGTTCTGTGGGCGTGGCTTGGTGGGCGTGGTGTGGCTTGGTGAGTGTGGCTTGATGGGCGTGGCAGAGGAAGGATACTGTAAAATCTCCATTCCCACCCTACTCCAGGGGAAGGATACTACAAAATCTCCATTCCCACCCCACTCCAGGGGAAGGATACTGCAAAATCTCCATTCCCACCAGAGGTGGGTTCCTCCCGGTTCGGACCGGTTCGTCCGAACCGGTAGCAACCCGCTGGTGATGTCACGGTGACATCATGGATCCGGTTCGGTCGGTGCCGGTCCGTTGGTGCTGCCATCTTTTTTGGAATTTATTTTTTTTTATAAAAAAAAATTTGGGAATTTTTTTTTAATTTTTTCTTCTTCTGTGCATGTGCAGAAGCCGAGTTTCCCGCACTGCGCATTCATCGCCATCTTGTTTTCAGCCTTTTTGGGGGCTTTTTAAATTTTTTTGGCACTGCACATGTGCGCGTGTGCAAAGCGTGCGCGCGCCCACAAGGCACGGCCACGAGACGCGGGAGGAAGCGAACCGGCAGCGAGGTAAGTTAGAACCCACCCCTGATTCCCACCCCACTCTGGGGCCAGCCAGAGGTGGTATTTGCCGGTTCTCTGAACTACTCAAAATTTCTTCTACTGGTTCTCCAGAACCTGTCAGAACCTGCTGGATTTCACCCCTGCATTGAGGGATCCCAAAGGGAAATTGCTAATATCTCACAAGCCTTAGGAAAGATCTGAGTGGGTTTTGTTACTTTTTATTTTTTTAAAAAAACCCGCTTTGCACTGTCCAGTTGTATCACAGTGTATGACACCTGTTGCCTGGGAAGGATGCTGTGTTTTGTTCAAAGGACCTTTCAGTAATGATTGGTTTTTGAAAGCATGGGAGAAGAGAAAGTTGGCATTAAGGAAATGTCTCAGGAAGTGATCCTTCTGTACAGGGTGCGGTGGATGAGTTGGCCTGTAATCGCACTCCTCAATTCCGCTGTCAAAGAGCTAAGACTTTTAGCCTCTGTTCCACTTGTCTCTCTGCTCCCTCTTTGCAGCCCAGCGCTCAGCTCAAGAACTCCCACAAGTAGAGCATTACAGTCTTAGCGCCTGCTCGGTGCACGGTGGCGAAGAGATGGTCATTAGTGGAGCCAACTTTCTGCCGGAATCAAAAGTTGTTTTCATTGAACGAGGTCCTGGTAAGTGAGATCTGGTTCCTTTCCTTTCCTTTCCTTTCCTTTCCTTTCCTTTCCTTTCCTTTCCTTTCCTTTCCTTTCCTTTCCTTTCCTTTCCTTCTTCCTTCCTTTTTTCCTTCCTTCTTCCCACTCCCACCTCTCTTTTCCTTCCTTCCTTCCTTCCTTCCTTCCTTCCTTCCTTCCTTCCTTCCTTCCTTCCTTCCTCCCCCTCCCTCCCTTTCCTCTCTCTTTTCCTTCCTTCCTTCCTCCTTCCTTCCTTCTTTCCTTTCTCCTACTCCCTCCCTCCCTCTCTTCCTTCCTTCCCTCTCTTCCTTCCTTCCTTCCTTCCTTCCTTCCTTCCTTCCTTCTTTCCTNCTCTCTCTCTCTCTTTCTTTCTTTCTTTCTTTCTTTCTTTCTTTCTCTTTCTTCTTTCTTTCTTTCTTTCTTTCTTTCTTTCTTTCTTTCTTTCTTTCTTTCTTTCTTTCTTTCTTTCTTTCTTTCTTTCTTTCTTTTTTTCTTTCTTTCTTTTCCTTTCTTCTTTCTTTCCTTCCTTCCTTCTTTCCTTTCTTTCTTTCTTTCTTTCTTTCTTTCTTTCTTTCTTTCTTTCTTTCTTTCTTTCTTTCCCTTCCTTCCTTCCTTCCTTCCTTCCTTCCTTCCTTCCTTCCTTCCTTCCTTCCTTTCCCCCTCCCTTTCCCTTTCCCTTTCCCTGCTGCACGGCAGAAAACCAACTGAGCAAAAGAATGGAATTCAAATCGAATAAGCCACATTTGCTCAATTGGAGGATGACTCTTCCTCTCCAGATAAATGCCTGCAAATTGAGGTAGTCGTGTTTGCTGATGAGAATAGAAAAATCAGTTGGAAACAAAGGGATGAACAAGTGGCTGGAAAGGAACTGGGGAGGCGGGGCGATATATGACAACTGCAGTGACATCATTGCATGCTTAGATGTGGAAAGGCTCAATACTACCTACAAGGTAGGAATAGTTGGTGAAGATGATGACATTTTCAGAGATGGCTAAATTGACTTCCTTGATTAAAAAAAAAGTCAACTTCTATATTCTAAAGTCAACTGGAAACCCCTTGTAGACGTTGCCTTGAAAGAGAAAAAAAGAATGCCTTTATCACTTGGGGTGTTGATGATTGGGGGGGGGGGAAAATGGATAATATATAAAAAAGTAAGGCTTTTCTTTTTTGTAACCATAGAATAAGAGATAACTTTGCAATTATATTTGTATTTGCTGCAAAAGAAACTGCACACTTTGGTTTTGTTCTACTTCTCTTTTATCTTTCCTTTCCACATGTTTGTCTCTTTCTTTTTCTCCTTCTTTTTCTCTTTGTTTTCTGGGGTCTGTATTTGTTTTAGTTGCTATTTCTATTCTCTTTAAAACTTTTAATAAAGAGTTATACATAAGAAAATGTGGAGGATTGTATGGAGGAAGACCCCGGGCAAATGCCATTTAGTTTTAATCCTGTTTATCTTACATGCCTGCTATATTTTTTGTGATTACCTATTTTATTTGCTCAGTATTGAAGATTATATGTTATGATTTCAAGATGCTTGCAACAGAAATAAAGAAAGAATACACACACAATCACAAACAATTCATCACGATGGAATGGAATGGAATGGAATGGAACGGAACGGGATGGAATTCAACAAGGTTTCTCTTCCCCACCCCCATTTGCTCTTCTAGGAGAGAGAGAGAGAGAGAGAGAGAGAGAGAGAGAGAGAGAGAGAGAGAGAGAGATTATCTCTCTAGTCATCTTTTTTTTCCCCTCCAGAGTAAATATGATAGTAGTTGTGATTAACAGCTAAGCCTACATTGATAGGTTTAGTGAACCATCAATCATGGGCCACACTGGACACGAATTGCGGGCTGGGATTATTTTTTTATCATCTCCTGCTTTTAATCTTCACGAAGGAGTTGGCTGGATTAAGTGACTCTTTGCCCTGATCCAGAAAACTGCACCTCCATCTCTTACACCAGTATAAGTGTCTGATCCGTTGGCCTCATAGTGAACTAGTTTCTTTTTTTTTTGGTTTCAGATGGAAAACTTCAATGGGAAGAGGAAGCAAACGTTAATCGCTTGAAAAGCACAGAGGTGAGAATGAGAATTATACACTATCATCTATGGGACAACAACATTGGAGAGAATGTTCCTAGCAATGAGGTTGGATTTTTTTTCAACGTAGCAGCAAATGATGGACAGTGATTAGCAATAGCAATAGCACTTAGACTTATATACCGCTTTACAGTGCTTTACAGCACTCTCTAAGCGGTTCACAGAGTCAGCATATTGCCCCCAACAATCTGGGTTCTCATTTTACCCACCTCAGAAGGATGGAAGGCTGAGTCAACCTTGAGCCGGTGAGATTTGAACCGCTGAACTGCTGAACAGTCAGCTGAAGTAGCCTGCAGTACTGCACTCTAACCACTGCGCCACCTCGGCTCTATTGAAGCAGGGCATTCTGTTCCTGGGTTGCTTAATTTGACTGTTCTCAGATATGTGGACTTCACCTCCCAGAATTCCTTAGGTACTTCACCATGGTCATTGCTGAGAATTCTGGGGAATTGAAATCCTCATATCTAAAGGGAAAAAAAAAAACATACCCAGATTGTGGGATTAACCTTCTCTATTGGATTCACTTGCCTTGACATCACTTTCTTCCCCTTCACACAGGCTTTGCTGACCCTCACCGTTCCCGAATACAGCAACAAGAGAGTTTCACGGCCCGTTCAGACATACTTCTATATTTCCAATGGGCGCCGGAAAAGAAGTCCGGCTCAAGGCTTCAAATATTTGCCTGGTAGGTAGACCTGGAAGACGGGAGATGAGAATGGTTTAGTGCTAAAGTGTGCTTGATGATCCCCTGCCAACCTTCTCCTCTTCTTCTCTAGTGATCTTCAAAGAAGAACCACATCCGGATTCCACACCCCATACGTTCCCACACATCACTCCAAATGTTCCCTTTTCCCTACCACCAGCACAGGGGGCCATGGATTTCTCCCCTTCCAGACCTCCCTTCTCTTACAGTCCTGAGCGCTCCCCACCTTGTTCTCCCTATGGCTCCAATTGGAGCCCTTGCTCTTTCTCAACCCCTCCCCATTACAGCCCGGCCTTCCGTTTCCCTCCCAGCGAGAGCTATGGGGGCGTTAATCTCTCTGTACCCCGCCTTGCTCCCCCAAACCTGCCCCACCTTCACGCTTTAGATTGCCACCCTCCACACTTCCAGCCCGCTAGTCCACAACGCAGTCCTCACACACCAGGACGGAGAGAAACCCACAGCGGGGAGAGGTCACCAGAATGGACAGATCCAGACCTTGGATCCCAGGAGTTTAGCCCCAAGGAACTGGAGAAATCGGGGTTCAGCAGTGGCTTCCGGGAAAACTTACCTATCCATGGGATCACACTGGAAGAAGGTAAAGGTAGATTTGTGAAGCTTTCAATAAGATTTGGTTTCAATGTAAGAAGAATAACAGGATTTTCCTCTTTTTTTTTTCTATATGCAAAATATGGAAACCCAGCCCTGCCAAAATCAGGTCATAATTATTTATTATTATTTTTTATTATTATTTATTATATTTCTATGCCGCCCAACTCCCAAGGGACTCTGGGCGGCTTACAACAATATAAAAAACTATTAAAAGAAAAAATAATAAAAACATTTAATAATAATGACACAGAATAGCAATAGCAGTAGCACTTAGAATTATATACTGTTCCATAGTGCTTTATGGCACTCTCTGAGCTGTTTACAATGTTGGTGTATTGCTCCCACAATTGGGGTCCTCATTTTATTAACCTTGGAAGGATTTAAGGCTGAGTCAACCTTGAGCCGGTCAGGATTGAACTCCTGGCTGTGGGCAGAGTTAGCCTGCAATACTGCATTCTAACCACTGTGCTACCCAGGCTCGTGGTGTGAATGCTTGCCTGGAGCTTTCAGATCAGAGCTGCAGAAATCAAGATCACCCCAAGATGGCAGGAGCGAGAGACAGAAAATTCTCTTGCTTCCATCTAGTGGTCATCTGGAGCTTTGCAGTCGAGATCTGGTAACCCTCGCCTCTCTTGAAAAAGTAGCCTTCCTCATCAGCCAGGACTCAATTGTGTCAGAGTTGTGTCTTGCTGGTAATACTAAATTAGCAAAGGTACCAGAATGAGGCTGGCACTATGAAATCTGACACCACAGAAAACGATAGGCCACAGAAGGCAGCTGGACCAGTGGTGGGTTGCTGCCGGTTCGGACCGGTTCTCCCGTACCGGTGGCAGAAATTTGCACCCGCTCGCCGAACCGGCAGCGATGGCCGGATGTCCACGCCCCCCCGAACCGGTCCTCCGGTCGCCACGGCTGGCAAAGAACCAGAGGGTCATTTCCCTGATGTGATGCAAACTTCCGTCGCGATGCGAACCGGTAGGGAAGGTAAGTGGAACCCACCCCTGAGCTGGACCAAAATAAATGGCATTTATAGTCTTTCCACTTCCTGTTCAAAGAAATGAATGGTTAAGCCAATATTCATATTCACTTGTTCTCAAGAGACAGGTCCAATCGGGCTGAATTTGAAAACAAGCTTCAACTCAAGTGTGTGCATAGGACTAACCTTAAGCTTATTTTCAAAGTATTGGGCATTGAGTTAAACTTCCAGCTGAGCCCTACATGCCCTTAAACTTTGAATGACTGAGCAATTGGTAGTGGGCGTTGGCTGGCTACAATTTCAAAGAATTTTAGCGGAATTATAGATGGAGAAAGCTGGGATTTCCCCGTGGTCTCCCATTCAAGTACAGACTCACTCCAGGCCCTTTTTAGCATTTTGAAGATTTGCTAGCTACTGCCATCGACTGTAGACTTACACAGTGTTAAGCTATAAATCATGATTTCCAAACCATGATGGTTGGGTTCACAGACCAAACCAAACTAAACATTGATGACATTATGAATTTGAGGATGTTTCATCCCGGCTGCCGATCCAAATTTTGCAGTGCATGTACCTGGAGATCCGAGAAGCTAAATGGGAGATTCTAGGCCTGAAAATGGGTGTTTGATTACTTCCGTTGGTTTCCCCCTTCAAATCCCTCCAGATCTGAGCATTAAATTGCTACCAACTGTTGCTGCCCAGTCTTCTTGTCTTTTCCTCCTTTGCTCACGAGATGATTGACTTAAGCCAGCAATGGAGCAGCCAACTAGCAGATGAGAATTAGAAATCCACTCACAGGGGCCTGGCAGGCTGTTAACACACACTACCCTTGTTCAAAACAGATCCTGGGAATTGTGATTCCAGCACTGTTGCTCGTAATAAATTTCCCACAATGACAAGTGTTGCAGACTGAGCCTCAGAAAGTTCAGTGGCTTGGTTAAGGCCACCTAGTGAGTTCACAAGCTGATGTATGGTGAGCTTTCCTTCAAATTGGCTCTCTCTCTCTCTCTCTCTCTCTCTCTCCTTTTCTTTTTTTCTGACTACTCTTTCCAGTTACTGAGATCATTGGCAGGGACTTAAGTGACTTTCCGGAGCCATCCTGCGAAGGAGGACAGAGCTGAGAAGCAAGCAGAATCCTGGAGTTCATAAAGCTTCAAGAAGACTGGAAGTCAACCCAGAGAAAGTGAAGATGTCCGGGATCACGCAAACAACAGCTGGGCCAGCTTCTGAGAACTTTGACATTGATGAATTTGAATCTGAGTTTCCTTTTTTTTTTTTTAATCTTCCGCCTGTGTTTTCTTTCAGTCTTCGATTAAGGGCCTCCTATAACTCAAGGCAGAGTCCTCATTAAATCTTCTGTCCTCCTGCTCTTTGCGGTCAAGAGGCTTCAAGGAGCTCACATCATCATCACCACCACTCCAAGACTGGAGCACCTATGGTCCTGAAGAAGTTGCTAAATGACCATTCCCAAGCTCTAACATTTACTGTGTTGGGGGACTGGATATCAGTTGCTTCACCCTCTTTCTTCTACTTAGTGGCTGTCCTCTTATCGGTCCATTTATTTATCCGGTACTCCAAGATAAAGAGTTTGGGCAAAAGACTGAGACTACCTATTGAGTTACCATGCTCTCTGTCATGCTTAGTCCTTTATTTATCTGCTCCACATTTACATTTTGGAGAGCTGTATGTCCTATGATAATTGATTCCATGGACTAATCTATCTTATATGGCTATCTAAGTAAGAACCTCAGTTTCCCAGGATATTATGTCTATCCTACACATCTGCCCAGAGTTCTCTGTCGTGTCCATCCTGTTTGTTTCCTCAAAACCAGCAAGAGGGTTGCCATGCTACCCATTTCGCCTTCTATCTAAACTACCTCTCATCCTTTCTCTAACGGAGAAGGCTTCAGACTTATTCTATGCCCAACCCCATCCCACTGTAGAGGAACGATGATGTAGGACAGCGGTTCTTAACCTGTGGGTCGCGACCCCTTTGGGGGGGTCGAATGACCCTTTCACAGGGGTCGCCACGTGCGCTAGCCTGCCATCTTGGGGCCACCGTCACTGAGGGGTGAAATGCTCCCGGTTCGGCCGTGCCTGTGGGTTGCTGGACAGCCGGTAGCGACGGAAGCGGGAGACTTCGCCCGGACACCGCCATTTGGGTACTTTTACCCTCTGCGCATGCGCAGAACGCTTTGCGCATGCGCAGAGGGTAAAAAAACCCAAATGGCGGCGTCCAGGCGGGTGGGCAAAGTCTCCCACTTCCATCGCTACCAGCTGTCTGGCGACCCGCAGGCATGCCTGAACCGGGAGCATTTCACCCCTGGTGCCACTCCCCCTTTGTCACCTCATCACGCGCGGGGAGGGGGCAAGGCAGGGGTCACGGCGGCGGGGAGGGGGTCGCAGGGGGGGTCGCGGCATCACGAAGGTTGAGAACCACTGATGTAGGAGATACTTCTCAAAACCATGACGTTCAAACAGTGTTTCGGTGATCACAGATCTTTGTGCATTCTCATTGTAGGATTCCACACTGAAATGATCAATAAAAAAGATTAAGTGTCCCTAAAATTCTTGATCTTTGTATATCCTCTGGAAAACACATCTGGTTGATACAGAGAAACAAATCAAAGAGGATGGATATGTGTAGATGTCAGAGGGAACATTGCTGCGCGGCCGCGCACCTGACAGGAAATCGCCGCGCGGCAGTTTCGAACTGCCGCAAAGCGATTTTCAATGTCAGAGGGAACATTAGCAATAGCAATAGCACTTAGACTTATATACCGCTTTACAGTGCTTTACAGCACTCTCTAAGCGGTTCACAGAGTCAGCATATTGCCCCCAACAATCTGGGTCCTCATTTTACCCACCTCAGAAGGATGGAAGGCTGAGTCAACCTTGAGCCGGTGAGATTTGAACATTGGTAGATGTCATCCCATTTCTGCATGTTCCACAAACTCTGTTCTGCTCCTTTGCAGATGTTTAAGAAATAAGACCAAGGATTAAGTAAACAAATAAAGTTTTTTAAAAAGAATACTTGGTGACAATCCGAAAGCTGAATTACTTGTGTTTGTCAAAGGAAGCATTAATCCTGGGTATATCGTAGGAAGCTTCTCTCAACTGCATTTGTTGATGTCACTGAAATACTTATGTTGTAAACTTATGTTGTAAACTTCTCAGTGTCTCCTCACAATGCAAGATGAGCAGCACATACATTTAATAAATGTAAATAAATAAATATGGCTGAAAAGATCCATGAGGAGCCCTGATGACATCATAGCACATATGATGTTATTTCCTCCTCCTCCTCCTCTTCTCTGTAGATCAGGGGTGTCAAACTTGCGTCGTCACGGCATCATCACATGACGTATTGTGACTTCCCCTCCCTCCGCTACACCGGGCGTGGGCGTGGCCAGCACGTGACGTATCTGGCCTACGGGTGGCGAGTTTGACAGCCCTGCTGTAGATGCTAGTGACTGATTATTTTGGACTTGCTTCTGAGGGGGATAGATAAAAGTCATTGTGGCAAACTCCTACTATTCATACTAAAAGCAGCCCCAAATTTCTACTCTTGGAAGGGCTTTACGGTGTGAAATGTAACAACAACAAAGACAAAGCCAATGGTTGAATATTATAAAAATTACACGTATTTCCAAGCGATGAAACTGGGATCTTGATATTTCTATAGGTTGAGGAATTCAGGAAAAATTCCTGAATTTGAGTATGTAAAAAAAATAAATGCAAGTCCTCATGAACTCACTCCTCTCATAGAAACAAATACAACGGGGGAAAGTTTTTTGGCTGATCTCTATAATGATTGCAAGATGCTGATAGTAAGAAAATGCAGTGCTTTAGCTGTCAGTACCTTTGTGTTTAGTTCAGTCATATGCCTGTATGGGTCTTGTTCAGGGGTGAAATGCTCCCGGTTCACTCGTACCTGTCGGTCGCCGTAGAGCCGGTCGCCAAGGTAGCGCGAGGCGCCGTTCACCCCGCCATTTGGGGTTTTTTTACCCTCTGCGAATGCACAGAACGCTTTGCGCATGCGCAGAGGGTAAAAGAACCCAAATGGCGGCGTCCGGGCAGGTAGGCGGCACCTCGCGCTACCTTGGCGACCGGCTCTTCGGCGACCGACAGGTACGAGTGAACCGGGAACATTTCACCCCTGGTCTTGTTCCATATTTGCCTGCCACTAATGTTAAAATCTCATCTCCCAAGATGTTTCTGTATACCGTAAGCATAATTGATTGGTGTGATATCTTTGTTCTGATTATGGTACAGGTACATATATTCAGAGGGACGCGGTGGCTCAGTGGCTAAGACACTGAGCTTGTCGATCAGAAAGGTCGGCAGTTCGGCGGTTTGAATCCCTAGCGCCGTGTAACGGAGTGAGCTCCCGTTACTTGTCCCAGCTTCTGCCAACCTAGCAGTTCGAAAGCACGTAAAAAATGCAAGTAGAAAAATAGGGACCACCTTTGGTGGGAAGGTAACAGCGTTCCGTGCGCCTTCGGGGTTTAGTCATGCCGGCCACGTGACCACGGAGATGTCTTCGGACAGCGCTGGCTCTTCGGCTTTGAAACAGAGATGAGCCCCCTAGAGTCGGGAACGACTAGCACATATGTGCGAGGGGAACCTTTACCTTTACCTTTACATATATTCACAATCGATAAATAACTTGAACCCCAACTCATTTTGCAGGACAAAAATAGCTAGATGGCCAAAATAAACAGACGTAACCTATCAGTGTGCAAAAAAGGAACAAGAGTAACTCGCCTTTCTCAAGCTGAGCAGGAAACACAAAATTAATGATCATGCACAATCATTATTTCAGCTTTCATTTTATATTACATATGTTCCTAATATCATGGTCTTCTCAGCCTTAGCTTTCAAGAAATCACTCTCAGCAGACATAGCTGGATTAAAATTAAAGGTTGGGAAAAGGGGATACAGATATTTCTCCTCATTCTTCAGTCCCAACTGTCTGCATTTACTTGTAACAAAACATTAATATAATTTAATAAAATAAGTCAGAGGCTGAAACCTGTCTCAGTAATGTCGACCATATTCCAGAATTTAGGTCAGGTGAGAAAGTTTGGATTTGCGGAATAGATTCCAAGTATTTTGAACTCCCAACTCTTCATTTAGTTAAAGTAGAAGGTCACTTTAACAATACAAGGATATATTAGCATGTTAAGCCTCCAAATTATGGTTCCTTAGATGCTTATTCAGGAGACATTAAGTGTGAGAATATTTTGCTTAATGTAAGGCATACAAACACACACACACACACAGAGAGAGAGAGAGAGAGATACACACACACATACACACACAGATAGATACACACACACACACACACACATACACAAACATAAGATAGATAGATACAAACACACATACACACACACACACACTATATACCCTATACACACACACACACACACATATAGATAGACACACACACACATATATATACACACACACATATATAGATAGACACACACACACATATATATATATACACCCACATACACACACACACATATATATACACACACATAGACACACATACACACACACATAGTTAGATAGATAGATACACATGCACACACACATACACACACACACATACACACACACACACCAGCGGTGGGTTGCTCCCGGTTCGGCCCGCTTCTGCGAACCAATAGCGGCGGGGGTGGGAGGCTCCGCCCACCCGCCCGGGACGCTTCTGCGCATGCGCAGAAGCATCGCACGCTCACGAGCGAACCGGTAGCGACGGGGTTTAGAACCCACCTCTCTCTCTCTCACACACACATACATACACACACACACATAGATACACACACACACACACACACACACACACATTTGGAGGACTGCTAGAGTGATTTTGTAATTATATGTGTTTTTTAGAAAAAAATATGCAAAGGAAATAGTTGCATTTCTTGCGCAACTACCTCTCTATTCTTTCTGGTGAGGAGAGAGCTCAAAAGAAAAGGAAGTTGTATCATGCTCCAAAGAAGCTGAAAGAAAATGTGGAAGTTATTTCTGAGTCGGTCAGCCTTATACACAGATCAAAAACACCATCCGCAGAACAGGGAGGTGATGGTAGATTTCTGAAATAATGTAAGGCAAACATTTGGGATGGGGAAGAGGAAACTTTTCTCAACTGAATGCAAAAAGGACAAGGAGTAAGGTTGACAACATCTGGATGAGGGAAAGGAGGGTCATGAAGACGGACTTGGATGGATAAGCGAGAAACCCAATTTGGGTTGGACTTTCTGGCAAGTCCCAATCTACTTTGTCCCCTTTAACTCACACACGCTTCACTTCATCTTTTCCCTTAATTTTCCTTTAATTGGATATTTGTCTTTTCCAGTTTCTTGGCAGACTTGAACACTGGGCCCTATCTAACAAAATGAAATTCAATGTAGAGAAAAGTAAAGTCTTACACTTAGGCAAAAAAACCCAAAAGTACACATATAGACTGTGTGAAATCAGTCTATATGTTACTTCATAACAGTAACTGTGAGAGGGATCTTGGAGTCTTAGTGGACAACCAATTAAATATGAGCCAACAGTGTGTGGCAGCAGCCAAAAAAGCCAATGCAATCCTAAACTGCATTAACAAAGGGATACAATCAAGATCAAGTGAGATACTAATACCAATCTATAAAGCCTTAGTAAGACCACACCTAGAATACTGCACCCAGTTTTGGTCACCACACTATAAAAAACATATTGAGACTCTAGAAAAAGTGCAGAGAAGAGCAACCAGGATGATTAGGGGACTGGAGGGTAAAACATACAATGAACGTTTGCAAGTACTCGCCATGGCTAAACTAGTGAAGAGAAGGACCAGGGGAGATATGATAGCAGTGTTCCAATATTTGAGGGGCTGCCACAGAGAGGAAGGGATGGAGCTATTTTCCAAAGCACCCGAAGACCAGGCAAGGAATAATGGATGGAAACTGATCAAGGAGAGATTCAACCTAGAAATAAGGAGAAATTTTCTGACAGTGAGAGCAGTCAACCAATAGAACAGCTTGCCTTCAAAAGTTGTGGGAGCTTCATCACTGGAAGCTTTCAAGAAGAGACTGGACTGCCTTTGTCAGAAATGGTGTCAGGTCTCCTGCTTGGGCAGGGGGTTGGACTAGATGACCTACAAGGTCCCTTCCAACTCTGTTAGTCTGTTAATCTGTTAAAGTTGTGAGTTTATGGGTGAGGATAGAAGGCTAGTCACAGATTGAGAGCTTGGGAACCACTTATATCAGGCTTCTCAAACTTTGTGGAAAGTAGAAAAGGAATTTGTGAGACCTCTCTGTTCAAAGGTTTGTCAAAATTTTGCTACAAAGCTGGGTGAGCTTTAAGAGTGATTTCCCTCTGCAAACCTGATCACTTATTGTTATTTTTTTTAAAAAAAATGGATCCCCCAAATTGCAATGTCCCAAGAATGTCCCAAACCTACAGTTTGAGAACCTCTTGTCTTCTTCATATACAACTTTGTCACTCTTCAAAGTTCTTCCCATTTTTCCAGCAACATTCAGTCACTAATGCTATGGGTTTATCTGCTGCTGCAACACAGAATATTTAGAAATATTCTAACTTTTAGGAGAGCAAGACTTCATCAAGTATTATAAAGCAAGATACATTTTTGTCATAGCGTTCATTACTAGAACAAATGTGTTTGCTTATCAGGTTGACCCTATCAGGTATACAATTTATTTTCCAATTCATGGTATGTTCATTGTTCATGTTCATTCTTCATGCAATTTGGTTTTGGGGTCACATAATCATTCAGATGGTAAGGAATGTGGTTGCGGGAGCAACCTTGGGCACTCCAAAAACGATACCATATAACAGAGGTCTTCAAACTTGGCAACTTTAAGACTTGTGGACTTCAACTCCCAGAATTCTCCAGTCCACAAGTCTTAAAGTTGCCAAGTTTGGGGACCCCTGCCATATAACATCAATGCTGCAAGAGCTGCATTGGGTGCCAATTTGCTTCCGGGTCCAATTCAAAGTGTGGATTATGACTTTTGAAGCCCTACATATCATGGGGCCATGTTATCAATGGAACCGTCTTCGTCCCGATATATCAGTCCCTCCCACCCGGTCGGATTCTTGTGAAAGGATTCTTTCACTGAGGTGGCGCAGTGGTTAGAGTGCAGCACTGCAGGCTACTTCAGCTGACTGCTAGCTGCAGGTCGGCGGTTCAAATCTCACCGGCTCAAGGTTGACTCAGCCTTCCATCCTTCCGAGGTGGGTAAAATGAGGACCCAGATTGTTGGGGGCAATATGCTGACTCTGTGAACCGCTTAGAGAGGGCTGTAAAGCACTATGAAGCGGTATATAAGTCTAAGTGCTATTGCTATTGCTATTCTGATTGGTGGGATCCAGGAAGAAAGTCTTCTCGGCTGTTGCCCCCACCCTTTGAAATATGGTCCCACAAAAATTGAGGCAGCCACCAATCTCCTAGTCTTTTAGAAAGTTTTGCAAACATAAGGCTGGTTGGTGCCCTGAGGGGCCTCCCCTTGCCTTTTAATTAACTTTTAATGTTGAGTTTTAATTATCCTTGCCTCTTCCTTAAATTTTATATGCAGTTTTAATGTTTTAATATTTTATTTGTACGCCATCAAGAGTCTCTTTCAACTCTGTTATCCTGTTATCCTTCTCTGGGTGGTTTCTAATTTGATAAGTAGCTAGCTAACTACTAGATGGAGAAAGGAAGGGAATGGTTAGAATGGAATTCAAATATTATATGGTGTGGGAAAAACTGAATAGCTGTTGGAAAATAGGAAAAATAAGCAGATGTATATTTTTTGTACATGTAGATGTAAGTATGAATAATCACACACTAATTTAAATGAGATGAAATAACGTATGTAAATAACCAAATAGATGTCGATGTCTTAGGATTGAAGAATATGAATGTATATTTGTTTTTAATGTTAAAATTCAATAAACAAACTTTTTTTAAAAAAGAATGAAATTCAAATCCTTATCAAATCCACTTTGCTTTGCCTCACATTATTTTTTTGTTTAAGAAATAGACAAACAGTCTTCTGTCTTTTTTTAATAAGTTAATCCCCCCCCCTTTAACTAAGAAATACAGAGAAGTGAGGCTCATCAAAAACATATTTGGAAGAAAGCTTTTAGATGCCTTGATAATTTATTTAGGAAATTTATAAGCTAACGCATGTCCTTCCACTTTGCATGTGAGCAGGCATGAAGTCAGATGAATGTATATATGTATGTATGTATGTATGTATGTATGTATGTATGTATGTATGTATTTATTTAATTTGTTTGTTAAACATGTACAAGATAACAAGTATAGGTATGAACATAAACATGAACAAAGGAAGTAAATACAGATAAATGGGGACAGTAAGACAGGGACGGTAGGCACGCTGGTGCACTTATGCATGCCCCCTTTACGGACCTCTTAAGAATGGGGTGAGGTCCACGGTAGACAGTTTGAGATTGAAGCTGTGAGGGTTTGAGGCTGTAACAAGGGAGTCGGGTAGAGCATTCCAAGCGTTGACCACTCTGTTGCTGAAGTCGTTGATCAAACCCAAGCCTTCATTGGGTTGGGAAGATAAACCAATCCTTGATGGTTTATTGTTCTAAATGCTCCAACACTGGAAGTTTTTAAGAAGAGATTGGATAACCATTTATCCGAAATGGCATAGGGTTTCCTGCCTAAGCAGGGGGTTGGACTAGAAGACCTCCAAGGTCCCTTCCAACTCTGTCATTCTATTCTATTCTATTCTATTCTATTCTATTCTATTCTATTCTATTCTATTCTATTCTATTCTATTCTATTCTATTCTATTCTATTCTATTCCTCATCCCCTCGCTCCCCCTCCCCCCCCCTCCCCTCCCCTCCCCCCCTCTCCTCTCCCCTCCTCTCCTCTCCTCTCCTCTCCTCTCCTCTCCTCTCCTCTCCTCTCCTCTTCCATCTTTTCTGTATTAAAAAAAACAAAACTATTTTCCCTGGTGAGAGAAAAGAACTGCCACTGTTAGCTGGATGTTCCTTCCATGGTCCAAAACTAAACACTGGCTTTAAATTAAGCCATCTTCCACTCCTCTATTTTCTAACCACCTGGAAGCAGATTTGGGTCAGAACTGTTCCAAAGCTCTATTCCAACCTTCCAGTTCCAACCATCCCCTGTTGAGTGTCTTCCAAATGTTTTGGTCTACAGCACATTCCCAACCAGTATGGTTATTGGCTGTCCTCATGTGCTTCTTATAAGAGATGCATGGTATGGCTTTTCAGTCTTCTTTTTCTTACATAGCTCTATCTGGAAACTGAACAAGGAGAAATTCAACCTGGAAATAAGGAGAAATGTTCTGACAGTGAGAACAATCAACCAGTGGAGCAGAAGTTGCCTTCAGAAGCTTCATCACTGGAAGCTTTCAAGAAGAGACTGGACTGACATCTGTCAGAAATGGTATAGGGTCTGCTTGGGCAGGGAGTTGGACTAGATGACCTGTAGGTCCCTTCCAACTCTGTTAATCTGTATCTCTAAGCCATAGTTTACACCTGATACAAGCTTTTGGTTGTAAACATTAGGAAGCCTCCAATCTCATTCATCATGCCAAGGTTGAAGTCATCTGCCCTACTGTCATCATCAATGGTGAAACAAGTTATATTCAGGACCTTTGAAAGGGGTACACTCTATGGTTCTGCGGAGGTCTGGGAAGGGAAGAAACTCAGAAGACACAAAGAGGTTGTGAAAGAGAAAATATGTGCGGAGGGAGGAGGGAGGAGGGAAGCCTTGAGAAGGAGGACTTTCTTGACAGGAAGAGAAGAGGAATTAAACCAGAGATGTCGGTGAAGGCCTGAAGTTAGACCTCTCCAGTCAGAAAGAAGTCGACAAGGACAGAGAAAGGTACCCAAGCTTATGGAGTATTCTGGGTGGGCAGTCCGAAAAAGGAAGAGAAGGGAACTTTCTCCATGCATTGTGCCTCTCATCCCAGATCCACTCTGGTATTCACTGGAGGCAAAAGTCCATTCTGTCCACGGTGTTGAAGAGTGTCAAAATGGGTGACTTTAGGACCGCCTTAGGTGGTCTAGTGGTTACATTCAGTGCCACGGGGTTCAAGTCACTCTTCAGTTTCCCCAAAGTGGGAGGAAGTCCGCTGGGGGATCTCCTGCCCTTTCACTCCTGCCCTCTTGTCTGCCCCGCCCCACCCCCAATTACATTTCACTGGCCCATTGGGCTAGTAGGAAGTAGAGGAGGACAAGTGGGTGGTGTCTAAAAGGTGCAGTGAACATGCCATGATTTGATCCAAGAAGTCTAGGAAGGAGCTCCCGCTGGGGTGGGAAAGCTACTTGCCTTGATCATCAAAACTGTCAGCAGGAGGGACTGAGGCAGTGAGGGGTAACCGTAACAGGCTAATATCTCTTACCCCAAAGGTGGCTTTTCCAAAATGTTTGTTGCCTGCAAACCCTGTTTTATTTCTATAAATTTTGCCCTGGTGAGGTGCTTTTCTGAAAAGTTCTCAAGATCTTTAATAAGACGGACTTCTTAATTCAGAAGATGTTCATCATCATACTTTGGGTGCCTATAGAAATCCTAGTAATATTTGTAGTAGAGACAAAGGAACTTGGCTTCTTTACAGAGTTGAGTATATTAAACATAAGAACCTTCCCCCTCCAGAATCACATTTCCCGTGTTTTTGACTAACACAAGGAACTCCAGAAGGCCCAAATCACCGAACAAACAACTCCTTTCTCATTACCCCTCACCTGACCCACAACTTGTTTAACTACAGTTTGTTGCAAAGTTCAGCAACTTCTTCAGGTAGAGACAACAATTGTACAATTGTGTGTGTGTGTGTGTGTGTGTGTGTGTGTGTGTGTGTGTGAGTGTTTAAGGCTGAATTCTCATGAGGCAACCCTAAAAATCTAAAGAGACCTAGAGAAAGTGACATCTGAGGTGCTTTCTCAAATTCCATTCCTGTTTGGGTGCAGATTTCCTGACCCTTACCCTGGCTGAGGTTCTTCCTCCTCTTCTTCATTATATTTGCCATTTCTAGTTCCCACCAGACAATAAAAGTTGCATGCTGCAAACTTGTGTTCCTTAGCATTATAACAGGCCTGCTTCAATCGAGATACACTGAAACTACAACTCCCAGAATCCCCCAGCCAGCAGAGTGACTAGGAATTCTGAGAGTTCCAATCCCAGCACTTTTGAACAACATTAGGTGGGAACTGGCCACAACCATCATGTCCTCCTTGCTCTCCTGAGCAACTGGGAACATCTGGGCTTGGTGTAGGCCCCAATAGCCTCAGGTGTGATTCCCCAGATCCCTTCCCACATGAATTTGCAGAAGGAGGAGAACATATGGGGAGAAATCACAGCTTTTCCTTTACTTTGATTTTTACTGAATGTAAAGATGCATTCAATTAAACCTGAAGTCATATTTGTCCTGGCCCTGACCGCATTTTTCTCTTGATCCGGTTGAAGTGTGGTCTCCAGCATAGCACTTCAAAGCCAACCATGGTCCTACTTAGCTCCAAAGAAGCTACATTTTTAACTTCCTGTCTCTTGGAAACAGCCATTAATATGCAGGACTACTGAAGCACAACCATTGGTGGCCGATCAAGATTTGGGAAGAATGGCTGTTCCCAACGAGTTCTATGAGCAGATCGGTGAGGAGCACCTGAAGAACTTCTCCTTCATTGGCGGAGGATCTTTTGGGGACATTTTCCGAGCTCACCACCAGAAGTGGGGGACCGACGTTGCAGTCAAGTTTCTGAACCGGTAATAGTCGTTGTTTGAAAGTTGGTTGAGTGCAAAGACTGAAAGTCAGATCTTTTCTTTCTCTTGCCTGACCAAAAATGTATAATCTGTAGCTCCCACAATCATGTGTAACTTTGGATATGGCCCTAGAGATCTTCAAACACTATAAATTTGAATGGGACACACTATAAGTTTGAATGGGACAAGGGGGAAAATGATTAAATATAGGATTTGAGAACAATTTGATAACAGTAGATTAAAACATATGAAGAACGGCTGCAGGATTTCGGTTTGGCTAAGTCTAAAGCAAATAAGAATTAGGGGTGTCATGATAGCAGTATTCCAGTATTTGAGGGGCTGCCACAAAGAAGAGGGGGTCGACTTATTTTCCAAAGCACTAGAGGGCAGGACAAGAAACAATGGAAACTAATCAAAGAGAGGAGCAACCTGGAATTAAGGAGAAACTTCCTAACAGTGAGGACAATTAACCAATGGAACATCTTGCTTCCAGAAATCATGGGTGCTCCATCACTGGATGTTTTTAAGAAGAGTCTAGACAGTCACTCATCTGAAACAATATAGGTTCTCCTGCTTGAGCAGGAGGCTGGACTAGAAGACCTTCAAGATCCCTTCCAGCTCATTCATTTTAAAGATTAGTTTAGCACAGTAGATTAGATTAGATGATTTGGAATGACTAGATGATTTACAGTAGATTAGATGATTTAGAACAGTAGATTAGATTAGATGACTTCGATGCCTTCTCCAAGAGGCATCCAGGACAGTTGTCCCAGTAATAGATCCTATCAGGGTTCTATAAGCAATCAGAATCCCAAGTTTCCCAATTTGGCATCTTGATTATTACTTCTTTATGAACCCCATTTCATGTAAAGGAATATAGCCGGAAGGGATGAGTTAAGGGGACAAGGAAGGACCAAACTTTTATAGGAGGCCTTACAGAAAAGATGTAAGGCCTGGGAGTGAAGGGAATGTGAGGGGAAAAAAACCTCAAAATAACCCCAACTTGATTTTTATTAGTAGTAAAATGGGATAGAGAAAAACGTGGGGAGGTTTCAAGGTTCTGTTCTGTTATATTACTGAACTACAACAAATGTTGGTCACCATACTACAAAAAAGATGTCGAGGCTTTGGAAAAAGTTCAGAGAAGAGCAACTAAGATGATCAAAGGCCTGGAGACTAAAACATATGAAGAACGGCTACAGGATTTGGGTTTGGCTGGTCTAAAGAAAAGAAGAATTAGGGGTGACATGATAGCAGTAGTCCAGTATTTGAGGGGCTGCCACAAAGAAGAGGGGTCAAATTATTCTCCAAAGCACCAGAAGGCAGGACAAGAAACAATGGTTGGAAACTAATCAAAGAGAGAAGCAACCTGGAATTAAGGAGATACTTCCTAACAGTGAGGACAATTAACCAGTGGAACAACTTGCCTTCAGAAATCATGGGCGCTCCATCACTGGATGTTTTTAAGAAGAGTCTAGACAGTCACTTATGTGAAATGGTGTAGGTTCTCCTGCTTGAGCAGGGGGCTGGACTAGAAGACCTCCAAGGTCCCTTCCAGCTCATTCTATTCTATATTCTAAATAACATTATTGGAGTCCCTACTGCACCTGCTTCTAGACCCGGCCTACACTGGAGGGTTGATTTCCATCTTGAAATCTTTTCTGCAAGTCCTCAATTAATAACTAGCTCCTCCCTTCCCCCAGATTAACTCTGCTATTCCTTAGCATCAGCCTGTTTTCATTACACCTACAATAATCCTCCAAGAGAATTGAAATTCCTATACCTCCTGCAGGAATGCTTCCTTCACTCGAGAGGAACTCTTGAATGAAGCCCGAGCCATGAACAAAGCCCGCTTCAACTACATCCTACGACTCTACGGCCTCTTTGTAGGCAAACTGCAGACAGATGCTGCCTTGGTGCCCAGATTGGGCTTGGTGATGGAGTACATGGAGAACGGCAACTTGTCCAACTTAATGTATCAGGTCCCCTCCATGCCTTGGGTCCTGCGTTTCCGCATCCTGTACGAGGTAGCCCTGGCTATGAATTTCTTGCACAACCTCAATCCTCCATTGTTACATCTGGATCTGAAGCCTAGCAACATCTTACTTGATGGGGAACTGCATGTCCGGGTGAGTTTTCCCACTTCTATTTGTTATTCTAAAGCTGTTAGCTCCCCCCAGAATTGCACAGTGACAGAATTTGTATTTGGGATTATTCTGGTCCAGCCCATTGCCCATTTTAAGAATCTACTACAGGTAGTCCTTGATTTACAAACTGTTGGAAAGAAAATCCATCTGGTTCAGTTCCAAGCTGGGAGAAAGATGCTGGAAACAAAATGGAGGTTGGAGGCTGATTGGAAAGAGGGTCTGTTTATTGGTGAACACAACCACCAGGGTTTGTGTTTCTGGATAGCTGACAAAATTGAGTTTAGAGTGGGTGAGTTTTTATACCTTCTTTGGGCATTGTATTTGAGTTTCCTGTTCCTGTGCAAGAACATGTCCTTTAATATTCTATTGGCTGTTGTCAGATTCCTATGGGGTCATGTAGGGGTTATGTAGGGGTCATAGCTGGCTCCTTAGGCAAAAGAGGAGATGCAAATCCTAGGTACTTGCTGAGCTAATTTTGTCAACCTTTTGTTTGTTGCTTATCTGAGTTTCTGTCTTGACCCAGTCTTTCTGAATGGATTAGCAAATCTGTGTTTCTAAAAGCTGGCCTCCTCAGTTTCTGCTTGGGGCAGGGAAATTGGGGCTGGTTTCTGTCTCCGTTAAGATTTTTTTATTTCTCCTTTAGGGGAAATATTTTATCCTGCCTTTTTAATATTTCCCAAAACATTTCATTCTCCTAGGAGGGAGGGGGGCTTCCTACAAAACAATTCATTTAGTGACGGTTCAAAGTTACAACAGCACTGAAAAAAGTGACTTATGACCGTTCTTCACACTTATGACCATTGCAACATCCACACGATCATTGATCAAAATTCAGATTCTTGGCAACTGACTCATACTTATGACCGTTGCTGTGTCCCAAGGTCCCATTTTATGATCTTTCAACAAGCAAAATCAATGGGGAAGTTGGACTTGCTTAACAACTGTGTTATCAACTGTGGTGATTTACTTAACAACTGTGGCAAGAAAGGTCGTAAAATGAGGCAAAACTCACTTAACCAATGTCTCACTTAACAAGATAAATTTTGGGCTCAATCGTGGTTGTAAGTCGAGGATTACAACCAGAGGTGGGTTTCAGCAGGTTCTGACCAGTTCTGGAGAACTGGTAGCGGACATTTTGAGTAGTTCGGAGAACCGGTAAATACCACCTCTGACTGGCCCCGCCCCCATCTATTCTCTGCCTCCCGAGTCCCAGCTGATCGGGAGGAAATGGGGATTTTGCAGTAACCTTCCCCTGGAGTGGGGAGGGAATGGAGATTTTACAGTATCCTTCCCCTGCCATGCCCACCAAGCCACGCCCACCAAGCCATGCCACGTCCACCAAGCCCCCGCCCACAGAACCGGTAGTAAAATTTTTTGAATCCCACCACTGATCCCAGTGCATGTAAAGACATTCAGAGTTTGTCCCAAAGGTGCTTTTTCAGGAGGCAAGTGGACTTTCTTGTTTTTTCTTTGAAGACATTTCGCTTCTCATCCAAGAAGCTTCTTCAGCTCTGATAGAATGAGGAATGGAAGGATTTATACTCCTTGTATAATGGAAGGACATTCCCCACTATCCTGTCAGAGCTGAAGAAGCATCTTGGATGAGAAGTGAAACATCTTCAAAGAAAAAACAAGAAAGTCCACTTGCCTCCTGAAAAAGCATCTTTGGGACAACCATGACCTGGATGACTGAGAATCTCTACAGAATTCAGAGTTTGTGTAATGATGACACACCATCATGCTTTAGTCATTTTTATTCTCCTTATACTTATACTTTGGTTCAAGTTTACTCTCAGCTAGGAATGCTTGTGGTGGAATGTAGTCTGGATTCCCAGAAGGGAGGGGCTGCATTCCAGAGGACCAAAATTTAGACAGTTTGTTTGGGACAAAGTGGGCCAAGATAGTTCTTCCTTAAAGGTTCTCAGAGAATATCTTTAATTAAGTCGAGGTAGTCCTCGACTTACAACAATTCATTTAGTGACCGTTTGAAGTTACAACAGCACTGAAAAAAGTGACTTATGACCATTTCTCACACCTATGACTGTTGCAGCATCTCCACGTGATTTACATTCAGATGCTTGACAACTGACTCAAATTTATGACAGTTGCAGTGTCCCGGGGTCACGTGATCCCCTTTTGCGACCTTTTGACAAGCAAAGTCAATGGGGAAACCAGATTCACTTAACAACCATGTTCCTAATTTAAGAACTGCATTGATTCACTTAACAAATGTGGCAAGAAAAGGCGTAAAACAGGGCAAAACTCACTTGACAAATTTCTCACTTAGCAACATACATTTTGGGTTCAATTGTGGTCGTAAGTTGAGGAGTACCTGCAGTTGCTTTAGTTTGGCAACATTCCTCTCTGTAGGTGAGGAACAATAAGGGAAACTTCTTAAAAGTAACTTTTTCTTGGTGCTTGGAGCCTGACAATGCTACACTCTTTTTCTCTCAGAGCAGCCTACCTAGTAGGGGTGTTGTTTGCAAAGCATGCAGAAGAAAAAGTTCCATGTTTGCTCCCTTGGACTTTGGAAGAAAAGGCAGAATATAAATTCAGTAAATATGTACCAGCGTCTTTATTTAGTGGCTCGCTAGTATTATGTTGATTGAAAATGTACATCCGTAGCTTTTAAATCAGCAGAAGGCTGGAGAAAAATAGAAGACTGTTCTAACCTGTGTGATTATGATTTAACTTTGTTTGTAACCCGTATTTATGGTGTTAAGAGCCGAGGTGGCACAGTGGTTAGAGTGCAGTACTGCAGGCTACTTCAGCTGACTGCTAGCTGCAGTTCGGCGGTTGAAATCTCACCGGCTCAAGGTTGACTCAGCCTTCCATCCTTCCGAGGTGGGTAAAATGAGGACCCAGATTGTTGGGGGCAATATGCTGACTCTGTGAACCGCTTAGAGAGGGCTGTAAAGCACTGTGAAGCGGTATATAAGTCTAAGTGCTATTGCTATTGCTATTGCTAACCGCTTCTGATGTTCCATCCCTACTTCTGGTTCAGGTGTCGGACTTTGGCTTATCCAAGTTCAGGCGAGGAACGACCCAGCAATGTAACCTCAGTTCGGGGAAAGAGGACACTTGTGGTGGGACCCTGGAGTTCATGCCTCCTGAATCCTTTGTCGATTTCAATTACAAGCCAGCCCTCAGCACGGATGTCTACAGGTGAGCTGGGTTGCTCCAGGGTCCAATAAGGGATGCGAAATCCGTGTGCACACCTTGGAGCTAAGGTTGGTTTGGAATTGATTCCCATTTGAAAGCAGAAAATCTTGCTGGGGATCTGACCCGGTTCCTGGGTCTCCATTTTATTTGCCTAAAACTGGCTTTCCGTAACCTGGAGGTTTTTCATTTTATGATCAGCCCATTTATTCTATTTCCTTCCATCCTGAAGTTCAACGAATAGAGAAAAGAACACCTAGACAAGCTGAATGGGCTACATGAAGTCAAACTTCATTAATTCTTGGATGGGAGACCACCAGAAAATCTAATCTACTTCCTTTTATTTTTCAGTTATGGAATCCTGATGTGGTCAGTGTTAAACAACGAAGAACCTTACCACAGTAAGTCATGCTTCGCTTTGCTTTCTGCTTATGTATTTCTGCTTTCACATGTATCGTCTTTCATAGGTAGACCAGATAGGAAAGAGATCAGATGGCTATTCCTGTGTTATTGTAAGGCTACAGTAACCAAATCTTGTAGTACAAATCTCCCACTATCTCTTTTATAGTCTGAGAAGTTAGGGAGGATCATTTCTGAGTTACTTTCTCCGCCCGTTATGCAGCTGATGGCTCCCCCTCCCCTTATCTGATTGTTCCCTTCATATCATTTCTTCCCTGTCTCCCAAAGTCATTCTCACATGCCATTAAAGCATGATTATATAAGAAGTAGCATTCATGTTACTCGATTTGTCCAACAATGACAAAGAAATAGGCAGACACTCTGGCTGGGTCAAACAGTATTACTTAGGATTGAGATCCACAAAATATAGCATCTCAGCTATGGCAACAAAGCCCTTTTAAAAATTGCCAACATATTTGAATACTTAATGTGACATAAGGGGAAAGCTATTGGACATGGGAAGCAACCATGTTTTCTTTAATTACGTTCAAATTTTAAAAATGGGTGTTGAATAGAATAGAGTAGAGTAGAGTAGAGTAGAGTAGAGTAGAGTAGAGTAGAGTAGAGTAGAGTAGAGTAGAATAAGAATAAGAATAAGAATAAGAATAGAGTAGAGAAGAATAGAATAGAATAGAATAGAATAGAATAGAATAGAATAGAATAGAATAGAATTCTTTATTGGCCAAGTGTGATTAGACACACAAGGAATCTGTGCATAAATTCTCAGTATACATACCAACAACAAGGTATGTAGGTCATAGATCTATCATAGATAGGTCATAGATCATAAATCATAGTTACAATCATTGATCATCAGATACAAACAACAAGTGATAAATCATAAGATACCAGTAGAAGAATGTGGTAGGAAAGATGAGAAGGATGAGAAGGATAATAGCAATACAGCTCTTCTACATGGATAAAATATCTATAGGCCAAAGATAGTGCTGTAGGAATTTGGTGTTCAACAAAGTGATGGCACGGGGGGGGGGGGAACTATCTTTGTGTCTAGTTGTTTTGGCATGCAATGCCCTTTAACCTCACCTACTGGTAATTCTTGTCTGAAAGCAAAGCACAACGAAGCATATTCATGATCTCCAAACTTATGTTTGCTTAATTTAAACTCCCATAGAATCCTCAAAAGAATATTCAGAATGATAATTTGTTGGCAGTGTTGTTTGATTTCCTGGTTTTCCTCACCAGAAACTACAATTCTGTGGCATGAAGGAAGACATGAAATTTAGGTTGGTTTATGTTAGCAGCACAGACAGCATATACTGTTTAAATTTTCTGAGGCGTATTGCATGATTATGTCTACTTTCTTGACTTTTTTTTTTGACCCTCCCTGCAGACACATCACATCACCAGTCTGCACAGATAGAAAGATATGGAGAGAATTGACAGATGGAAGGGTGATGCTTTACAATAAATATTTCTTTTCCTTTCATCTCCACTCTTCCATTTATTTATTTATTTATTTATTTGTCAAACATGTACAAGATAGCAGGTATAGGTATAAACATAAACATAATCAAAGTGAATACAGATAGATGAGGACAATAGGACAGTAGGACCTGTTGTTGAATGAGTCTCTATGGATGCCTGATCACCAGGGCTTGTGTGATGTTCCGTTTTTTTTTAAAAAAAATACCATTAACAGTTTTCATTTCCATTCCCTGCCCAGATCTCCACCATGCCAACATGAGTTCCATGATCAAAATGCACGTCCCCCGAGGTCAAAGGCCACGGACAGAAGATCTGGAGAAGCAGGCCGATCAAGTGCTGAAGCTGGGAAACTTGATTGACCTCATGAGAAGATGTTGGTCTAATGAGAAGGACCAGAGGCCGAGCTTCCGGGGTAAGTGAGATGCATAGTGGCTTCCCTCGCACATAATCCAAGATACACCCCTTATTAAAAAGGGGCAGGATACTCAACAGCAGAGATGCACCCACCATCTTTCCCTTCGCTGGACTTTGGCTTGGGTTCATCATTAAAGTGGACTGCATCTCAGTAGCTGTAATGAATAACAGAATAAGAGAATAGCAGAATAACAGAATTGGAAGGGACCTTGGAGGTCTTCTAGTCTAATCCCCTGCACAAGCAGGAGATCCTATACCAGTCTGGACAAATGGCTGTCCAGTCTCTTCTTAAAAACCTCCAGTGATGGAGCACCCACAACTTCTGAAGGCAAGCCGTTCCACTGGTTAATTGTTCTCACTGTCGGGAAATTTCTCTTTATTTCTAGGTTGCTTCTCTCCTGGATTAGTTTCCGTCCATTGCTTCTTGTCCTGCCTTCTGTTGCTTTAGAAAATAGGTTGACCTCTTCTTCTTTGTGGCATGTGCGAAAGACCTTGGAGGATGGAGCAAAGAGATGCTGCCTAGGGAATGGTCCGATAAGAGGCAGCATAGCCCACAGCTGTAAACTGTATGGAAAAAGAGATTCAGAAGGGACCCTCCCTAGTTTCTTCAGCTGTATTTTCATACTTCCAAGATTCTGTTAATGTAGCTTTACCCTAAAGGTGAATTACTTTATCTAGTTATGTTTCTTATTTGGTCTAGCTGGTAAGGCTCATGGTAGCTGGGAGTCCACACTTCGCCATTTGTAGAAAAGGAAAGGCCATGCTAGGTGGCATCAAGATACAAAGTGGTCAAGGCTGAGAGCCACAGAAGTGGGACAGTATTTGTATTTTTCCTGATTTTAGTAGGGAAATGTGGTGGTCTCTCTACAGGTGAAGCCTATTGAAGCTCATGATACATTTTAAGTAGCAATAGGTTGTTGGTTTCGGTACCTTGAAGGAAAAGGACAAGTTTGGGGCTACCAGGGATCTGGTGATAAGGGTCACCCATTTCTGCAATCATCAAACTGGACCTTCCAGATGCAGAACTAACATTCATTCAGATTAACAGAGTTGGAAGGGACCTTGTAGGTCATCTAGTCCAACCACCCACCCAAGCAGGAGACCCTACACCATTTCTGACAAATGGCAGTCCAGTCTCTTCTTGAAAGCTTCCAGTGATGAAGCCCCCACAACTTCCGAAGGCAAGCTGTTCCATTGGTTGATTGTTCTCACTGTCAGAAAACTTCTCCTTATTTCTAGGTTGAATCTCTCCTTGATCAGTTTCCATCCATTATTCCTTATAAAATAGCTTGACCGCTTCCTCTTTGGGGCAGCCCCTCAAATATTGGAACGCTGCCATCATGTCTCCCCTGGTCCTTCTCTTCACTAGACTAGCCATGCCCAGTTCCTGTAACCGTTCTTCATATGTTTTACTC